>JAIUSX010000014.1:27200000-27800000 GCA_026573805.1 Hesperophylax magnus | reverse complement strand
CCCACTATGAATCATGTTCATAACCAAAATCACAAAGAAAATCTGAATAAAAAAGCATTTATAGAAAAATCTTTACCCTAAGAAGCACAATTTGAAGACTTGGGTTCGAACTTTGGGAGTCGATTTCTAAGGCTCTATTCCACCGAACGGAAGAAAATTTTGGAATCCCACTAATAATCATGATCATAACCAAAATCACAAAGAAAATCTGAATAAAAAAGCATTTATGGAAAAATCTTAATCATAAAAAGCACAAATTGAAGACTTGGGTTCGAACTTTGGGAGGCGTTTTCTCAGGCTCTATTGCACCGAACGGACTAAAATTTCGGAATCCCACTAATAATCATGCTTATAAAAAATATCACAATGAAAATCTGAATAAAATAGCATTTATGGAAAAATCTTAATCCTAAGAAGCACAATTTGAAGACTTGGGTTCGAACTTTGGGAGTCGTTTTCTCAGGCTCTATTCAACCGAACAGACTGGAATTTTGGAATCCTACTAAGAATCATGTTCATAACCAAAATAACAAAAATCTCTAAGTAAAATATCATTTATGGAAAAATATTAACCCTTAGAAGCACAATTTGAAGACTTGGGTTCGAACTTCTGGAGTCGATTTCTAAGGCTCTATTGAACCGAACAGACTGGAATTTTGGAATCCCACTAAGAATCATGTACTTAACCAAAATCACAAAGACAATCTGAATAAAAAAGCATTTATAGAAAAATCTTTACCCTAAGAAGCACAATTTGAAGACTTGGGTTCGAACTTTGGGAAGCGTTATCTCAGGCACTATTCTACCGAACGGAAGAAAATTTTGGAATCCCACTAATAATCATGTTCATAACCAAAATCACAAAGAAAATCTGAATTAGGTAGCATTTGTGGAAGAATCTTAACCCTAAGAAGCACAATTTGAAGACTTGGGTTCGAATTTTGGGAGTCGTTTTCTCAGTCTCTATTTCACCGAACGGACTAAAATTTTGGAATCCCACTATGAATCATGTTCTTAACCAAAATAACAAAGAAAAACTGAATAAAATAGCATTTATGGAAAAATCTTAACCCTAAGAAGCACATCTTGAAGACTTGGGTTCGAACTTCTGGAGGCTCTATTCAACCGAACAGACTGGAATTTTGGAATCCCACTTAGAATCATGTTCTTAACCAAAATCACAAAGAAAAACTGAATAAAATAGCATTTATGGAAAAATCTTAACCCTAAGAAGCACATCTTGAAGACTTTGGTTCGAACTTCGGGAGTCGATTTCTTAGGCTCTATTCCACCGAACAGACTGGAATTTTGGAATCCCACTAAGAATCATGTTCTTAACTAAAATCACAAAGAAAATCTGATTAAAGTAGCATTTGTGGAAAAATCTTTACCATAAGAAGCACAATTTGAAGACTTGGGTTCGAACTTTGGGAGTCGTTTTCTCAGGCTCTACTCCACCGAACGGAAGAGAAATAACAGCTAATAATCATGTTCTCAATCGAAATCATAAAGAAAATCTGGATTAGGTAGCATTTGTGGAAGAATCTTAACCCTAAGAAGCACAATTTGAAGACTTGGGTTCGAACTTCTGGAGTCGATTTCTAAGGCTCTATTCAACCGAACGGACTGGAATTTCGGAATCCCACTAAGAATCATGTTCCTCACCGAAATCATAAAGAAAATCTGAATTATGTAGCATTCGTGGAAAAATCTTAACCCTCAGAAGCACAATTTGAAGACTTGGGTTCGAACTTTGGGAGTCGAGTTCTAAGGCTCTATTCCACTGAACAGACTGGAGTTTCGGAATCCCACTAAGAATCATGTTTTTGACCAGAATAACAAAGAAAATCTGATTATTGAAGCATTTGTGGAAAAATCTTTACCATAAGAAACACAATTTGAAAACTTGGGTTCGAACTTTGGGAGTCGTTTTCTCAGGCTCTATTGCACCGAACGGAAGAAATATTTTTTTTTATCCAGCTAAAAACCAGGTTCTTAATCGAACTCATAAAGAAAATCTGAATTAGGTAGCATTTGTGGAAGAATCTTAAGCCTAAGAAGCACAATTTGAAGACCTGGGTTCGAATTTTGGGAGTCGTTTTCTCAGTCTCTATTTCACCGAACGGACTGAAATTTTGAAATCCCACTATGAATCATGTTCATAACCAAAATCACAAAGAAAATCTGAAGAAAAAAGCATTTATAGAAAAATCTTTACCCTAAGAAGCACATCTTGAAGACTTGGGTTCGAACTTCGGGAGTCGATTTCTTAGGCTCTATTCCACCGAACAGACTGGAATTTTGGAATCCCACTAAGAATCATGTTCTTAACTAAAATCACAAAGAAAATCTGATTAAAGTAGCATTTGTGGAAAAATCTTTACCATAAGAAGCACAATTTGAAGACTTGGGTTCGAACTTTGGGAGTCGTTTTCTCAGGCTCTACTCCACCGAACGGAAGAGAAATAACAGCTAATAATCATGTTCTCAATCGAAATCATAAAGAAAATCTGGATTAGGTAGCATTTGTGGAAGAATCTTAACCCTAAGAAGCACAATTTGAAGACTTGGGTTCGAACTTCTGGAGTCGATTTCTAAGGCTCTATTCAACCGAACGGACTGGAATTTCGGAATCCCACTAAGAATCATGTTCCTCACCGAAATCATAAAGAAAATCTGAATTATGTAGCATTCGTGGAAAAATCTTAACCCTCAGAAGCACAATTTGAAGACTTGGGTTCGAACTTCGGGAGTCGATTTCTAAGGCTCTATTCGACCGAACGGAAGAACATTTTGGAATCCCACTAATAACCATATTCTTAATCGAAATCATAAAGAAAATCAAAATAAAGTAGCATTTGTGCAAGAATCTTTTTCCTTAGAAGCACAATTTGAAGACCTGGGTTCGAACTTTGGGATTCATTTTCTCAGGCTCTATAACACCGAACGGACCTTAATTTTGGAATCCCGCTAAGAATCATTTTTATAACCAAAATCACAAAGAAAATCTGAATAAAGAAGCATTTGTGGAAAAATCTTAACCCTAAGAAGCACAATTTGAAGACTTGGGTAAGAACTTTGGGAGTCGTTTTCTCGGGCTCTATTTCACCGAACGGACTGAAATTTTGAAATCCCACTATGAATCATGTTCATAACCAAAATCACAAAGAAAATCTGAAGAAAAAAGCATTTATAGAAAAATCTTTACCCTAAGAAGCACAATTTGAAGACTTGGGTTCGATCTTCGGGAGTCGATTTCTAAGGCTCTATTCCACCGAACAGACTGGAATTTTGGAATCCAACTAAGAATCATGTTCTTAACAGAAATCACAAAGAAAATCTGAAAAAAATAGCATTTATGGAAAATTCTTAACCCTATGAAGCACAATTTGAAGACTTGGGTTCGAACTTCGGGAGTCAGTTTCTAAGGCTCTACTCCACCGAACAGACTGGAATTTTGGAATCCCACTAAGAATCATGTTCTTAACCGAAATCAGAAAATAAAATCTCAATTAAGTAGCATTTGTGGAAAAATCTTTACCCTCAGAAGCACAATTTGAAGACTTGGGTTAGAACTTTGGGAGTCGATTTCTAAGGCTCTATTCGAACGAACGGAAGAACATTTTCGAATCCCACTAATAACCATATTCTTAATCGAAATCATAAAGAAAATCAAAATAAAGTAGCATTTGTTCAAGAATCTTTTCCCTTAGAAGCACAATTTGAAGACCTGAGTTCGAACTTTGTGAATTATTTTCTCAGGCTCTTTTACACCGAACGGACCTTAATTTTGGAATCCCACTAAGAATCATGTTCATAACCAAAATCACAATGAAAATATGAAAAAAAAAGCATTTGTTGAAAAATATTAACCGTAAGAAGCACAATTTGAAGACTTGGGTTCGAACTTCTGGAGTCGATTTCTAAGGCTCTATTCAGCCGAACAGACTGGAATTTTGGAATCCCACTATGAATCATGTTCATAACCAAAATCACAAAGAAAATCTGAATAAAAAAGCATTTATAGAAAAATCTTTACCCTAAGAAGCACAATTTGAAGACTTGGGTTCGAACTTTGGGAGTCGATTTCTAAGGCTCTATTCCACCGAACGGAAGAAAATTTTGGAATCCCACTAATAATCATGATCATAACCAAAATCACAAAGAAAATCTGAATAAAAAAGCATTTATGGAAAAATCTTAATCATAAAAAGCACAAATTGAAGACTTGGGTTCGAACTTTGGGAGGCGTTTTCTCAGGCTCTATTGCAACGAACGGACTAAAATTTCGGAATCCCACTAATAATCATGCTTATAAAAAATATCACAATGAAAATCTGAATAAAATAGCATTTATGGAAAAATCTTAATCCTAAGAAGCACAATTTGAAGACTTGGGTTCGAACTTTGGGAGTCGTTTTCTCAGGCTCTATTCAACCGAACAGACTGGAATTTTGGAATCCTACTAAGAATCATGTTCATAACCAAAATCACAAAAATCTCTAAGTAAAATATCATTTATGGAAAAATATTAACCCTTAGAAGCACAATTTGAAGACTTGGGTTCGAACTTCTGGAGTCGATTTCTAAGGCTCTATTGAACCGAACAGACTGGAATTTTGGAATCCCACTAAGAATCATGTACTTAACCAAAATCACAAAGACAATCTGAATAAAAAAGCATTTATAGAAAAATCTTTACCCTAAGAAGCACAATTTGAAGACTTGGGTTCGAACTTTGGGAAGCGTTATCTCAGGCACTATTCTACCGAACGGAAGAAAATTTTGGAATCCCACTAATAATCATGTTCATAACCAAAATCACAAAGAAAATCTAAATTAGGTAGCATTTGTGGAAGAATCTTAACCCTAAGAAGCACAATTTGAAGACTTGGGTTCGAATTTTGGGAGTCGTTTTCTCAGTCTCTATTTCACCGAACGGACTAAAATTTTGGAATCCCACTATGAATCATGTTCTTAACCAAAATAACAAAGAAAAACTGAATAAAATAGCATTTATGGAAAAATCTTAACCCTAAGAAGCACATCTTGAAGACTTGGGTTCGAACTTCTGGAGGCTCTATTCAACCGAACAGACTGGAATTTTGGAATCCCACTTAGAATCATGTTCTTAACCAAAATCACAAAGAAAAACTGAATAAAATAGCATTTATGGAAAAATCTTAACCCTAAGAAGCACATCTTGAAGACTTGGGTTCGAATTTCGGGAGTCGATTTCTTAGGCTCTATTCCACCGAACAGACTGGAATTTTGGAATCCCACTTAGAATCATGTTCTTAACTAAAATCACAAAGAAAATCTGATTAAAGTAGCATTTGTGGAAAAATCTTTACCATAAGAAGCACAATTTGAAGACTTGGGTTCGAACTTTGGGAGTCGTTTTCTCAGGCTCTACTCCACCGAACGGAAGAGAAATAACAGCTAATAATCATGTTCTCAATCGAAATCATAAAGAAAATCTGGATTAGGTAGCATTTGTGGAAGAATCTTAACCCTAAGAAGCACAATTTGAAGACTTGGGTTCGAACTTCTGGAGTCGATTTCTAAGGCTCTATTCAACCGAACGGACTGGAATTTCGGAATCCCACTAAGAATCATGTTCCTCACCGAAATCATAAAGAAAATCTGAATTATGTAGCATTCGTGGAAAAATCTTTACCCTCAGAAGCACAATTTGAAGACTTGGGTTCGAACTTTGGGAGTCGAGTTCTAAGGCTCTATTCCACTGAACAGACTGGAGTTTCGGAATCCCACTAAGAATCATGTTTTTGACCAGAATAACAAAGAAAATCTGATTATTGAAGCATTTGTGGAAAAATCTTTACCATAAGAAACACAATTTGAAAACTTGGGTTCGAACTTTGGGAGTCGTTTTCTCAGGCTCTATTGCACCGAACGGAAGAAATTTTTTTTTTTTATCCAGCTAAAAACCAGGTTCTTAATCGAACTCATAAAGAAAATCTGAATTAGGTAGCATTTGTGGAAGAATCTTAAGCCTAAGAAGCACAATTTGAAGACTTGGGTTCGAATTTTGGGAGTCGTTTTCTCAGTCTCTATTTTACCGAACGGACTGAAATTTTGAAATCCCACTATGAATCATGTTCATAACCAAAATCACAAAGAAAATTTGAATAAAAAGGCATTTATAGAAAAATCTTTACGCTAAGAAGCACAATTTGAAGACTTGGGTTCGAACTTTGGGAGTCGTTTTCTCAGGCTCTATTCCACCGAACGGAAGAAAATTTTGGAATCCCACTAATAATCATGATCATAACCAAAATCAAAAAGAAAATCTGAATAAAAAAGCATTTATGGAAAAATCTTAATCCTAAGAAGCACAAATTGACGACTTGGGTTCGAACTTTGGGAGTCGTTTTCTCAGGCTCTATTGAACCGAACGGACTAAAATTTCGGAATCCCACTAATAATCATGTTCTTAACCGAAATCATAAAGAAAATCTGAATTAAGTAGCATTTGTGGAAAAATCTTTACCCTCAGAAGCACAATTTGAAGACTTGGGTTCGAACTTCGGGAGTCGATTTCTAAGGCTCTATTCGACCGAACGGAAGAACATTTTGGAATCCCACTAATAACCATATTCTTAATCGAAATCATAAAGAAAATCAAAATAAAGTAGCATTTGTGCAAGAATCTTTTTCCTTAGAAGCACAATTTGAAGACCTGGGTTCGAACTTTGGGATTCATTTTCTCAGGCTCTATAACACCGAACGGACCTTAATTTTGGAATCCCGCTAAGAATCATTTTTATAACCAAAATCACAAAGAAAATCTGAATAAAGAAGCATTTGTGGAAAAATCTTAACCCTAAGAAGCACAATTTGAAGACTTGGGTAAGAACTTTGGGAGTCGTTTTCTCGGGCTCTATAACACCGGACGGACAAAAATCATGTTCATACCCAAAATCACAAAGAAAATCTGAATAAAATAGCATTTGTGGAAAAATCTTTACTATAAGAAGCACAATTTGAAGACTTGGGTTAGAACTTTGGGAGTCGTTTTCTCGGGTTCTATTACACCGAACGGACTAAAATTTCGGAATCCTACTAAGAATCATGTTCATAACCAAAATCACAAAAATCTCTTAGTAAAATAGCATTTATGGAAAAATATTAACCCTAAGAAGCACAATTTGAAGACTTGGGTTCGAACTTCTGGAGTCGATTTCTAAGGCTCTATTGAACCGAACAGACTGGAATTTTGGAATCCCACTAAGAATCATGTACTTAACCAAAATCACAAAAACAATCTGAATAAAAAAGCATTTATAGAAAAATCTTTACCCTAAGAAGCACAATTTGAAGACTTGGGTTCGAACTTTGGGAAGCGTTTTCTCAGGCACTATTCTACCGAACGGAAGAAAATTTTGGAATCCCACAAATAATCATGTTCATAACCAAAATCACAAAGAAAATCTGAAATAGGTAGCATTTGTGGAAGAATCTTAACCCTAAGAAGCACAATTTGAAGACTCTGGTTCGAATTTTGGGAGTCGTTTTCTCAGTCTCTATTTCACCGAACGGACTGAAATTTTGGAATCCCACTATGAATCATGTTCAAAACCAAAATCACAAAGAAAATCTGAATAAAAAAGCATTTATAGAAAAATCTTTACGCTAAGAAGCACAATTTGAAGACTTGGGTTCGAACTTTGGGAGTCGTTTTCTCAGGCTCTATTGCACCGAACGGACTAAAATTTCGGAATTCTACTTATAATCATGTTTATAACCAAAATCACAAAGAAAATCTGAATAAAATAGCATTTACGGAAAAATCTTAATCCTAAGAAGCACAATTTGAAGACTTGGGTTCGAACTTTGGGAGTCGTTTTCTCAGGCTCTATTGAACCGAACAGACTGGAATTTTGGAATCCTACTAAGAATCATGTTCTTAACCGAAATCACAAAGAAAATCTGAATTAAGTAGCATTTGTGGAAAAATCTTTACCCTCAGAAGAACAATTTGAAGACTTGGGTTCGAACTTCGGGAGTCGATTTCTAAGGCTCTATTCGACCGAACGGAAGAACATTTTGGAATCCCACTAATAACCATATTCTTAATCGAAATCATAAAGAAAATTAAAATAAAGTAGCATTTGTGCAAGAATCTTTTTCCTTAGAAGCACAATTTGAAGACCTGGGTTCGAACTTTGGGATTCATTTTCTCAGGCTCTATAACACCGAACGGACCTTAATTTTGGAATCCCACTAAGAATCATTTTCATAACCAAAATCACAAAGAAAATCTGAATAAAGAATCATTTGTGGAAAAATCTTAACCCTAAGAAGCACAATTTGAAGACTTGGGTAAGAACTTTGGGAGTCGTTTTCTCGGGCTCTATAACACCGAACGGACAGAAATCATGTTCATACCCAAAATCACAAAGAAAATCTGAATAAAATAGCATTTGTGGAAAAATCTTTACGATAAGAAGCACAATTTGAAGACTTTGGTTAGAACTTTGGGAGTCCTTTTCTCGGGTTCTATTACACCGAACGGACTAAAATTTCGGAATCCTTCTAAGAATCATGTTCATAACCAAAATCACAAAAATCTCTTAGTAAAATAGCATTTATGGAAAAATATTAACCCTAAGAAGCACAATTTGAAGACTTGGGTTCGAACTTCTGGAGTCGATTTCTAAGGCTCTATTGAACCGAACAGACTGGAATTTTGGAATCCCACTAAGAATCATGTACTTAACCAAAATCACAAAAACAATCTGAATAAAAAAGCATTTATAGAAAAATCTTTACCCTAAGAAGCACAATTTGAAGACTTGGGTTCGAACTTTGGGAAGCGTTTTCTCAGGCACTATTCTACCGAACGGAAGAAAATTTTGGAATCCCACAAATAATCATGTTCATAACCAAAATCACAAAGAAAATCTGAATTAGGTAGCATTTGTGGAAGAATCTAAACCCTAAGAAGCACAATTTGAAGACTCTGGTTCGAATTTTGGGAGTCGTTTTCTCAGTCTCTATTTCACCGAACGGACTGAAATTTTGGAATCCCACTATGAATCATGTTCAAAACCAAAATCACAAAGAAAATCTGAATAAAAAAGCATTTATAGAAAAATCTTTACCCTTAGAAGCACAATTTGAAGACTTGGGTTCGAACTTTGGGAAGCGTTTTCTCAGGCTCTATTCCACCGAACGGAAGAAATTTTTGGAATCCGACTAATAATCATGTTCATAATTTATATAACAAAGAAAATCTGAATAAAATAGCATTTATGGAAAAATCTTAATCCTAAGAAGCACAATTTGAAGACTTGGGTTCGAACTTCTGAGGTCGATTTCTAAGGCTCTATTCAACCGAACAGACTGGAATTTTGGGATCCCACTTAGAATCATGTTCTTAACCAAAATCACAAAGAAAAACTGAATAAAATAGCATTTATGGAAAAACTTAACCCTAAGAAGCACATCTTGAAGACTTGGGTTCGAACTTCGTGAGTCGATTTCTAAGGCTCTATTCCACCGAACAGACTAGAATTTCGGAATCCCACTAAGAATCATGTTCGTAACCGAAATCATAAACAAAATCTGAATTAAGTAGCATTTGTGGAAAAATCTTTACCCTCAGAAGCAAAATTTGAAGACTTGGGTTCGAACTTTGGGAGTCGTTTTCTTAGGCTCTACTCCACCGAACGGAAGAGAATTTTGTTATCCAGCTAATAATCATGTTCTTAATCGAAATCATAAAGAAAATCTGAATTAGGTAGCATTTGTGGAAGAATCTTAACCCTAAGAAGCACAATTTGAAGACTTGGGTTCGAACTTCTGGAGTAGATTTCTAAGGCTCTATTCAACCGAACAGACTGGAATTTCGGAATCCCACTAAGAATCATGTTCTTAACCGAAATCATAAAGAAAATCTGAATTAAGTAGCATTTGTGGAAAAATCTTTACCCTCAGATGCACAATTTGAAGACTTGGGTTCGAACTTTGGGAGTCGTTTTCTCAGGCTCTATTGCACCGAACGGAAGAAAATTTTGTTATCCAGCTAATAATCAGGTTCCTAATCGAAATCATAAGGAAAATCTGAATTAGGTAGCATTTGTGGAAAAATCTTTACCCTCAGAAGCACAATTTGAAGACTTGGGTTCGAACTTCTGGAGTCGATTTCTAAGGCTCTATTGAACCGAACAGACTGGAATTTTGGAATCCCACTAAGAATCATGTACTTAACCAAAATCACAAAAACAATCTGAATAAAAAAGCATTTATAGAAAAATCTTTACCCTAAGAAGCACAATTTGAAGACTTGGGTTCGAACTTTGGGAAGCGTTTTCTCAGGCACTATTCTACCGAACGGAAGAAAATTTTGGAATCCCACAAATAATCATGTTCATAACCAAAATCACAAAGAAAATCTGAATTAGGTAGCATTTGTGGAAGAATCTAAACCCTAAGAAGCACAATTTGAAGACTCTGGTTCGAATTTTGGGAGTCGTTTTCTCAGTCTCTATTTCACCGAACGGACTGAAATTTTGGAATCCCACTATGAATCATGTTCAAAACCAAAATCACAAAGAAAATCTGAATAAAAAAGCATTTATAGAAAAATCTTTACCCTTAGAAGCACAATTTGAAGACTTGGGTTCGAACTTTGGGAAGCGTTTTCTCAGGCTCTATTCCACCGAACGGAAGAAATTTTTGGAATCCGACTAATAATCATGTTCATAATTTATATAACAAAGAAAATCTGAATAAAATAGCATTTATGGAAAAATCTTAATCCTAAGAAGCACAATTTGAAGACTTGGGTTCGAACTTCTGAGGTCGATTTCTAAGGCTCTATTCAACCGAACAGACTGGAATTTTGGGATCCCACTTAGAATCATGTTCTTAACCAAAATCACAAAGAAAAACTGAATAAAATAGCATTTATGGAAAAACTTAACCCTAAGAAGCACATCTTGAAGACTTGGGTTCGAACTTCGTGAGTCGATTTCTAAGGCTCTATTCCACCGAACAGACTAGAATTTCGGAATCCCACTAAGAATCATGTTCGTAACCGAAATCATAAACAAAATCTGAATTAAGTAGCATTTGTGGAAAAATCTTTACCCTCAGAAGCAAAATTTGAAGACTTGGGTTCGAACTTTGGGAGTCGTTTTCTTAGGCTCTACTCCACCGAACGGAAGAGAATTTTGTTATCCAGCTAATAATCATGTTCTTAATCGAAATCATAAAGAAAATCTGAATTAGGTAGCATTTGTGGAAGAATCTTAACCCTAAGAAGCACAATTTGAAGACTTGGGTTCGAACTTCTGGAGTAGATTTCTAAGGCTCTATTCAACCGAACAGACTGGAATTTCGGAATCCCACTAAGAATCATGTTCTTAACCGAAATCATAAAGAAAATCTGAATTAAGTAGCATTTGTGGAAAAATCTTTACCCTCAGATGCACAATTTGAAGACTTGGGTTCGAACTTTGGGAGTCGTTTTCTCAGGCTCTATTGCACCGAACGGAAGAAAATTTTGTTATCCAGCTAATAATCAGGTTCCTAATCGAAATCATAAGGAAAATCTGAATTAGGTAGCATTTGTGGAAAAATCTTTACCCTCAGAAGCACAATTTGAAGACTTGGGTTCGAACTTCTGGAGTCGATTTCTAAGGCTCTATTGAACCGAACAGACTGGAATTTTGGAATCCCACTAAGAATCATGTACTTAACCAAAATCACAAAAACAATCTGAATAAAAAAGCATTTATAGAAAAATCTTTACCCTAAGAAGCACAATTTGAAGACTTGGGTTCGAACTTTGGGAAGCGTTTTCTCAGGCACTATTCTACCGAACGGAAGAAAATTTTGTTATCCAGCTAATAATCAGGTTCCTAATCGAAATCATAAAGAAAATCTGAATTAGGTAGCATTTGTGGAAAAATCTTAACCCTAAGAAGCACAATTTGAAGACCTGGGTTCGAACTTTGGGATTCATTTTCTCAGGCTCTATTACACCGAACGGACCTTTATTTTGGAATCCCACTAAGAATCATTTTCATAACCAAAATCACAAAGAAAATCTGAATAAAGAAGCATTTGTGGAAAAATCTTAACCCTAAGAAGCACAGTTTGAAGACTTGGGTAAGAACTTCGGGAGTCGTTTTCTCGGGCTCTATAACACCGAACGGACAAAAATCATGTTCATACCCAAAATCACAAAGAAAATCTGAATAAAATAGCAGTTGTGGAAAAATCTTTACGATAAGAAGCACAATTTGAAGACTTGGGTTAGAACTTTGGGAGTCGTTTTCTCGGGTTCTATTACACCGAACGGACTAAAATTTCGGAATCCTACTAAAAATCATGTTCATAACCAAAATCACAAAAATCTCTTAGTAAAATAGCATTTATGGAAAAATATTAACCCTAAGAAGCACAATTTGAAGACTTGGGTTCGAACTTCTGGAGTCGATTTCTAAGGCTCTATTGAACCGAACAGACTGGAATTTTGGAATCCCACTAAGAATCATGTACTTAACCAAAATCACAAAAACAATCTGAATAAAAAAGCATTTATAGAAAAATCTTTACCCTAAGAAGCACAATTTGAAGACTTGGGTTCGAACTTTGGGAAGCGTTTTCTCAGGCACTATTCTACCGAACGGAAGAAAATTTTGGAATCCCACAAATAATCATGTTCATAACCAAAATCACAAAGAAAATCTGAATTAGGTAGCATTTGTGGAAGAATCTTAACCCTAAGAAGCACAATTTGAAGACTCTGGTTCGAATTTTGGGAGTCGTTTTCTCAGTCTCTATTTCACCGAACGGACTGAAATTTTGGAATCCCACTATGAATCATGTTCAAAACCAAAATCACAAAGAAAATCTGAATAAAAAAGCATTTATAGAAAAATCTTTACCCTAAGAAGCACAATTTGAAGACTTGAGTTCGAACTTTGGGAAGCGTTTTCTCAGGCTATATTCCACCGAACGGAAGAAAAATTTGGAATCCCACTAATAATCATATTCTTAATCGAAATCATAAAGAAAATCAAAATTAAGTAGCATTTGTGCAAGAATCTTTTCCCTTAGAAGCAGAATTTGAAGACTTGGGTTCGAACTTTGGGAATCGTTTTCTCAGGCTCTATTACACTGAACGGACCTTAATTTTGGAATCCCACTATGAATCATGTTCATAAACAAAATCACAAAGAAAATCTGAATTAGGTTGCATTTGTGGAAGAATCTTAACCCTAAGAAGCACATTTTAAAGACTTGGGTTCGAATTTTGGGAGTCGTTTTCTCAGTCTCTATTTCACCGAACGGACAAAAATCATGTTCATAACCAAAATCATAAAGAAAATCTGAATTAAGTAGCATTTGTGGAAAAATCTTTACCCTCAGAAGCACAATTTGAAGACTTGGGTTCGAACTTCTGAAGTCGATTTCTAAGGCTCTATTCCACCGAACAGACAGGAATTTTGGAATCCCACTTAGAATCATGTTCTTAACCGAAATCGTAAAGAAAATATGAATTAAGTGGCATTTGTGGAAAAATTTTTACCCTCAGAAGCACAATTTGAAGACTTGGGTTCGAACTTCGGGAGTCGATTTCTAAGGCTCTACTCCACCGAACAGAATGGAATTTTGGAATCCCACTTAGAATCATGTTCTTAACCGAATTCATAAAGAAAATCTGAATTATGTAGCATTTGTGGAAAAATCTTTACCCTAAGAAGCACAATTTGAAGACTTGGGTTCGAACTTTGGGAGTCGAGTTCTAAGGCTCTATTCCACCGAACAGACTGGAATTTTGGAATCCTACTAAGAATCATGTTCTTGACCAGAATAACAAAGAAAATCTGATTAAAGAAGCATTTGTGGATAAATCTTTACCATAAGAAGCACAATTTGAAAACTTGGGTTCGAACTTTGGGAGTCGTTTTCTCAGGCTCTATTGCACCGAACGGAAGAAATTTTTTTTTTTATCCAGCCTAAAATCAGGTTCTTAATCGAACTCATAAAGAAAATCTGAATTAGGTAGCATTTGTGGAAGAATCTTAAGCCTAAGAAGCACAATTTGAAGACAATTCGAATTTTGGGAGTCGTTTTCTCAGTCTCTATTTCACCGAACGGACTGAAATTTTGAAATCCCACTATGAATCATGTTCATAACCAAAATCACATAGAAAATCTGAATAAAAAAGCATTTATAGAAAAATCTTAATCCTAAGAAGCACAATTTGAAGACTTGGGTTCGAACTTTGCGAAGCGTTTTCTCAGGCTCTATTCCACCGAACAGACTGGAATTTTGGAATCCCACTAAGAATCATGTTCTTAACCGAAATCATAAAGAAAATCTGAATAAAATAGCATTTATGGAAAAATCTTAACCCTAAGAAGCACAATTTGAAGACTTGAGTTCGAACTTTGGGAAGCGTTTTCTCAGGCTCTATTCCACCGAACGGAAAAAAATTTGGAATCCCACTAATAATCATATTCTTAATCGAAATCATAAAGAAAATCAAAATTAAGTAGAATTTGTGCAAGAATCTTTTCCCTTAGAAGCAGAATTTGAAGACTTGGGTTCGAACTTTGGGAATCGTTTTCTCATGCTCTATTACACCGAACGGACCTTAATTTTGGAATTCCACTATGAATCATGTTCATAAACAAAATCACAAAGAAAATCTGAATAAAAAAGCATTTATATAAAAATCTTTACCCTAAGAAGCACAATTTGAAGACTTGGGTTAGAACTTTGAGAGTCTTTTTCTCGGGCTCTATAACACCGAACGGACTAAAAATCATGTTCATAACCAAAATCGTAAAGAAAATCTGAATTAAGTAGCATTTGTGGAAAAATCTTTACCCTCATAAGCACAATTTGAAGATTTGGGTTCGAACTTCTGAAGTCGATTTCTAAGGCTCTACTCCACCGAACAGACTGGAATTTTGGAATCCCACTAAGAATCATGTTCTTAACCGAAATCATAAAGAAAATCTGAATTAAGTAGCATTTGTGGAAAAATCTTTACCCACAGAAGCACAATTTGAAGACTTGGGTTCGAACTTCGGGAGTCGATTTCTAAGGCTCTACTCCACCGAACAGACTGGAATTTTGGAATCCCACTAAGAATCATGTTCTTAACCGAAATCATAAAGAAAATCTGAATTAAGTAGCATTTGTGGAAAAATCTTTACCCACAGAAGCACAATTTGAAGACTTGGGTTAGAACTTTGGGAGTCGTATTCTCGGGCTCTATAACACCGAACGGACAAAAATCATGTTCATAACCAAAATCACAAAGAAAATCTGAATAAAATAGCATTTGTGGAAAAATCTTTACGATAAGAAGCACAATTTGAAGACTTGGGTTCGAACTTCGGGAGTCAGTTTCTAAGGCTCTACTCCACCGAACAGACTGGAATTTTGGAATCCCACTAAGAATCATGTTCTTAACCGAAATCAGAAAAGAAAATCTCAATTAAGTAGCATTTGTGGAAAAATCTTTACCCTCAGAAGCACAATTTGAAGACTTGGGTTAGAACTTTGGGAGTCGATTTCTAAGGCTCTATTCGAATGAACGGAAGAACATTTTCGAATCCCACTAATAACCATATTCTTAATCGAAATCATAAAGAAAATCAAAATAAAGTAGCATTTGTGCAAGAATCTTTTCCCTTAGAAGCACAATTTGAAGACCTGAGTTCGAACTTTGGGAATCATTTTCTCAGGCTCTTTTACACCGAACGGACCTTAATTGTGGAATCCCACTAAAAATCATGTTCATAACCAAAATCACAATGAAAATATGAAAAAAAAAGCATTTGTTGAAAAATATTAACCGTAAGAAGCACAATTTGAAGACTTGGGTTCGAACTTCTGGAGTCGATTTCTAAGGCTCTATTCAGCCGAACAGACTGGAATTTTGGAATCCCACTATGAATCATGTTCATAACCAAAATCACAAAGAAAATCTGAATAAAAAAGCATTTATAGAAAAATCTTTACCCTAAGAAGCACAATTTGAAGACTTGGGTTCGAACTTTGGGAAGCGTTTTCTCAGGCTCTATTCCTCCGAACGGAAGAAAATTTTGGAATCCCACTAATAATCATGTTCATAACCAAAATCACAAAGAAAATCTGAATAAAATAGCATTTGTGGAAAAATCTTAACCCTAAGAAGCACAATTTGAAGACTTGAGTTCGAATTTTGGGTAGCGTTTTCTAAGGCTCTACTGCACCGAACAGACTGGAATTTCGGAATCCTACTAAGAATCATGTTCTTGACCAGAATAACAAAGAAAATCTGATTAAAGAAGCATTTGTGGATAAATCTTTACCATAAGAAGCACAATTTGAAAACTTGGGTTCGAACTTTGGGAGTCGTTTTCTCAGGCTCTATTGCACCGAACGGAAGAATTTTTTTTTTTTATCCAGCTAAAAACCAGGTTCTTAATCGAACTCATAAAGAAAATCTGAATAAGTTGCATTTGTGGAAGAATCTTAAGCCTAAGAAGCACAATTTGAAGACTTGGGTTCGAATTTTGGGAGTCGTTTTCTCAGTCTCTATTTCACCGAACGGACTGAAATTTTGAAATCCCACTATGAATCATGTTCATAACCAAAATCACATAGAAAATCTGAATAAAAAAGCATTTATAGAAAAATCTTAATCCTAAGAAGCACAATTTGAAGACTTGGGTTCGAACTTTGCGAAGCGTTTTCTCAGGCTCTATTCCACCGAACAGACTGGAATTTTGGAATCCCACTAAGAATCATGTTCTTAACCGAAATCATAAAGAAAATCTGAATAAAATAGCATTTATGGAAAAATCTTAACCCTAAGAAGCACAATTTGAAGACTTGAGTTCGAACTTTGGGAAGCGTTTTCTCAGGCTCTATTCCACCGAACGGAAGAAAAATTTGGAATCCCACTAATAATCATATTCTTAATCGAAATCATAAAGAAAATAAAAATTAAGTAGCATTTTTGCAAGAATCTTTTCCCTTAGAAGCAGAATTTGAAGACTTGGGTTCGAACTTTGGGAATCGTTTTCTCATGCTCTATTACACCGAACGGACCTTAATTTTGGAATTCCACTATGAATCATGTTCATAAACAAAATCACAAAGAAAATCTGAATAAAAAAGCATTTATATAAAAATCTTTACCCTAAGAAGCACAATTTGAAGACTTGGGTAAGAACTTTGAGAGTCTTTTTTTCGGGCTCTATAACACCGAACGGACTAAAAATCATGTTCATAACCAAAATCGTAAAGAAAATCTGAATTAAGTAGCATTTGTGGAAAAATCTTTACCCTCATAAGCACAATTTGAAGATTTGGGTTCGAACTTCTGAAGTCGATTTCTAAGGCTCTATTCCACCGAACAGACAGGAATTTTGGAATCCCACTTAGAATCATGTTCTTAACCGAAATCGTAAAGAAAATCTGAATTAAGTAGCATTTGTGGAAAAATTTTTACCCTCAGAAGCACAATTTGAAGACTTGGGTTCGAACTTCGGGAGTCGATTTCTAAGGCTCTACTCCACCGAACAGACTGGAATTTTGGAATCCCACTAAGAATCATGTTCTTAACCGAAATCATAAAGAAAATCTGAATTAAGTAGCATTTGTGGAAAAATCTTTACCCTCAGAAGCACAATTTGAAGACTTGGGTTAGAACTTTGGGAGTCGTATTCTCGGGCTCTATAACACCGAACGGACAAAAATCATGTTCATAACCAAAATCACAAAGAAAATCTGAATAAAATAGCATTTGTGGAAAAATCTTTACGATAAGAAGCACAATTTGAAGACTTGGGTTCGAACTTCGGGAGTCAGTTTCTAAGGCTCTACTCCACCGAACAGACTGGAATTTTGGAATCCCACTAAGAATCATGTTCTTAACCGAAATCAGAAAAGAAAATCTCAATTAAGTAGCATTTGTGGAAAAATCTTTACCCTCAGAAGCACAATTTGAAGACTTGGGTTAGAACTTTGGGAGTCGATTTCTAAGGCTCTATTCGAACGAACGGAAGAACATTTTCGAATCCCACTAATAACCATATTCTTAATCGAAATCATAAAGAAAATCAAAATAAAGTAGCATTTGTGCAAGAATCTTTTCCCTTAGAAGCACAATTTGAAGACCTGAGTTCGAACTTTGGGAATCATTTTCTCAGGCTCTTTTACACCGAACGGACCTTAATTGTGGAATCCCACTAAAAATCATGTTCATAACCAAAATCACAATGAAAATATGAAAAAAAAGCATTTGTTGAAAAATATTAACCGTAAGAAGCACAATTTGAAGACTTGGGTTCGAACTTCTGGAGTCGATTTCTAAGGCTCTATTCAGCCGAACAGACTGGAATTTTGGAATCCCACTATGAATCATGTTCATAACCAAAATCACAAAGAAAATCTGAATAAAAAAGCATTTATAGAAAAATCTTTACCCTAAGAAGCACAATTTGAAGACTTGGGTTCGAACTTTGGGAAGCGTTTTCTCAGGCTCTATTCCTCCGAACGGAAGAAAATTTTGGAATCCCACTAATAATCATGTTCATAACCAAAATCACAAAGAAAATCTGAATAAAATAGCATTTGTGGAAAAATCTTAACCCTAAGAAGCACAATTTGAAGACTTGAGTTCGAATTTTGGGTAGCGTTTTCTAAGGCTCTACTGCACCGAACAGACTGGAATTTCGGAATCCTACTAAGAATCATGTTCTTGACCAGAATAACAAAGAAAATCTGATTAAAGAAGCATTTGTGGATAAATCTTTACCATAAGAAGCACAATTTGAAAACTTGGGTTCGAACTTTGGGAGTCGTTTTCTCAGGCTCTATTGCACCGAACGGAAGAATTTTTTTTTTTATCCAGCTAAAAACCAGGTTCTTAATCGAACTCATAAAGAAAATCTGAATAAGTTGCATTTGTGGAAGAATCTTAAGCCTAAGAAGCACAATTTGAAGACTTGGGTTCGAATTTTGGGAGTCGTTTTCTCAGTCTCTATTTCACCGAACGGACTGAAATTTTGAAATCCCACTATGAATCATGTTCATAACCAAAATCACATAGAAAATCTGAATAAAAAAGCATTTATAGAAAAATCTTAATCCTAAGAAGCACAATTTGAAGACTTGGGTTCGAACTTTGCGAAGCGTTTTCTCAGGCTCTATTCCACCGAACAGACTGGAATTTTGGAATCCCACTAAGAATCATGTTCTTAACCGAAATCATAAAGAAAATCTGAATAAAATAGCATTTATGGAAAAATCTTAACCCTAAGAAGCACAATTTGAAGACTTGAGTTCGAACTTTGGGAAGCGTTTTCTCAGGCTCTATTCCACCGAACGGAAGAAAAATTTGGAATCCCACTAATAATCATATTCTTAATCGAAATCATAAAGAAAATCAAAATTAAGTAGCATTTGTGCAAGAATCTTTTCCCTTAGAAGCAGAATTTGAAGACTTGGGTTCGAACTTTGGGAATCGTTTTCTCATGCTCTATTACACCGAACGGACCTTAATTTTGGAATTCCACTATGAATCATGTTCATAAACAAAATCACAAAGAAAATCTGAATAAAAAAGCATTTATATAAAAATCTTTACCCTAAGAAGCACAATTTGAAGACTTGGGTTAGAACTTTGAGAGTCTTTTTCTCGGGCTCTATAACACCGAACGGACTAAAAATCATGTTCATAACCAAAATCGTAAAGAAAATCTGAATTAAGTAGCATTTGTGGAAAAATCTTTACCCTCATAAGCACAATTTGAAGATTTGGGTTCGAACTTCTGAAGTCGATTTCTAAGGCTCTATTCCACCGAACAGACAGGAATTTTGGAATCCCACTTAGAATCATGTTCTTAACCGAAATCGTAAAGAAAATCTGAATTAAGTAGCATTTGTGGAAAAATTTTTACCCTCAGAAGCACAATTTGAAGACTTGGGTTCGAACTTCGGGAGTCGATTTCTAAGGCTCTACTCCACCGAACAGACTGGAATTTTGGAATCCCACTAAGAATCATGTTCTTAACCGAAATCATAAAGAAAATCTGAATTAAGTAGCATTTGTGGAAAAATCTTTACCCTCAGAAGCACAATTTGAAGACTTGGGTTAGAACTTTGGGAGTCGTATTCTCGGGCTCTATAACACCGAACGGACAAAAATCATGTTCATAACCAAAATCACAAAGAAAATCTGAATAAAATAGCATTTGTGGAAAAATCTTTACGATAAGAAGCACAATTTGAAGACTTGGGTTCGAACTTCGGGAGTCAGTTTCTAAGGCTCTACTCCACCGAACAGACTGGAATTTTGGAATCCCACTAAGAATCATGTTCTTAACCGAAATCAGAAAAGAAAATCTCAATTAAGTAGCATTTGTGGAAAAATCTTTACCCTCAGAAGCACAATTTGAAGACTTGGGTTAGAACTTTGGGAGTCGATTTCTAAGGCTCTATTCGAATGAACGGAAGAACATTTTCGAATCCCACTAATAACCATATTCTTAATCGAAATCATAAAGAAAATCAAAATAAAGTAGCATTTGTGCAAGAATCTTTTCCCTTAGAAGCACAATTTGAAGACCTGAGTTCGAACTTTGGGAATCATTTTCTCAGGCTCTTTTACACCGAACGGACCTTAATTGTGGAATCCCACTAAAAATCATGTTCATAACCAAAATCACAATGAAAATATGAAAAAAAAAGCATTTGTCTAAAAATATTAACCGTAAGAAGCACAATTTGAAGACTTGGGTTCGAACTTCTGGAGTCGATTTCTAAGGCTCTATTCAGCCGAACAGACTGGAATTTTGGAATCCCACTATGAATCATGTTCATAACCAAAATCACAAAGAAAATCTGAATAAAAAAGCATTTATAGAAAAATCTTTACCCTAAGAAGCACAATTTGAAGACTTGGGTTCGAACTTTGGGAAGCGTTTTCTCAGGCTCTATTCCTCCGAACGGAAGAAAATTTTGGAATCCCACTAATAATCATGTTCATAACCAAAATCACAAAGAAAATCTGAATAAAATAGCATTTGTGGAAAAATCTTAACCCTAAGAAGCACAATTTGAAGACTTGAGTTCGAATTTTGGGTAGCGTTTTCTAAGGCTCTACTGCACCGAACAGACTGGAATTTCGGAATCCTACTAAGAATCATGTTCTTGACCAGAATAACAAAGAAAATCTGATTAAAGAAGCATTTGTGGATAAATCTTTACCATAAGAAGCACAATTTGAAAACTTGGGTTCGAACTTTGGGAGTCGTTTTCTCAGGCTCTATTGCACCGAACGGAAGAATTTTTTTTTTTATCCAGCTAAAAACCAGGTTCTTAATCGAACTCATAAAGAAAATCTGAATAAGTTGCATTTGTGGAAGAATCTTAAGCCTAAGAAGCACAATTTGAAGACTTGGGTTCGAATTTTGGGAGTCGTTTTCTCAGTCTCTATTTCACCGAACGGACTGAAATTTTGAAATCCCACTATGAATCATGTTCATAACCAAAATCACATAGAAAATCTGAATAAAAAAGCATTTATAGAAAAATCTTAATCCTAAGAAGCACAATTTGAAGACTTGAGTTCGAACTTTGGGAAGCGTTTTCTCAGGCTCTATTCCACCGAACGGAAGAAAAATTTGGAATCCCACTAATAATTCATATTCTTAATCGAAATCATAAAGAAAATCAAAATTAAGTAGCATTTTTGCAAGAATCTTTTCCCTTAGAAGCAGAATTTGAAGACTTGGGTTCGAACTTTGGGAATCGTTTTCTCAGGCTCTATTCCACCGAACGGAAGAAAATTTTGGAATCCCACTTATAATCATGTTCATAACCAAAATCACAAAGAAAATCTGAATAAAATAGCATTTATGGAAAAATCTTAATCCTAAGAAGCACAATTTGAAGACTTGGGTTCGAACTTCTGGAGTCGATTTCTAAGGCTCTATTCAACCGAACAGACTGGAATTTCGGAATCCCACTAAGAATCATGTTCTTAACCGAAATCACAAAGAAAATCTGAATAAAAACGCATTTATAGAAATAGCTTTACCCTAAGAAGCACAATTTGAAGAATTGGGTTCGAACTTTGGGAAGCGTTTTCTCAGGCTCTATTCCACCGAACGGAAGAAAATTTTGGAATCCCACTAATAATCATGATCATAACCAAAATCACAAAGAAAATCTGAATAAAATAGCATTTATGGAAAAATCTTAATCCTAAGAAGCACAATTTGAAGACTTGGGTTCGAACTTTGGGAGTCGTTTTCTCAGGCTCTATTCAACCGAACAGACTGGAATTTTGGAATCCCACTAAGAATCATGTTCTTAACCGAAATCATAAAGAAAATCTGAATTAAGTAGCATTTGTGGAAAAATCTATACCCTCAGAAGCACAATTTGAAGACTTGGGTTCGAACTTCGGGAGTCGATTTCTAAGGCTCTATTCGACCGAACAGAAGAACATTTTGGAATCCCACTAATAACCATATTCTTAATCGAAATCATAAAGAAAATCAAAATAAAGTAGCATTTGTGCAAGAATCTTTTTCCTTAGAAGCACAATTTGAAGACCTGGGTTCGAACTTTGGGATTCATTTTCTCAGGATCTTTTTCACCGAACGGACCTTAATTTTGGAAACCCACTAAGAATCATGTTCATAACCAAAATCACAAAGAAAATCTGAATAAAAAAGCATTTGTGGAAAAATCTTAACCCTAAGAAGCACAATTTGAAGACCTGGGTTCGAACTTTGGGATTCATTTTCTCAGGCTCTATTACACCGAACGGACCTTTATGTTGGAATCCCACTAAGAATCATTTTCATAACCAAAATCACAAAGAAAATCTGAATAAAGAAGCATTTGTGGAAAAATCTTAACCCTAAGAAGCACAGTTTGAAGACTTGGGTAAGAACTTCGGGAGTTGTTTTCTCGGGCTCTAAAACACCGAACGGACAAAATCATGTTCATACCCAAAATCACAAAGAAAATCTGAATAAAATAGCATTTGTGGAAAAATCTTTACGATAAGAAGCACAATTTGAAGACTTGGGTTAGAACTTTGGGAGTCGTTTTCTCAGGCTCTATTACACTGAACGGACCTTAATTTTGGAATCCCACTATGAATCATGTTCATAAACAAAATCACAAAGAAAATCTGAATTAGGTTGCATTTGTGGAAGAATCTTAACCCTAAGAAGCACAATTTAAAGACTTGGGTTCGAATTTTGGGAGTCGTTTTCTCAGTCTCTATTTCACCGAACGGACAAAAATCATGTTCATAACCAAAATCATAAAGAAAATCTGAATTAAGTAGCATTTGTGGAAAAATCTTTACCCTCAGAAGCATAATTTGAAGACTTGGGTTCGAACTTCTGAAGTCGATTTCTAAGGCTCTATTCCACCGAACAGACAGGAATTTTGGAATCCCACTTAGAATCATGTTCTTAACCGAAATCGTAAAGAAAATATGAATTAAGTGGCATTTGTGGAAAAATTTTTACCCTCAGAAGCACAATTTGAAGACTTGGGTTCGAACTTCGGGAGTCGATTTCTAAGGCTCTACT
This sequence comes from Hesperophylax magnus, assembly GCA_026573805.1. NCBI lineage: Eukaryota > Metazoa > Arthropoda > Insecta > Trichoptera > Limnephilidae > Hesperophylax > Hesperophylax magnus. Next base: position 27,776,396 of record JAIUSX010000014.1, on the reverse strand, counting down.
CCACCGAACAGAATGGAATTTTGGAATCCCACTTAGAATCATGTTCTTAACCGAATTCATAAAGAAAATCTGAATTATGTAGCATTTGTGGAAAAATCTTTACCCTAAGAAGCACAATTTGAAGACTTGGGTTCGAACTTTGGGAGTCGAGTTCTAAGGCTCTATTCCACCGAACAGACTGGAATTTTGGAATCCTACTAAGAATCATGTTCTTGACCAGAATAACAAAGAAAATCTGATTAAAGAAGCATTTGTGGATAAATCTTTACCATAAGAAGCACAATTTGAAAACTTGGGTTCGAACTTTGGGAGTAGTTTTCTCAGGCTCTATTGCACCGAACGGAAGAAATTTTTTTTTTTATCCAGCCTCAAATCAGGTTCTTAATCGAACTCATAAAGAAAATCTGAATTAGGTAGCATTTGTGGAAGAATCTTAAGCCTAAGAAGCACAATTTGAAGACCTGGGTTCGAATTTTGGGAGTCGTTTTCTCAGTCTCTATTTCACCGAACGGACTGAAATTTTGAAATCCCACTATGAATCATGTTCATAACCAAAATCACAAAGAAAATCTGAAGAAAAAAGCATTTATAGAAAAATCTTTACCCTAAGAAGCACAATTTGAAGACTTGGGTTCGATCTTCGGGAGTCGATTTCTAAGGCTCTATTCCACCGAACAGACTGGAATTTTGGAATCCAACTAAGAATCATGTTCTTAACAGAAATCACAAAGAAAATCTGAAAAAAATAGCATTTATGGAAAATTCTTAACCCTATGAAGCACAATTTGAAGACTTGGGTTCGAACTTCGGGAGTCAGTTTCTAAGGCTCTACTCCACCGAACAGACTGGAATTTTGGAATCCCACTAAGAATCATGTTCTTAACCGAAATCAGAAAATAAAATCTCAATTAAGTAGCATTTGTGGAAAAATCTTTACCCTCAGAAGCACAATTTGAAGACTTGGGTTAGAACTTTGGGTGTCGATTTCTAAGGCTCTATTCGAACGAACGGAAGAACATTTTCGAATCCCACTAATAACCATATTCTTAATCGAAATCATAAAGAAAATCAAAATAAAGTAGCATTTGTTCAAGAATCTTTTCCCTTAGAAGCACAATTTGAAGACCTGAGTTCGAACTTTGGGAATCATTTTCTCAGGCTCTTTTACACCGAACGGACCTTAATTTTGGAATCCCACTAAGAATCATCTTCATAACCAAAATCACAATGAAAATATGAAAAAAAAAGCATTTGTTGAAAAATATTAACCGTAAGAAGCACAATTTGAAGACTTGGGTTCGAACTTCTGGAGTCGATTTCTAAGGCTCTATTCAGCCGAACAGACTGGAATTTTGGAATCCCACTATGAATCATGTTCATAACCAAAATCACAAAGAAAATCTGAATAAAAAAGCATTTATAGAAAAATCTTTACCCTAAGAAGCACAATTTGAAGACTTGGGTTCGAACTTTGGGAGTCGATTTCTAAGGCTCTATTCCACCGAACGGAAGAAAATTTTGGAATCCCACTAATAATCATGATCATAACCAAAATCACAAAGAAAATCTGAATAAAAAAGCATTTATGGAAAAATCTTAATCATAAAAAGCACAAATTGAAGACTTGGGTTCGAACTTTGGGAGGCGTTTTCTCAGGCTCTATTGCACCGAACGGACTAAAATTTCGGAATCCCACTAATAATCATGCTTATAAAAAATATCACAATGAAAATCTGAATAAAATAGCATTTATGGAAAAATCTTAATCCTAAGAAGCACAATTTGAAGACTTGGGTTCGAACTTTGGGAGTCGTTTTCTCAGGCTCTATTCAACCGAACAGACTGGAATTTTGGAATCCTACTAAGAATCATGTTCATAACCAAAATAACAAAAATCTCTAAGTAAAATATCATTTATGGAAAAATATTAACCCTTAGAAGCACAATTTGAAGACTTGGGTTCGAACTTCTGGAGTCGATTTCTAAGGCTCTATTGAACCGAACAGACTGGAATTTTGGAATCCCACTAAGAATCATGTACTTAACCAAAATCACAAAGACAATCTGAATAAAAAAGCATTTATAGAAAAATCTTTACCCTAAGAAGCACAATTTGAAGACTTGGGTTCGAACTTTGGGAAGCGTTATCTCAGGCACTATTCTACCGAACGGAAGAAAATTTTGGAATCCCACTAATAATCATGTTCATAACCAAAATCACAAAGAAAATCTGAATTAGGTAGCATTTGTGGAAGAATCTTAACCCTAAGAAGCACAATTTGAAGACTTGGGTTCGAATTTTGGGAGTCGTTTTCTCAGTCTCTATTTCACCGAACGGACTAAAATTTTGGAATCCCACTATGAATCATGTTCTTAACCAAAATAACAAAGAAAAACTGAATAAAATAGCATTTATGGAAAAATCTTAACCCTAAGAAGCACATCTTGAAGACTTGGGTTCGAACTTCTGGAGGCTCTATTCAACCGAACAGACTGGAATTTTGGAATCCCACTTAGAATCATGTTCTTAACCAAAATCACAAAGAAAAACTGAATAAAATAGCATTTATGGAAAAATCTTAACCCTAAGAAGCACATCTTGAAGACTTTGGTTCGAACTTCGGGAGTCGATTTCTTAGGCTCTATTCCACCGAACAGACTGGAATTTTGGAATCCCACTAAGAATCATGTTCTTAACTAAAATCACAAAGAAAATCTGATTAAAGTAGCATTTGTGGAAAAATCTTTACCATAAGAAGCACAATTTGAAGACTTGGGTTCGAACTTTGGGAGTCGTTTTCTCAGGCTCTACTCCACCGAACGGAAGAGAAATAACAGCTAATAATCATGTTCTCAATCGAAATCATAAAGAAAATCTGGATTAGGTAGCATTTGTGGAAGAATCTTAACCCTAAGAAGCACAATTTGAAGACTTGGGTTCGAACTTCTGGAGTCGATTTCTAAGGCTCTATTCAACCGAACGGACTGGAATTTCGGAATCCCACTAAGAATCATGTTCCTCACCGAAATCATAAAGAAAATCTGAATTATGTAGCATTCGTGGAAAAATCTTAACCCTCAGAAGCACAATTTGAAGACTTGGGTTCGAACTTTGGGAGTCGAGTTCTAAGGCTCTATTCCACTGAACAGACTGGAGTTTCGGAATCCCACTAAGAATCATGTTTTTGACCAGAATAACAAAGAAAATCTGATTATTGAAGCATTTGTGGAAAAATCTTTACCATAAGAAACACAATTTGAAAACTTGGGTTCGAACTTTGGGAGTCGTTTTCTCAGGCTCTATTGCACCGAACGGAAGAAATATTTTTTTTTATCCAGCTAAAAACCAGGTTCTTAATCGAACTCATAAAGAAAATCTGAATTAGGTAGCATTTGTGGAAGAATCTTAAGCCTAAGAAGCACAATTTGAAGACCTGGGTTCGAATTTTGGGAGTCGTTTTCTCAGTCTCTATTTCACCGAACGGACTGAAATTTTGAAATCCCACTATGAATCATGTTCATAACCAAAATCACAAAGAAAATCTGAAGAAAAAAGCATTTATAGAAAAATCTTTACCCTAAGAAGCACATCTTGAAGACTTGGGTTCGAACTTCGGGAGTCGATTTCTTAGGCTCTATTCCACCGAACAGACTGGAATTTTGGAATCCCACTAAGAATCATGTTCTTAACTAAAATCACAAAGAAAATCTGATTAAAGTAGCATTTGTGGAAAAATCTTTACCATAAGAAGCACAATTTGAAGACTTGGGTTCGAACTTTGGGAGTCGTTTTCTCAGGCTCTACTCCACCGAACGGAAGAGAAATAACAGCTAATAATCATGTTCTCAATCGAAATCATAAAGAAAATCTGGATTAGGTAGCATTTGTGGAAGAATCTTAACCCTAAGAAGCACAATTTGAAGACTTGGGTTCGAACTTCTGGAGTCGATTTCTAAGGCTCTATTCAACCGAACGGACTGGAATTTCGGAATCCCACTAAGAATCATGTTCCTCACCGAAATCATAAAGAAAATCTGAATTATGTAGCATTCGTGGAAAAATCTTAACCCTCAGAAGCACAATTTGAAGACTTGGGTTCGAACTTCGGGAGTCGATTTCTAAGGCTCTATTCGACCGAACGGAAGAACATTTTGGAATCCCACTAATAACCATATTCTTAATCGAAATCATAAAGAAAATCAAAATAAAGTAGCATTTGTGCAAGAATCTTTTTCCTTAGAAGCACAATTTGAAGACCTGGGTTCGAACTTTGGGATTCATTTTCTCAGGCTCTATAACACCGAACGGACCTTAATTTTGGAATCCCGCTAAGAATCATTTTTATAACCAAAATCACAAAGAAAATCTGAATAAAGAAGCATTTGTGGAAAAATCTTAACCCTAAGAAGCACAATTTGAAGACTTGGGTAAGAACTTTGGGAGTCGTTTTCTCGGGCTCTATTTCACCGAACGGACTGAAATTTTGAAATCCCACTATGAATCATGTTCATAACCAAAATCACAAAGAAAATCTGAAGAAAAAAGCATTTATAGAAAAATCTTTACCCTAAGAAGCACAATTTGAAGACTTGGGTTCGATCTTCGGGAGTCGATTTCTAAGGCTCTATTCCACCGAACAGACTGGAATTTTGGAATCCAACTAAGAATCATGTTCTTAACAGAAATCACAAAGAAAATCTGAAAAAAATAGCATTTATGGAAAATTCTTAACCCTATGAAGCACAATTTGAAGACTTGGGTTCGAACTTCGGGAGTCAGTTTCTAAGGCTCTACTCCACCGAACAGACTGGAATTTTGGAATCCCACTAAGAATCATGTTCTTAACCGAAATCAGAAAATAAAATCTCAATTAAGTAGCATTTGTGGAAAAATCTTTACCCTCAGAAGCACAATTTGAAGACTTGGGTTAGAACTTTGGGAGTCGATTTCTAAGGCTCTATTCGAACGAACGGAAGAACATTTTCGAATCCCACTAATAACCATATTCTTAATCGAAATCATAAAGAAAATCAAAATAAAGTAGCATTTGTTCAAGAATCTTTTCCCTTAGAAGCACAATTTGAAGACCTGAGTTCGAACTTTGTGAATTATTTTCTCAGGCTCTTTTACACCGAACGGACCTTAATTTTGGAATCCCACTAAGAATCATGTTCATAACCAAAATCACAATGAAAATATGAAAAAAAAAGCATTTGTTGAAAAATATTAACCGTAAGAAGCACAATTTGAAGACTTGGGTTCGAACTTCTGGAGTCGATTTCTAAGGCTCTATTCAGCCGAACAGACTGGAATTTTGGAATCCCACTATGAATCATGTTCATAACCAAAATCACAAAGAAAATCTGAATAAAAAAGCATTTATAGAAAAATCTTTACCCTAAGAAGCACAATTTGAAGACTTGGGTTCGAACTTTGGGAGTCGATTTCTAAGGCTCTATTCCACCGAACGGAAGAAAATTTTGGAATCCCACTAATAATCATGATCATAACCAAAATCACAAAGAAAATCTGAATAAAAAAGCATTTATGGAAAAATCTTAATCATAAAAAGCACAAATTGAAGACTTGGGTTCGAACTTTGGGAGGCGTTTTCTCAGGCTCTATTGCAACGAACGGACTAAAATTTCGGAATCCCACTAATAATCATGCTTATAAAAAATATCACAATGAAAATCTGAATAAAATAGCATTTATGGAAAAATCTTAATCCTAAGAAGCACAATTTGAAGACTTGGGTTCGAACTTTGGGAGTCGTTTTCTCAGGCTCTATTCAACCGAACAGACTGGAATTTTGGAATCCTACTAAGAATCATGTTCATAACCAAAATCACAAAAATCTCTAAGTAAAATATCATTTATGGAAAAATATTAACCCTTAGAAGCACAATTTGAAGACTTGGGTTCGAACTTCTGGAGTCGATTTCTAAGGCTCTATTGAACCGAACAGACTGGAATTTTGGAATCCCACTAAGAATCATGTACTTAACCAAAATCACAAAGACAATCTGAATAAAAAAGCATTTATAGAAAAATCTTTACCCTAAGAAGCACAATTTGAAGACTTGGGTTCGAACTTTGGGAAGCGTTATCTCAGGCACTATTCTACCGAACGGAAGAAAATTTTGGAATCCCACTAATAATCATGTTCATAACCAAAATCACAAAGAAAATCTAAATTAGGTAGCATTTGTGGAAGAATCTTAACCCTAAGAAGCACAATTTGAAGACTTGGGTTCGAATTTTGGGAGTCGTTTTCTCAGTCTCTATTTCACCGAACGGACTAAAATTTTGGAATCCCACTATGAATCATGTTCTTAACCAAAATAACAAAGAAAAACTGAATAAAATAGCATTTATGGAAAAATCTTAACCCTAAGAAGCACATCTTGAAGACTTGGGTTCGAACTTCTGGAGGCTCTATTCAACCGAACAGACTGGAATTTTGGAATCCCACTTAGAATCATGTTCTTAACCAAAATCACAAAGAAAAACTGAATAAAATAGCATTTATGGAAAAATCTTAACCCTAAGAAGCACATCTTGAAGACTTGGGTTCGAATTTCGGGAGTCGATTTCTTAGGCTCTATTCCACCGAACAGACTGGAATTTTGGAATCCCACTTAGAATCATGTTCTTAACTAAAATCACAAAGAAAATCTGATTAAAGTAGCATTTGTGGAAAAATCTTTACCATAAGAAGCACAATTTGAAGACTTGGGTTCGAACTTTGGGAGTCGTTTTCTCAGGCTCTACTCCACCGAACGGAAGAGAAATAACAGCTAATAATCATGTTCTCAATCGAAATCATAAAGAAAATCTGGATTAGGTAGCATTTGTGGAAGAATCTTAACCCTAAGAAGCACAATTTGAAGACTTGGGTTCGAACTTCTGGAGTCGATTTCTAAGGCTCTATTCAACCGAACGGACTGGAATTTCGGAATCCCACTAAGAATCATGTTCCTCACCGAAATCATAAAGAAAATCTGAATTATGTAGCATTCGTGGAAAAATCTTTACCCTCAGAAGCACAATTTGAAGACTTGGGTTCGAACTTTGGGAGTCGAGTTCTAAGGCTCTATTCCACTGAACAGACTGGAGTTTCGGAATCCCACTAAGAATCATGTTTTTGACCAGAATAACAAAGAAAATCTGATTATTGAAGCATTTGTGGAAAAATCTTTACCATAAGAAACACAATTTGAAAACTTGGGTTCGAACTTTGGGAGTCGTTTTCTCAGGCTCTATTGCACCGAACGGAAGAAATTTTTTTTTTTTATCCAGCTAAAAACCAGGTTCTTAATCGAACTCATAAAGAAAATCTGAATTAGGTAGCATTTGTGGAAGAATCTTAAGCCTAAGAAGCACAATTTGAAGACTTGGGTTCGAATTTTGGGAGTCGTTTTCTCAGTCTCTATTTTACCGAACGGACTGAAATTTTGAAATCCCACTATGAATCATGTTCATAACCAAAATCACAAAGAAAATTTGAATAAAAAGGCATTTATAGAAAAATCTTTACGCTAAGAAGCACAATTTGAAGACTTGGGTTCGAACTTTGGGAGTCGTTTTCTCAGGCTCTATTCCACCGAACGGAAGAAAATTTTGGAATCCCACTAATAATCATGATCATAACCAAAATCAAAAAGAAAATCTGAATAAAAAAGCATTTATGGAAAAATCTTAATCCTAAGAAGCACAAATTGACGACTTGGGTTCGAACTTTGGGAGTCGTTTTCTCAGGCTCTATTGAACCGAACGGACTAAAATTTCGGAATCCCACTAATAATCATGTTCTTAACCGAAATCATAAAGAAAATCTGAATTAAGTAGCATTTGTGGAAAAATCTTTACCCTCAGAAGCACAATTTGAAGACTTGGGTTCGAACTTCGGGAGTCGATTTCAAAGGCTCTATTCGACCGAACGGAAGAACATTTTGGAATCCCACTAATAACCATATTCTTAATCGAAATCATAAAGAAAATCAAAATAAAGTAGCATTTGTGCAAGAATCTTTTTCCTTAGAAGCACAATTTGAAGACCTGGGTTCGAACTTTGGGATTCATTTTCTCAGGCTCTATAACACCGAACGGACCTTAATTTTGGAATCCCGCTAAGAATCATTTTTATAACCAAAATCACAAAGAAAATCTGAATAAAGAAGCATTTGTGGAAAAATCTTAACCCTAAGAAGCACAATTTGAAGACTTGGGTAAGAACTTTGGGAGTCGTTTTCTCGGGCTCTATAACACCGGACGGACAAAAATCATGTTCATACCCAAAATCACAAAGAAAATCTGAATAAAATAGCATTTGTGGAAAAATCTTTACTATAAGAAGCACAATTTGAAGACTTGGGTTAGAACTTTGGGAGTCGTTTTCTCGGGTTCTATTACACCGAACGGACTAAAATTTCGGAATCCTACTAAGAATCATGTTCATAACCAAAATCACAAAAATCTCTTAGTAAAATAGCATTTATGGAAAAATATTAACCCTAAGAAGCACAATTTGAAGACTTGGGTTCGAACTTCTGGAGTCGATTTCTAAGGCTCTATTGAACCGAACAGACTGGAATTTTGGAATCCCACTAAGAATCATGTACTTAACCAAAATCACAAAAACAATCTGAATAAAAAAGCATTTATAGAAAAATCTTTACCCTAAGAAGCACAATTTGAAGACTTGGGTTCGAACTTTGGGAAGCGTTTTCTCAGGCACTATTCTACCGAACGGAAGAAAATTTTGGAATCCCACAAATAATCATGTTCATAACCAAAATCACAAAGAAAATCTGAAATAGGTAGCATTTGTGGAAGAATCTTAACCCTAAGAAGCACAATTTGAAGACTCTGGTTCGAATTTTGGGAGTCGTTTTCTCAGTCTCTATTTCACCGAACGGACTGAAATTTTGGAATCCCACTATGAATCATGTTCAAAACCAAAATCACAAAGAAAATCTGAATAAAAAAGCATTTATAGAAAAATCTTTACGCTAAGAAGCACAATTTGAAGACTTGGGTTCGAACTTTGGGAGTCGTTTTCTCAGGCTCTATTGCACCGAACGGACTAAAATTTCGGAATTCTACTTATAATCATGTTTATAACCAAAATCACAAAGAAAATCTGAATAAAATAGCATTTACGGAAAAATCTTAATCCTAAGAAGCACAATTTGAAGACTTGGGTTCGAACTTTGGGAGTCGTTTTCTCAGGCTCTATTGAACCGAACAGACTGGAATTTTGGAATCCTACTAAGAATCATGTTCTTAACCGAAATCACAAAGAAAATCTGAATTAAGTAGCATTTGTGGAAAAATCTTTACCCTCAGAAGAACAATTTGAAGACTTGGGTTCGAACTTCGGGAGTCGATTTCTAAGGCTCTATTCGACCGAACGGAAGAACATTTTGGAATCCCACTAATAACCATATTCTTAATCGAAATCATAAAGAAAATTAAAATAAAGTAGCATTTGTGCAAGAATCTTTTTCCTTAGAAGCACAATTTGAAGACCTGGGTTCGAACTTTGGGATTCATTTTCTCAGGCTCTATAACACCGAACGGACCTTAATTTTGGAATCCCACTAAGAATCATTTTCATAACCAAAATCACAAAGAAAATCTGAATAAAGAATCATTTGTGGAAAAATCTTAACCCTAAGAAGCACAATTTGAAGACTTGGGTAAGAACTTTGGGAGTCGTTTTCTCGGGCTCTATAACACCGAACGGACAGAAATCATGTTCATACCCAAAATCACAAAGAAAATCTGAATAAAATAGCATTTGTGGAAAAATCTTTACGATAAGAAGCACAATTTGAAGACTTTGGTTAGAACTTTGGGAGTCCTTTTCTCGGGTTCTATTACACCGAACGGACTAAAATTTCGGAATCCTTCTAAGAATCATGTTCATAACCAAAATCACAAAAATCTCTTAGTAAAATAGCATTTATGGAAAAATATTAACCCTAAGAAGCACAATTTGAAGACTTGGGTTCGAACTTCTGGAGTCGATTTCTAAGGCTCTATTGAACCGAACAGACTGGAATTTTGGAATCCCACTAAGAATCATGTACTTAACCAAAATCACAAAAACAATCTGAATAAAAAAGCATTTATAGAAAAATCTTTACCCTAAGAAGCACAATTTGAAGACTTGGGTTCGAACTTTGGGAAGCGTTTTCTCAGGCACTATTCTACCGAACGGAAGAAAATTTTGGAATCCCACAAATAATCATGTTCATAACCAAAATCACAAAGAAAATCTGAATTAGGTAGCATTTGTGGAAGAATCTAAACCCTAAGAAGCACAATTTGAAGACTCTGGTTCGAATTTTGGGAGTCGTTTTCTCAGTCTCTATTTCACCGAACGGACTGAAATTTTGGAATCCCACTATGAATCATGTTCAAAACCAAAATCACAAAGAAAATCTGAATAAAAAAGCATTTATAGAAAAATCTTTACCCTTAGAAGCACAATTTGAAGACTTGGGTTCGAACTTTGGGAAGCGTTTTCTCAGGCTCTATTCCACCGAACGGAAGAAATTTTTGGAATCCGACTAATAATCATGTTCATAATTTATATAACAAAGAAAATCTGAATAAAATAGCATTTATGGAAAAATCTTAATCCTAAGAAGCACAATTTGAAGACTTGGGTTCGAACTTCTGAGGTCGATTTCTAAGGCTCTATTCAACCGAACAGACTGGAATTTTGGGATCCCACTTAGAATCATGTTCTTAACCAAAATCACAAAGAAAAACTGAATAAAATAGCATTTATGGAAAAACTTAACCCTAAGAAGCACATCTTGAAGACTTGGGTTCGAACTTCGTGAGTCGATTTCTAAGGCTCTATTCCACCGAACAGACTAGAATTTCGGAATCCCACTAAGAATCATGTTCGTAACCGAAATCATAAACAAAATCTGAATTAAGTAGCATTTGTGGAAAAATCTTTACCCTCAGAAGCAAAATTTGAAGACTTGGGTTCGAACTTTGGGAGTCGTTTTCTTAGGCTCTACTCCACCGAACGGAAGAGAATTTTGTTATCCAGCTAATAATCATGTTCTTAATCGAAATCATAAAGAAAATCTGAATTAGGTAGCATTTGTGGAAGAATCTTAACCCTAAGAAGCACAATTTGAAGACTTGGGTTCGAACTTCTGGAGTAGATTTCTAAGGCTCTATTCAACCGAACAGACTGGAATTTCGGAATCCCACTAAGAATCATGTTCTTAACCGAAATCATAAAGAAAATCTGAATTAAGTAGCATTTGTGGAAAAATCTTTACCCTCAGATGCACAATTTGAAGACTTGGGTTCGAACTTTGGGAGTCGTTTTCTCAGGCTCTATTGCACCGAACGGAAGAAAATTTTGTTATCCAGCTAATAATCAGGTTCCTAATCGAAATCATAAGGAAAATCTGAATTAGGTAGCATTTGTGGAAAAATCTTTACCCTCAGAAGCACAATTTGAAGACTTGGGTTCGAACTTCTGGAGTCGATTTCTAAGGCTCTATTGAACCGAACAGACTGGAATTTTGGAATCCCACTAAGAATCATGTACTTAACCAAAATCACAAAAACAATCTGAATAAAAAAGCATTTATAGAAAAATCTTTACCCTAAGAAGCACAATTTGAAGACTTGGGTTCGAACTTTGGGAAGCGTTTTCTCAGGCACTATTCTACCGAACGGAAGAAAATTTTGTTATCCAGCTAATAATCAGGTTCCTAATCGAAATCATAAAGAAAATCTGAATTAGGTAGCATTTGTGGAAAAATCTTAACCCTAAGAAGCACAATTTGAAGACCTGGGTTCGAACTTTGGGATTCATTTTCTCAGGCTCTATTACACCGAACGGACCTTTATTTTGGAATCCCACTAAGAATCATTTTCATAACCAAAATCACAAAGAAAATCTGAATAAAGAAGCATTTGTGGAAAAATCTTAACCCTAAGAAGCACAGTTTGAAGACTTGGGTAAGAACTTCGGGAGTCGTTTTCTCGGGCTCTATAACACCGAACGGACAAAAATCATGTTCATACCCAAAATCACAAAGAAAATCTGAATAAAATAGCAGTTGTGGAAAAATCTTTACGATAAGAAGCACAATTTGAAGACTTGGGTTAGAACTTTGGGAGTCGTTTTCTCGGGTTCTATTACACCGAACGGACTAAAATTTCGGAATCCTACTAAAAATCATGTTCATAACCAAAATCACAAAAATCTCTTAGTAAAATAGCATTTATGGAAAAATATTAACCCTAAGAAGCACAATTTGAAGACTTGGGTTCGAACTTCTGGAGTCGATTTCTAAGGCTCTATTGAACCGAACAGACTGGAATTTTGGAATCCCACTAAGAATCATGTACTTAACCAAAATCACAAAAACAATCTGAATAAAAAAGCATTTATAGAAAAATCTTTACCCTAAGAAGCACAATTTGAAGACTTGGGTTCGAACTTTGGGAAGCGTTTTCTCAGGCACTATTCTACCGAACGGAAGAAAATTTTGGAATCCCACAAATAATCATGTTCATAACCAAAATCACAAAGAAAATCTGAATTAGGTAGCATTTGTGGAAGAATCTTAACCCTAAGAAGCACAATTTGAAGACTCTGGTTCGAATTTTGGGAGTCGTTTTCTCAGTCTCTATTTCACCGAACGGACTGAAATTTTGGAATCCCACTATGAATCATGTTCAAAACCAAAATCACAAAGAAAATCTGAATAAAAAAGCATTTATAGAAAAATCTTTACCCTAAGAAGCACAATTTGAAGACTTGAGTTCGAACTTTGGGAAGCGTTTTCTCAGGCTATATTCCACCGAACGGAAGAAAAATTTGGAATCCCACTAATAATCATATTCTTAATCGAAATCATAAAGAAAATCAAAATTAAGTAGCATTTGTGCAAGAATCTTTTCCCTTAGAAGCAGAATTTGAAGACTTGGGTTCGAACTTTGGGAATCGTTTTCTCAGGCTCTATTACACTGAACGGACCTTAATTTTGGAATCCCACTATGAATCATGTTCATAAACAAAATCACAAAGAAAATCTGAATTAGGTTGCATTTGTGGAAGAATCTTAACCCTAAGAAGCACATTTTAAAGACTTGGGTTCGAATTTTGGGAGTCGTTTTCTCAGTCTCTATTTCACCGAACGGACAAAAATCATGTTCATAACCAAAATCATAAAGAAAATCTGAATTAAGTAGCATTTGTGGAAAAATCTTTACCCTCAGAAGCACAATTTGAAGACTTGGGTTCGAACTTCTGAAGTCGATTTCTAAGGCTCTATTCCACCGAACAGACAGGAATTTTGGAATCCCACTTAGAATCATGTTCTTAACCGAAATCGTAAAGAAAATATGAATTAAGTGGCATTTGTGGAAAAATTTTTACCCTCAGAAGCACAATTTGAAGACTTGGGTTCGAACTTCGGGAGTCGATTTCTAAGGCTCTACTCCACCGAACAGAATGGAATTTTGGAATCCCACTTAGAATCATGTTCTTAACCGAATTCATAAAGAAAATCTGAATTATGTAGCATTTGTGGAAAAATCTTTACCCTAAGAAGCACAATTTGAAGACTTGGGTTCGAACTTTGGGAGTCGAGTTCTAAGGCTCTATTCCACCGAACAGACTGGAATTTTGGAATCCTACTAAGAATCATGTTCTTGACCAGAATAACAAAGAAAATCTGATTAAAGAAGCATTTGTGGATAAATCTTTACCATAAGAAGCACAATTTGAAAACTTGGGTTCGAACTTTGGGAGTCGTTTTCTCAGGCTCTATTGCACCGAACGGAAGAAATTTTTTTTTTTTATCCAGCCTAAAATCAGGTTCTTAATCGAACTCATAAAGAAAATCTGAATTAGGTAGCATTTGTGGAAGAATCTTAAGCCTAAGAAGCACAATTTGAAGACAATTCGAATTTTGGGAGTCGTTTTCTCAGTCTCTATTTCACCGAACGGACTGAAATTTTGAAATCCCACTATGAATCATGTTCATAACCAAAATCACATAGAAAATCTGAATAAAAAAGCATTTATAGAAAAATCTTAATCCTAAGAAGCACAATTTGAAGACTTGGGTTCGAACTTTGCGAAGCGTTTTCTCAGGCTCTATTCCACCGAACAGACTGGAATTTTGGAATCCCACTAAGAATCATGTTCTTAACCGAAATCATAAAGAAAATCTGAATAAAATAGCATTTATGGAAAAATCTTAACCCTAAGAAGCACAATTTGAAGACTTGAGTTCGAACTTTGGGAAGCGTTTTCTCAGGCTCTATTCCACCGAACGGAAAAAAATTTGGAATCCCACTAATAATCATATTCTTAATCGAAATCATAAAGAAAATCAAAATTAAGTAGAATTTGTGCAAGAATCTTTTCCCTTAGAAGCAGAATTTGAAGACTTGGGTTCGAACTTTGGGAATCGTTTTCTCATGCTCTATTACACCGAACGGACCTTAATTTTGGAATTCCACTATGAATCATGTTCATAAACAAAATCACAAAGAAAATCTGAATAAAAAAGCATTTATATAAAAATCTTTACCCTAAGAAGCACAATTTGAAGACTTGGGTTAGAACTTTGAGAGTCTTTTTCTCGGGCTCTATAACACCGAACGGACTAAAAATCATGTTCATAACCAAAATCGTAAAGAAAATCTGAATTAAGTAGCATTTGTGGAAAAATCTTTACCCTCATAAGCACAATTTGAAGATTTGGGTTCGAACTTCTGAAGTCGATTTCTAAGGCTCTACTCCACCGAACAGACTGGAATTTTGGAATCCCACTAAGAATCATGTTCTTAACCGAAATCATAAAGAAAATCTGAATTAAGTAGCATTTGTGGAAAAATCTTTACCCACAGAAGCACAATTTGAAGACTTGGGTTCGAACTTCGGGAGTCGATTTCTAAGGCTCTACTCCACCGAACAGACTGGAATTTTGGAATCCCACTAAGAATCATGTTCTTAACCGAAATCATAAAGAAAATCTGAATTAAGTAGCATTTGTGGAAAAATCTTTACCCACAGAAGCACAATTTGAAGACTTGGGTTAGAACTTTGGGAGTCGTATTCTCGGGCTCTATAACACCGAACGGACAAAAATCATGTTCATAACCAAAATCACAAAGAAAATCTGAATAAAATAGCATTTGTGGAAAAATCTTTACGATAAGAAGCACAATTTGAAGACTTGGGTTCGAACTTCGGGAGTCAGTTTCTAAGGCTCTACTCCACCGAACAGACTGGAATTTTGGAATCCCACTAAGAATCATGTTCTTAACCGAAATCAGAAAAGAAAATCTCAATTAAGTAGCATTTGTGGAAAAATCTTTACCCTCAGAAGCACAATTTGAAGACTTGGGTTAGAACTTTGGGAGTCGATTTCTAAGGCTCTATTCGAATGAACGGAAGAACATTTTCGAATCCCACTAATAACCATATTCTTAATCGAAATCATAAAGAAAATCAAAATAAAGTAGCATTTGTGCAAGAATCTTTTCCCTTAGAAGCACAATTTGAAGACCTGAGTTCGAACTTTGGGAATCATTTTCTCAGGCTCTTTTACACCGAACGGACCTTAATTGTGGAATCCCACTAAAAATCATGTTCATAACCAAAATCACAATGAAAATATGAAAAAAAAAGCATTTGTTGAAAAATATTAACCGTAAGAAGCACAATTTGAAGACTTGGGTTCGAACTTCTGGAGTCGATTTCTAAGGCTCTATTCAGCCGAACAGACTGGAATTTTGGAATCCCACTATGAATCATGTTCATAACCAAAATCACAAAGAAAATCTGAATAAAAAAGCATTTATAGAAAAATCTTTACCCTAAGAAGCACAATTTGAAGACTTGGGTTCGAACTTTGGGAAGCGTTTTCTCAGGCTCTATTCCTCCGAACGGAAGAAAATTTTGGAATCCCACTAATAATCATGTTCATAACCAAAATCACAAAGAAAATCTGAATAAAATAGCATTTGTGGAAAAATCTTAACCCTAAGAAGCACAATTTGAAGACTTGAGTTCGAATTTTGGGTAGCGTTTTCTAAGGCTCTACTGCACCGAACAGACTGGAATTTCGGAATCCTACTAAGAATCATGTTCTTGACCAGAATAACAAAGAAAATCTGATTAAAGAAGCATTTGTGGATAAATCTTTACCATAAGAAGCACAATTTGAAAACTTGGGTTCGAACTTTGGGAGTCGTTTTCTCAGGCTCTATTGCACCGAACGGAAGAATTTTTTTTTTTTATCCAGCTAAAAACCAGGTTCTTAATCGAACTCATAAAGAAAATCTGAATTAAGTAGCATTTGTGGAAAAATCTTTACCCACAGAAGCACAATTTGAAGACTTGGGTTAGAACTTTGGGAGTCGTATTCTCGGGCTCTATAACACCGAACGGACAAAAATCATGTTCATAACCAAAATCACAAAGAAAATCTGAATAAAATAGCATTTGTGGAAAAATCTTTACGATAAGAAGCACAATTTGAAGACTTGGGTTCGAACTTCGGGAGTCAGTTTCTAAGGCTCTACTCCACCGAACAGACTGGAATTTTGGAATCCCACTAAGAATCATGTTCTTAACCGAAATCAGAAAAGAAAATCTCAATTAAGTAGCATTTGTGGAAAAATCTTTACCCTCAGAAGCACAATTTGAAGACTTGGGTTAGAACTTTGGGAGTCGATTTCTAAGGCTCTATTCGAATGAACGGAAGAACATTTTCGAATCCCACTAATAACCATATTCTTAATCGAAATCATAAAGAAAATCAAAATAAAGTAGCATTTGTGCAAGAATCTTTTCCCTTAGAAGCACAATTTGAAGACCTGAGTTCGAACTTTGGGAATCATTTTCTCAGGCTCTTTTACACCGAACGGACCTTAATTGTGGAATCCCACTAAAAATCATGTTCATAACCAAAATCACAATGAAAATATGAAAAAAAAAGCATTTGTTGAAAAATATTAACCGTAAGAAGCACAATTTGAAGACTTGGGTTCGAACTTCTGGAGTCGATTTCTAAGGCTCTATTCAGCCGAACAGACTGGAATTTTGGAATCCCACTATGAATCATGTTCATAACCAAAATCACAAAGAAAATCTGAATAAAAAAGCATTTATAGAAAAATCTTTACCCTAAGAAGCACAATTTGAAGACTTGGGTTCGAACTTTGGGAAGCGTTTTCTCAGGCTCTATTCCTCCGAACGGAAGAAAATTTTGGAATCCCACTAATAATCATGTTCATAACCAAAATCACAAAGAAAATCTGAATAAAATAGCATTTGTGGAAAAATCTTAACCCTCAGAAGCACAATTTGAAGACTTGAGTTCGAATTTTGGGTAGCGTTTTCTAAGGCTCTACTGCACCGAACAGACTGGAATTTCGGAATCCTACTAAGAATCATGTTCTTGACCAGAATAACAAAGAAAATCTGATTAAAGAAGCATTTGTGGATAAATCTTTACCATAAGAAGCACAATTTGAAAACTTGGGTTCGAACTTTGGGAGTCGTTTTCTCAGGCTCTATTGCACCGAACGGAAGAATTTTTTTTTTTTATCCAGCTAAAAACCAGGTTCTTAATCGAACTCATAAAGAAAATCTGAATAAGTTGCATTTGTGGAAGAATCTTAAGCCTAAGAAGCACAATTTGAAGACTTGGGTTCGAATTTTGGGAGTCGTTTTCTCAGTCTCTATTTCACCGAACGGACTGAAATTTTGAAATCCCACTATGAATCATGTTCATAACCAAAATCACATAGAAAATCTGAATAAAAAAGCATTTATAGAAAAATCTTAATCCTAAGAAGCACAATTTGAAGACTTGGGTTCGAACTTTGCGAAGCGTTTTCTCAGGCTCTATTCCACCGAACAGACTGGAATTTTGGAATCCCACTAAGAATCATGTTCTTAACCGAAATCATAAAGAAAATCTGAATAAAATAGCATTTATGGAAAAATCTTAACCCTAAGAAGCACAATTTGAAGACTTGAGTTCGAACTTTGGGAAGCGTTTTCTCAGGCTCTATTCCACCGAACGGAAGAAAAATTTGGAATCCCACTAATAATCATATTCTTAATCGAAATCATAAAGAAAATAAAAATTAAGTAGCATTTTTGCAAGAATCTTTTCCCTTAGAAGCAGAATTTGAAGACTTGGGTTCGAACTTTGGGAATCGTTTTCTCATGCTCTATTACACCGAACGGACCTTAATTTTGGAATTCCACTATGAATCATGTTCATAAACAAAATCACAAAGAAAATCTGAATAAAAAAGCATTTATATAAAAATCTTTACCCTAAGAAGCACAATTTGAAGACTTGGGTAAGAACTTTGAGAGTCTTTTTTTCGGGCTCTATAACACCGAACGGACTAAAAATCATGTTCATAACCAAAATCGTAAAGAAAATCTGAATTAAGTAGCATTTGTGGAAAAATCTTTACCCTCATAAGCACAATTTGAAGATTTGGGTTCGAACTTCTGAAGTCGATTTCTAAGGCTCTATTCCACCGAACAGACAGGAATTTTGGAATCCCACTTAGAATCATGTTCTTAACCGAAATCGTAAAGAAAATCTGAATTAAGTAGCATTTGTGGAAAAATTTTTACCCTCAGAAGCACAATTTGAAGACTTGGGTTCGAACTTCGGGAGTCGATTTCTAAGGCTCTACTCCACCGAACAGACTGGAATTTTGGAATCCCACTAAGAATCATGTTCTTAACCGAAATCATAAAGAAAATCTGAATTAAGTAGCATTTGTGGAAAAATCTTTACCCTCAGAAGCACAATTTGAAGACTTGGGTTAGAACTTTGGGAGTCGTATTCTCGGGCTCTATAACACCGAACGGACAAAAATCATGTTCATAACCAAAATCACAAAGAAAATCTGAATAAAATAGCATTTGTGGAAAAATCTTTACGATAAGAAGCACAATTTGAAGACTTGGGTTCGAACTTCGGGAGTCAGTTTCTAAGGCTCTACTCCACCGAACAGACTGGAATTTTGGAATCCCACTAAGAATCATGTTCTTAACCGAAATCAGAAAAGAAAATCTCAATTAAGTAGCATTTGTGGAAAAATCTTTACCCTCAGAAGCACAATTTGAAGACTTGGGTTAGAACTTTGGGAGTCGATTTCTAAGGCTCTATTCGAACGAACGGAAGAACATTTTCGAATCCCACTAATAACCATATTCTTAATCGAAATCATAAAGAAAATCAAAATAAAGTAGCATTTGTGCAAGAATCTTTTCCCTTAGAAGCACAATTTGAAGACCTGAGTTCGAACTTTGGGAATCATTTTCTCAGGCTCTTTTACACCGAACGGACCTTAATTGTGGAATCCCACTAAAAATCATGTTCATAACCAAAATCACAATGAAAATATGAAAAAAAAGCATTTGTTGAAAAATATTAACCGTAAGAAGCACAATTTGAAGACTTGGGTTCGAACTTCTGGAGTCGATTTCTAAGGCTCTATTCAGCCGAACAGACTGGAATTTTGGAATCCCACTATGAATCATGTTCATAACCAAAATCACAAAGAAAATCTGAATAAAAAAGCATTTATAGAAAAATCTTTACCCTAAGAAGCACAATTTGAAGACTTGGGTTCGAACTTTGGGAAGCGTTTTCTCAGGCTCTATTCCTCCGAACGGAAGAAAATTTTGGAATCCCACTAATAATCATGTTCATAACCAAAATCACAAAGAAAATCTGAATAAAATAGCATTTGTGGAAAAATCTTAACCCTAAGAAGCACAATTTGAAGACTTGAGTTCGAATTTTGGGTAGCGTTTTCTAAGGCTCTACTGCACCGAACAGACTGGAATTTCGGAATCCTACTAAGAATCATGTTCTTGACCAGAATAACAAAGAAAATCTGATTAAAGAAGCATTTGTGGATAAATCTTTACCATAAGAAGCACAATTTGAAAACTTGGGTTCGAACTTTGGGAGTCGTTTTCTCAGGCTCTATTGCACCGAACGGAAGAATTTTTTTTTTTATCCAGCTAAAAACCAGGTTCTTAATCGAACTCATAAAGAAAATCTGAATAAGTTGCATTTGTGGAAGAATCTTAAGCCTAAGAAGCACAATTTGAAGACTTGGGTTCGAATTTTGGGAGTCGTTTTCTCAGTCTCTATTTCACCGAACGGACTGAAATTTTGAAATCCCACTATGAATCATGTTCATAACCAAAATCACATAGAAAATCTGAATAAAAAAGCATTTATAGAAAAATCTTAATCCTAAGAAGCACAATTTGAAGACTTGGGTTCGAACTTTGCGAAGCGTTTTCTCAGGCTCTATTCCACCGAACAGACTGGAATTTTGGAATCCCACTAAGAATCATGTTCTTAACCGAAATCATAAAGAAAATCTGAATAAAATAGCATTTATGGAAAAATCTTAACCCTAAGAAGCACAATTTGAAGACTTGAGTTCGAACTTTGGGAAGCGTTTTCTCAGGCTCTATTCCACCGAACGGAAGAAAAATTTGGAATCCCACTAATAATCATATTCTTAATCGAAATCATAAAGAAAATCAAAATTAAGTAGCATTTGTGCAAGAATCTTTTCCCTTAGAAGCAGAATTTGAAGACTTGGGTTCGAACTTTGGGAATCGTTTTCTCATGCTCTATTACACCGAACGGACCTTAATTTTGGAATTCCACTATGAATCATGTTCATAAACAAAATCACAAAGAAAATCTGAATAAAAAAGCATTTATATAAAAATCTTTACCCTAAGAAGCACAATTTGAAGACTTGGGTTAGAACTTTGAGAGTCTTTTTCTCGGGCTCTATAACACCGAACGGACTAAAAATCATGTTCATAACCAAAATCGTAAAGAAAATCTGAATTAAGTAGCATTTGTTGAAAAATCTTTACCCTCATAAGCACAATTTGAAGATTTGGGTTCGAACTTCTGAAGTCGATTTCTAAGGCTCTATTCCACCGAACAGACAGGAATTTTGGAATCCCACTTAGAATCATGTTCTTAACCGAAATCGTAAAGAAAATCTGAATTAAGTAGCATTTGTGGAAAAATTTTTACCCTCAGAAGCACAATTTGAAGACTTGGGTTCGAACTTCGGGAGTCGATTTCTAAGGCTCTACTCCACCGAACAGACTGGAATTTTGGAATCCCACTAAGAATCATGTTCTTAACCGAAATCATAAAGAAAATCTGAATTAAGTAGCATTTGTGGAAAAATCTTTACCCTCAGAAGCACAATTTGAAGACTTGGGTTAGAACTTTGGGAGTCGTATTCTCGGGCTCTATAACACCGAACGGACAAAAATCATGTTCATAACCAAAATCACAAAGAAAATCTGAATAAAATAGCATTTGTGGAAAAATCTTTACGATAAGAAGCACAATTTGAAGACTTGGGTTCGAACTTCGGGAGTCAGTTTCTAAGGCTCTACTCCACCGAACAGACTGGAATTTTGGAATCCCACTAAGAATCATGTTCTTAACCGAAATCAGAAAAGAAAATCTCAATTAAGTAGCATTTGTGGAAAAATCTTTACCCTCAGAAGCACAATTTGAAGACTTGGGTTAGAACTTTGGGAGTCGATTTCTAAGGCTCTATTCGAATGAACGGAAGAACATTTTCGAATCCCACTAATAACCATATTCTTAATCGAAATCATAAAGAAAATCAAAATAAAGTAGCATTTGTGCAAGAATCTTTTCCCTTAGAAGCACAATTTGAAGACCTGAGTTCGAACTTTGGGAATCATTTTCTCAGGCTCTTTTACACCGAACGGACCTTAATTGTGGAATCCCACTAAAAATCATGTTCATAACCAAAATCACAATGAAAATATGAAAAAAAAAGCATTTGTCTAAAAATATTAACCGTAAGAAGCACAATTTGAAGACTTGGGTTCGAACTTCTGGAGTCGATTTCTAAGGCTCTATTCAGCCGAACAGACTGGAATTTTGGAATCCCACTATGAATCATGTTCATAACCAAAATCACAAAGAAAATCTGAATAAAAAAGCATTTATAGAAAAATCTTTACCCTAAGAAGCACAATTTGAAGACTTGGGTTCGAACTTTGGGAAGCGTTTTCTCAGGCTCTATTCCTCCGAACGGAAGAAAATTTTGGAATCCCACTAATAATCATGTTCATAACCAAAATCACAAAGAAAATCTGAATAAAATAGCATTTGTGGAAAAATCTTAACCCTAAGAAGCACAATTTGAAGACTTGAGTTCGAATTTTGGGTAGCGTTTTCTAAGGCTCTACTGCACCGAACAGACTGGAATTTCGGAATCCTACTAAGAATCATGTTCTTGACCAGAATAACAAAGAAAATCTGATTAAAGAAGCATTTGTGGATAAATCTTTACCATAAGAAGCACAATTTGAAAACTTGGGTTCGAACTTTGGGAGTCGTTTTCTCAGGCTCTATTGCACCGAACGGAAGAATTTTTTTTTTTATCCAGCTAAAAACCAGGTTCTTAATCGAACTCATAAAGAAAATCTGAATAAGTTGCATTTGTGGAAGAATCTTAAGCCTAAGAAGCACAATTTGAAGACTTGGGTTCGAATTTTGGGAGTCGTTTTCTCAGTCTCTATTTCACCGAACGGACTGAAATTTTGAAATCCCACTATGAATCATGTTCATAACCAAAATCACATAGAAAATCTGAATAAAAAAGCATTTATAGAAAAATCTTAATCCTAAGAAGCACAATTTGAAGACTTGAGTTCGAACTTTGGGAAGCGTTTTCTCAGGCTCTATTCCACCGAACGGAAGAAAAATTTGGAATCCCACTAATAATTCATATTCTTAATCGAAATCATAAAGAAAATCAAAATTAAGTAGCATTTTTGCAAGAATCTTTTCCCTTAGAAGCAGAATTTGAAGACTTGGGTTCGAACTTTGGGAATCGTTTTCTCAGGCTCTATTCCACCGAACGGAAGAAAATTTTGGAATCCCACTTATAATCATGTTCATAACCAAAATCACAAAGAAAATCTGAATAAAATAGCATTTATGGAAAAATCTTAATCCTAAGAAGCACAATTTGAAGACTTGGGTTCGAACTTCTGGAGTCGATTTCTAAGGCTCTATTCAACCGAACAGACTGGAATTTCGGAATCCCACTAAGAATCATGTTCTTAACCGAAATCACAAAGAAAATCTGAATAAAAACGCATTTATAGAAATAGCTTTACCCTAAGAAGCACAATTTGAAGAATTGGGTTCGAACTTTGGGAAGCGTTTTCTCAGGCTCTATTCCACCGAACGGAAGAAAATTTTGGAATCCCACTAATAATCATGATCATAACCAAAATCACAAAGAAAATCTGAATAAAATAGCATTTATGGAAAAATCTTAATCCTAAGAAGCACAATTTGAAGACTTGGGTTCGAACTTTGGGAGTCGTTTTCTCAGGCTCTATTCAACCGAACAGACTGGAATTTTGGAATCCCACTAAGAATCATGTTCTTAACCGAAATCATAAAGAAAATCTGAATTAAGTAGCATTTGTGGAAAAATCTATACCCTCAGAAGCACAATTTGAAGACTTGGGTTCGAACTTCGGGAGTCGATTTCTAAGGCTCTATTCGACCGAACAGAAGAACATTTTGGAATCCCACTAATAACCATATTCTTAATCGAAATCATAAAGAAAATCAAAATAAAATAGCATTTGTGCAAGAATCTTTTTCCTTAGAAGCACAATTTGAAGACCTGGGTTCGAACTTTGGGATTCATTTTCTCAGGATCTTTTTCACCGAACGGACCTTAATTTTGGAAACCCACTAAGAATCATGTTCATAACCAAAATCACAAAGAAAATCTGAATAAAGAAGCATTTCTGGAAAAATCTTAACCCTATGAAGCACAATTTGAAGACTTGGGTTCGAACTTCGGGAGTCAATTTCTAAGGCTCTACTCCACCGAACAGACTGGAATTTTTGAATCCCAGTTAGAATCATGTTCTTAACCAAAATCACAAAGAAAATCTTAATAAAATAGCATTTATGGAAAAATCTTAACCATAAGAAGCACAATTTGGAGACTTGGGTTCGAACTTCGGGAGTCGATTTCTAAGGCTTTACTCCACCGAACAGACTGGAATTTTGGAATCCCACTTAGAATCATGTTCTTAACCGAATTCATTAAGAAAATCTGAATTAAGTAGCATTTGTGGAAAAATCTTAACACTAAGAAGCACAATTTGAAGACTTGGGTTAGAACTTTGGGAGTCGTTTTCTCAGTCTCTATTTCACCGAACGGACTGAAATTTTAGAATCCCACTATGAATCATGCTCATAACCAAAAACACAAACAAAATCTGAATAAAAAAGCATTTTTAGAAAAATCTTTACCTCAAGAAGCACAATTTGAAGACTTGGGTTCGAACTTTGGGAAGCGTTTTCTCAGGCTCTATTCCACCGAACGGAAGAAAATTTTGGAATCCCACTAATAATCATGATCATAACCAAGATCACAAAGAAAATCTGAATAAAATAGCATTTATGGAAAAATCTTAATCCTAAGAAGCACAAATTGAAGACTTGGGTTCGAACTTTGGGAGGCGTTTTCTCAGGCTCTATTTCACCGAACGGACTGAAATTTTAGAATCCCACTATGAATCATGCTCATAACCAAAAACACAAACAAAATCTGAATAAAAAAGCATTTTTAGAAAAATCTTTACCTCAAGAAGCACAATTTGAAGACTTGGGTTCGAACTTTGGGAAGCGTTTTCTCAGGCTCTATTCCACCGAACGGAAGAAAATTTTGGAATCCCACTAATAATCATGATCATAACCAAGATCACAAAGAAAATCTGAATAAAATAGCATTTATGGAAAAATCTTAATCCTAAGAAGCACAAATTGAAGACTTGGGTTAGAACTTTGGGAGTCGTTTTCTCAGTCTCTATTTCACCGAACGGACTGAAATTTTAGAATCCCACTATGAATCATGCTCATAACCAAAAACACAAACAAAATCTGAATAAAAAAGCATTTTTAGAAAAATCTTTACCTCAAGAAGCACAATTTGAAGACTTGGGTTCGAACTTTGGGAAGCGTTTTCTCAGGCTCTATTCCACCGAACGGAAGAAAATTTTGGAATCCCACTAATAATCATGATCATAACCAAGATCACAAAGAAAATCTGAATAAAATAGCATTTATGGAAAAATCTTAATCCTAAGAAGCACAATTTGAAGACTTGGGTTCGAACTTTGGGAGTCGTTTTCTCAGGCTCTATTCAACCGAACAGACTGGAATTTTGGAATCCCACTTAGAATCATGTTTTTTTTTTTTTTGTATTAGGCAATTCACCCTAAAGAGAGTGCTTTGTGCCGATTGGGTTAAGATATATGGTTAAACTGATGTGAATTATCTATAAGGGGACTGGACATATCATATATTAAAGTCATTCAAATCTATAAACTTATAAATAATAGAATATAGGCGAGAGTTATTGAGAGACAGCAAATATGGAATACTAAGGGGAGACTGGTGGGTGATTTTAATAAGCAATCGATACATGCCTTTGAAAGAAGAATGGTTTTTACAATTGAAGAAAACATGGTCAAGAGTCTCATCCTCCACACCACACTGGCATAATGAACTTTCGAGCACCCGAATTTTAAACAAATGAGTTGCAATAGAGCAGTGGCCAATTCTCATTCTCGAGATACAGGAAATAAATCTTTTGGACTTTTTTTTGCCGTGGAACCAGGGTTTACTTGGAATATGATTTTGTATTCCAGCATAGAAAGATCCAGTTTGAGTTTTCGTGACTGTCCAATTTTCTTCCCAGGAACGAGACATGTTGGATTTAAGAATAGAGAAGACGTCAGAGACAGGAATTTTAAAATCTAAAGGAATAGAACCAGATACAGTTCCAAGTTTAGCGAGAGAATCAGCTTTCTCGTTACCCTCAATTCCTAGATGGCCAGGCACCCAAACCAGTATTGTCTCAAACATAGATTCGTTTAAAGAATCGAGGATTTTTTTAATATTACAAATAACATAGTCTTCTGGACATCGAACGATATTAGAGGAAATTTTTAATACTGCACTTAGAGAGTCAGTACACAGTAAGGCTCGACGAATATTAAGGAGTTGGATTTGAATTAAAGCTTGTTCAATTGCGAAGCATTCTGCAGTAAATATGGAAATTTCTTTAGGCAATTTATAAGACAGATTAACATTGAATTCAGGAATATATACCGATGCGCCACATTCTTTGTGGTCGGATTTGGAACCATCTGTGTATATGAGGGAAAATCCAGGAAACTTTGAAAATATAAAGTTTTTAAAATGTTCTTCAACATTTTGAAAGTTATTAGCTGATGATAAAATGTTCGTCCGGAAGTCAGAAATTATTACGTTTGGGATAAAATTAATAGCATTAAACGGGGTACTGTAAATAGGAAGGATTGGATCATCTTGTAGATTTTGAAGGTAAGAAGACAGAGATCTAAATGATAGAAAACTTTTTAATAAGAGAGGGAATCGATCTCTATCTATTACCCTCCTTCTGTTATTCAAAATACTGAACAAACGATCGAGACTCTGTTCCAATGAGTGACGCGATAAAGATAACGCTTTGAAGATATATCTATCCGCGAGGTATTGTCTTCTCAAAAATAAGGGAGGATCTACACATTCTATCTGAAGAGCATTAATTGGAGAAGATTTCATTGCCCCAATAATCATTCTGAGCCCTTTTGATTGGATTCTTTCAAGTTTTTTATCCAGATATTTAGGAAGTGGGTCGAAAAGAAATGTGCCATAATCCAAGTGACTTCGAACGAGGGAATTATACATTAGTTTAAGAGTAGTAGGATGGGATCCCCACCATACTCTGGAAACAGCTCGCATCATATTAAGCCCCTTTTCACACTTAGCAGAAACGTTCTGAATATGAGGGAGCCAGGATAGCTTATGGTCCAAAAGCAGGCCAAGAAATTTTATTTGCTTAACGATTTGAAGGGGGAAATTATCAAAAGAGACTGTAAAGTTAGGCAGTTTTCTTTTGCGAGTAAAAGCCACTACCTTGGTTTTAGAGGTAGCTAAATTCATTCCATTTGTCAACATCCAAACTTTAATATTATGTAAGGCCAAATTTAATTCCTTCGCAGCATGCAATAAATTTTTGTGAGATAAATATATGAGAAAATCGTCCGCAAAATAAAGTCGCTTAATAGACGAAGGGATTACAATGTCTAAATCACTCATATAAATATTAAATAATAATGGACTGATAACAGACCCCTGGGGAAGCCCTTTCCAAAGTTTGCGCTTCAATATGTTTGAGGAAGAGTGGATAATAATGGATCTGTCTGTTAGCAAGTTGATAATAAATTGAACTAATTTTATGGGGATTTTTATTTTAATTAATTTTTCCTTCAAAACATCAATTAATACATCGTTGTAAGCTGAAGAAAGATCTAGAAATGTGGCCAATGTACAAGAGTTAAGGGATTGAGAAATACGGATATCTGTTGTTAACAAACTTAAATTATCCATAGTAGATTTCTTTTTCCGAAAGCCGTATTGATTAGGAGGGATAATACTGTGATTTTCAACAAACCATTCTAATCTGTTCTTTATCAAATGTTCCACTACTTTAATTAAACACGACGAAAGAGCAATAGGACGATAAGATGAGACTTCGGACGGATTTTTCCTTGGTTTTAAAACCGGGAGGATTTTATGAACCTTCCAGACATCCGGAATAAATCCTGTTTCAAACATGTTATTAATTAAGGATAAGAAATATTCAACCGACATGTCGGAGAATGCTTTAAAGAAGCTATATAATATTCCATCAGGACCCGGAGAAGAGTCAGAAAGAGATTTGATTACTCGTTTTAGTTCACTAACTAAGAAAGGAGAGTCTAGCCAGTTAGAGTGAGATGGATATGAAATAAAAGAGGGCATTTCTTCACATGTGGCAACTGAAGGAGGGGCAATTTTATCAGCAAAACCTATAATAATTTCCTCCGGAATATGTTTGGTACGCTCCGGAGCATATGACGAACCGAATTTTTTTAAATTAGTCCAAACAGATGACTGGGGAGTTTCAGGAGACAAGTTTTCACAAAATTTTCGCCATCCAGACCGCTTTTTATTTTTCAAAATACGTTTAGTTTCTGATTGGACGCGTTTCACTGATAAGAAATTTTCAAAAGACATGCATTTGCGGTAAATGGAAACTGCTTCTTTTCTAGAGTTAACAGCACGAGAGCATTCTTCGTCCCACCACGGAGTCGAATGTTTAGTTTTAATGTTAACTTTACGCTTTGGAATGGATTTTTCTGCTGCTTTTATAACTATACTAGGAAATAATTCACATTGTGTTCTGATGTTCCCAAGAGAAGATTTTACAGAGTGAACAAGAGAGTCTAATACAGAAGAAAAAAATCTCCAGTTCGCATCTTTCGTTTTAAATTTAAAATTATTGTTAATTGTAAAGGAATGCGAGGTGGTTAGATGGTGAAAGAGGATTATAATAGTGAAATGATCACTGGAAAGGGGGTCTTTAAGTATGTTCCAAGAACATTTACGTATCACCGAAGATGAACAGAGAGATAAATCAACAACACTTTTCCTTTGTTGAGGGGGGGTGAATCGGGTTGGAGATCCGTCGTTTAAAATACATAAATTATGGGAATCAATAAAATCTAAAAGATTACGGCCAGAACGATTCGTTAATTCACTACCCCAAGAGGTAGAATGAGCGTTAAAGTCGCCCAGTAACATATACGGGGGACGGATCTGAGACATAAATGATGACCATTCGTTTTCATCAAAAATAGTGGAGGGAGGGACATATATTGATAGTATTGTAATATCACATACAACAGCTGCTACTATCTGAAAATTGTTAGAGAGAGTATGAAACATGATTGGTTTGAAAGGGATAGAGTCATGGATGATTAAGGCAGCGCCACCTTTACCATCCAGTCTATCATGTCTAAGACAATTATATCCAGAAATCTTAAATAGATACGAGGGTTTAAACCACGTTTCAGAAATAGCGGCAACTGAAATTTCATGTTCATCGAGTAATTTTACAAGTTCAAATTTATTACAGATTAGACTTCTGATATTCCACTGAAGAATTCTGTTCAGTTTCGGAGACATTAGGAAGACAGGATAATAAAGATTTAATGCAATCGGCAGCGTTGGACGGTATATTATTGTTGTTTGAAAGAATAGAAATTAAGAGGGTAATTAAAGTCTGAATGAAAGCAGAATTTTCATTCACCACTTTCCCTAAATTAGGGGAAGATTGGGAACTATTTAAAGCACTCCCATTGAGTGTCTGAGATTTATAATTCCCATTTGGGTTAAACAAAATATCATTATGTTGATTTTTATCAATAGAAGCAATAAATTTTGGTTTTGGTTTGAGTGGTATAAAAATTGTTTCCCTTTGAGAAGACGATGGAGGAGATTTAGAGTAAGATAGATTGCAAGGAATTGAGGTAGATGTTACCTGTGCAAACGGTTTTATTGCAGGAGGGAATAATTTTGATGCCTGGAAATAGGAAATGTTGTCTGAAGCCATTGATTGTTTAATATTCCTTTGTCTGGTCAATTCTGGACAGGCCACACTTACCGCTGTATGATTTCCCTTGCAGTTAATGCAACGTGGATCATTCGATGATTTTTGGCAAAGATCAAAGGGGTGGTCTTCTCCGCAATGAAAACAACGTGGAGGGGAACGACATATTGGTTTTGAGTGTCCGAAACGGCAGCAGTTAAAACACTGGATCGTCGGGAATTTATATACTTCCACAGGGAGTGCGTTGTAATAAATAAATACCCGAGATGGCAAAGTTTGGCCTTCAAAAGTAATAACAACCGATTGTGAGGGTTTCCATGTAGTGGTTCCATTAGATGTATCTTTGTAATTTAATCTACGTGCTTTTAAAACCTTAGGGGTCACTTGAGAATCATTAAGTGCATCAACAATTTCAGATTCTGAGAGATCGGTTGGTATACCTCTCACTCGGCCCATTCTAGTAAGGTTGTAAGTTGGAATATAAGATTTAAATTTGTGGTGTGAAAGCGTATCTATTTTTTGGACGAATTCATTTGCAAAGTTTGCGGATTTAAATTCTAGGGATAACTTATAGCGGCCTTCCGGCTTAATAGATCCGTTAACTATGCCAAGGTTACTGTTTTTTGAACTAAAAATGAATTTCCCGAAATCCAGAGGATGAATGATTTTTCCTTGTTCAGTACTTTGGACATTGACAATGAATGGAGCCGAGGAGGATGGGGAATAACTTAGTTCAGTATTTTTAGATTCTGATAATATGGTATCCTTACGACTTTCCTTAGGGTTTGAGGTTTCATCGGATTGCGAAGGTTTAATTTTGGGTGGTACATTAAGACAGATCGATGGTCTTCGTTTTCTGGAAGGGACTATTATAGAAACATCCGATTCATACTCATCTCCAATATTAAATATGGACTCGGGGTCAGGAGGTCGATTTTCATCTTCCTCCATATTTATAAATTAATTAACAAAAAAAATAATAATACAGTCTATTTGATTGACTGTACACACGAATTTATCAAAACCTAAATATAACAAACAAATAATAGAAAACAAAAATGTAACAATAATTTCTTATCTGTACGAAGTCCGCGACAGCAGGTAGGCAATTTGTCAAACACAGAGCACGACTATCCACTACCGTAGTTCGATGACTCTAGAATCATGTTCTTAACCGAAATCGTAAAGAAAATCTTAATTAAGTAGCATTTGTGGAAAAATTTTTACCCTCAGAAGCACAATTTGAAGACTTGGGTTCGAACTTCGGGAGTCGATTTCTAAGGCTCTATTCCACCGAACAGACTGGAATTTTGGAATCCCACTAAGAATCATGTTCTCAACAGAAATCACAAAGAAAATCTGAAAAAAATAGCATTTATGGAAAATTCTTAACCCTATGAAGCACAATTTGAAAACTAGGGTTCGAAATTCGGGAGTCGTTTTCTCAGGCTCTACTCCACCGAATGGAAGAGAATTTTGTTATCCAGCTAATAATCATGTTCTTAACCGAAAACATAAAGAAAATCTGAATTAGGTAGCATTTGTGGAAAAATCTTTACCCTCAGAAGCACAATTTGAAGACTTGGGTTCGAACTTTGGGAGTCGAGTTCTAAGGCTCTATTCCACCGAACAGACTCGAGTTTCGGAATCCCACTAAGAATCATGTTCTTGACCAGAATAACAAAGAAAATCTGATTATAGAAGCATTTGTGGAAAAATCTTTACCATAAGAAGAACAATTTGAAAACTTGGGTTCGAACTTTGGGAGTCGTTTTCTCAGGCTCTATTGCACCGAACGAAAGAAAATTTTGTTATCCAGCTAATAATCAGGTTCTTAATCGAAATCATAAAGAAAATCTGATTAAGGTAGCGTTTGTGGAAGAATCTTAACCCTAAGAAGCACAATTTGAAGACTTGGGTTTCAATTTTGGGAGTCGTTTTCTCAGGCTCTATTCAACCGAACAGACTGGAATTTTGGAATCCCACTCAGAATCATGTTCTTAACTAAAATCACAAAGAAAATCTGATTAAGGTAGCATTTGTGGAAGAATCTTAACCCTAAGAAGCACAATTTGAAGACTTGGGTTTCAATTTTGGGAGTCGATTTCTAAGGCTCTATTCGACCGAACGGAAGAACATTTCGGAATCCCACTAATAACCATATTCTTAATCGAAATCATAAAGAAAATCAAAATAAAGTAGCATTTGTGCAAGAATCTTTTTCCTTAGAAGCACAATTTGAAGACCTGGGTTCGAACTTTGGGATTCACTTTCTTAGGCTCTATTACACCGAACGGACCTTAATTTTGGAATCCCACTAAGAATCATGTTCATAACCAAAATCACAAAGAAAATCTGAATAAAGAAGCATTTGTGGAAAAATCTTAACCCTAAGAAGCACAATTTGAAGACTTGGGTTCGAACTTTGGGAAGCGTTTTCTCAGGCTCTATTCAACCGCACGGAAGAAAATTTTGAAACCCCACTTATAATCATGTTCATAACCAAAATCATAAAGAAAATCTGAATTAAGTAGCATTTGTGGAAAAATCTTTACCCTCAGAAGCACAATTTGAAGACTTGGGTTCGAACTTCTGAAGTCGATTTCTAAGCCTCAATTCAACCGAACAGACTGGAATTTTTGAATCCCACTCAGAATCATGTTCTTAACTAAAATCACAAAGAAAATCTGATTAAAGTAGCATTTATGGAAAAATCTTAATCCTAAGAAGCACAATTTGAAGACTTGGGTATGAACTTTGGGAGTCGTTTTCTCTGGCTCTATTCAACCGAACAGACTGGAATTTTGGAATCCCACTAAGAATCATGTTCTTAACCGAAATCATAAAGAAAATCTGAATTAAGTAGCATTTGTGGAAAAATCTTTACCCTCAGAAGCACAATTTGAAGACTTGGGTTCGAACTTCGGGAGCCGATTTCTAAGGCTCTACTCCACCGAACAGACTGGAATTTTGGAATCCCACTAAGAATCATGTTCTTAACCGAATTCATAAAGAAAATCTGAATTAAGTAGCATTTGTGGAAAAATCTTTACCCTCAGAAGCACAATTTGAAGACTTGGGTTCGAACTTCTGATGTCGATTTCTAAGGCTCTATTCCACCGAACAGACTGAAATTTTGGAATCCCACTAAGAATCATGTTCTCAACAGAAATCACAAAGAAAATCTGAAAAAAATAGCATTTATGGAATATTCTTAACCCTATGAAGCACAATTTGAAGACATGGGTTCGAACTTCGGGAGTCGATTTCTAAGGCTCTACTCCACCGAACAGACTGGAATTTTGGAATCCCACTTAGAATCATGTTCTTAACCGAATTCATAAAGAAAATCTGAATTAAGTAGCATTTGTGGAAAAATCTTTACCCTAAGAAGCACAATTTGAAGACTTGGGTTCGAACTTTGGGAGTCGAGTTCTAAGGCTCTATTCCACCGAACAGACTCGAGTTTCGGAATCCCACTAAGAATCATGTTCTTGACCAGAATAACAAAGAAAATCTGATTATAGAAGCATTTGTGGAAAAATCTTTACCATAAGAAGAACAATTTGAAAACTTGGGTTCGAACTTTGGGAGTCGTTTTCTCAGGCTCTATTGCACCGAACGAAAGAAAATTTTGTTATCCAGCTAATAATCAGGTTCTTAATCGAAATCATAAAGAAAATCTGATTAAGGTAGCGTTTGTGGAAGAATCTTAACCCTAAGAAGCACAATTTGAAGACTTGGGTTTCAATTTTGGGAGTCGTTTTCTCAGGCTCTATTCAACCGAACAGACTGGAATTTTGGAATCCCACTCAGAATCATGTTCTTAACTAAAATCACAAAGAAAATCTGATTAAGGTAGCATTTGTGGAAGAATCTTAACCCTAAGAAGCACAATTTGAAGACTTGGGTTTCAATTTTGGGAGTCGATTTCTAAGGCTCTATTCGACCGAACGGAAGAACATTTCGGAATCCCACTAATAACCATATTCTTAATCGAAATCATAAAGAAAATCAAAATAAAGTAGCATTTGTGCAAGAATCTTTTTCCTTAGAAGCACAATTTGAAGACCTGGGTTCGAACTTTGGGATTCATTTTCTTAGGCTCTATTACACCGAACGGACCTTAATTTTGGAATCCCACTAAGAATCATGTTCATAACCAAAATCACAAAGAAAATCTGATTAAGGTAGCATTTGTGGAAGAATCTTAACCCTAAGAAGCACAATTTGAAGACTAGGGTTCGAACTTCGGGAGTCGTTTTCTCAGGCTCTACTCCACCGAATGGAAGAGAATTTTGTTATCCAGCTAATAATCATGTTCTTAACCGAAAACATAAAGAAAATCTGAATTAGGTAGCGTTTGTGGAAGAATCTTAACCCTAAGAAGCACAATTTGAAGACTTGGGTTTCAATTTTGGGAGTCGTTTTCTCAGGCTCTATTCAACCGAACAGACTGGAATTTTGGAATCCCACTCAGAATCATGTTCTTAACTAAAATCACAAAGAAAATCTGATTAAGGTAGCATTTGTGGAAGAATCTTAACCCTAAGAAGCACAATTTGAAGACTTGGGTTTCAATTTTGGGAGTCGTTTTCTCAGGCTCTATTCAACCGAACAGACTGGAATTTTGGAATCCCACTCAGAATCATGTTCTTAACTAAAATCACAAAGAAAATCTGATTAAGGTAGCATTTGTGGAAGAATCTTAACCCTAAGAAGCACAATTTGAAGACTAGGGTTCGAACTTCGGGAGTCGTTTTCTCAGGCTCTACTCCACCGAATGGAAGAGAATTTTGTTATCCAGCTAATAATCATGTTCTTAACCGAAAACATAAAGAAAATCTGAATTAGGTAGCATTTGTGGAAAAATCTTTACCCTCAGAAGCACAATTTGAAGACTTGGGTTCGAACTTTGGGAGTCGAGTTCTAAGGCTCTATTCCACCGAACAGACTCGAGTTTCGGAATCCCACTAAGAATCATGTTCTTGACCAGAATAACAAAGAAAATCTGATTATAGAAGCATTTGTGGAAAAATCTTTACCATAAGAAGAACAATTTGAAAACTTGGGTTCGAACTTTGGGAGTCGTTTTCTCAGGCTCTATTGCACCGAACGAAAGAAAATTTTGTTATCCAGCTAATAATCAGGTTCTTAATCGAAATCATAAAGAAAATCTGATTAAGGTAGCGTTTGTGGAAGAATCTTAACCCTAAGAAGCACAATTTGAAGACTTGGGTTTCAATTTTGGGAGTCGTTTTCTCAGGCTCTATTCAACCGAACAGACTGGAATTTTGGAATCCCACTCAGAATCATGTTCTTAACTAAAATCACAAAGAAAATCTGATTAAGGTAGCATTTGTGGAAGAATCTTAACCCTAAGAAGCACAATTTGAAGACTTGGGTTTCAATTTTGGGAGTCGATTTCTAAGGCTCTATTCGACCGAACGGAAGAACATTTCGGAATCCCACTAATAACCATATTCTTAATCGAAATCATAAAGAAAATCAAAATAAAGTAGCATTTGTGCAAGAATCTTTTTCCTTAGAAGCACAATTTGAAGACCTGGGTTCGAACTTTGGGATTCACTTTCTTAGGCTCTATTACACCGAACGGACCTTAATTTTGGAATCCCACTAAGAATCATGTTCATAACCAAAATCACAAAGAAAATCTGAATAAAGAAGCATTTGTGGAAAAATCTTAACCCTAAGAAGCACAATTTGAAGACTTGGGTTCGAACTTTGGGAAGCGTTTTCTCAGGCTTTATTCAACCGCACTGAAGAAAATTTTGAAACCCCACTTATAATCATGTTCATAACCAAAATCATAAAGAAAATCTGAATTAAGTAGCATTTGTGGAAAAATCTTTACCCTCAGAAGCACAATTTGAAGACTTGGGTTCGAACTTCTGAAGTCGATTTCTAAGCCTCTATTCAACCGAACAGACTGGAATTTTGGAATCCCACTCAGAATCATGTTCTTAACTAAAATCACAAAGAAAATCTGATTAAAGTAGCATTTATGGAAAAATCTTAATCCTAAGAAGCACAATTTGAAGACTTGGGTTTGAACTTTGGGAGTCGTTTTCTCTGGCTCTATTCAACCGAACAGACTGGAATTTTGGAATCCCACTAAGAATCATGTTCTTAACCGAAATCATAAAGAAAATCTGAATTAAGTAGCATTTGTGGAAAAATCTTTACCCTCAGAAGCACAATTTGAAGACTTGGGTTCGAACTTCGGGAGCCGATTTCTAAGGCTCTACTCCACCGAACAGACTGGAATTTTGGAATCCCACTTAGAATCATGTTCTTAACCGAATTAATAAAGAAAATCTGAATTAAGTAGCATTTGTGGAAAAATCTTTACCCTCAGAAGCACAATTTGAAGACTTGGGTTCGAACTTCTGATGTCGATTTCTAAGGCTCTATTCCACCGAACAGACTGAAATTTTGGAATCCCACTAAGAATCATGTTCTCAACAGAAATCACAAAGAAAATCTGAAAAAAATAGCATTTATGGAATATTCTTAACCCTATGAAGCACAATTTGAAGACATGGGTTCGAACTTCGGGAGTCGATTTCTAAGGCTCTACTCCACCGAACAGACTGGAATTTTGGAATCCCACTTAGAATCATGTTCTTAACCGAATTCATAAAGAAAATCTGAATTAAGTAGCATTTGTGGAAAAATCTTTACCCTAAGAAGCACAATTTGAAGACTTGGGTTCGAACTTTGGGAGTCAATTTCTAAGGCTCTATTCCACCGAACAGACTGGAATTTCGGAATCCCACTATGAATCATGTTCATAACCAAAATCACAAAGAAAATCTGAATAAAAACGCATTTATAGAAATAGCTTTACCCTAAGAAGCACAATTTGAAGAATTGGGTTCGAACTTTGGGAAGCGTTTTCTCAGGCTCTATTCCACCGAACGGAAGAAAATTTTGGAATCCCACTAATAATCATGATCATAACCAAAATCACAAAGAAAATCTGAATAAAATAGCATTTATGGAAAAATCTTAATCCTAAGAAGCACAAATTGAAGACTTGGGTTCGAACTTTGGGAGTCGTTTTCTCAGGCTCTATTCAATCGAACAGACTGGAATTTTGGAATCCCACTAAGAATCATGTTCTTAACCGAAATCATAAAGAAAATCTGAATTAAGTAGCATTTGTGGAAAAATCTTTACCCTCAGAAGCACAATTTGAAGACTTGGGTTCGAACTTCGGGAGTCGATTTCTTAGGCTCTATTCGACCGAACAGAAGAACATTTTGGAATCCCACTAATAACCATATTCTTAATCGAAATCATAAAGAAAATCAAAATAAAGTAGCATTTGTGCAAGAATCTTTTTCCTTAGAAGCACAATTTGAAGACCTGGGTTCGAACTTTGGGATTCATTTTCTCAGGCTCTTTTACACCGAACGGACCTTAATTTTGGAAACCCACTAAGAATCATGTTCATAACCAAAATCACAAAGAAAATCTGAATAAAGAAGCATTTGTGGAAAAATCTTAACCCTAAGAAGCACAATTTGAAGACTTGGGTTCGAACTCTGGGAAGCGTTTTCTCAGGCTCTATTCAACCGAACGGAAGAAAATTTTGAAATCCCACTAATAATCATGTTCATAACCAAAATCATAAAGAAAATCTGAATTAAGTAGCATTTGTGGAAAAATCTTTCACCTCAGAAGCACAATTTGAAGACTTGGGTTCGAACTTCTGAAGTCGATTTCTAAGGCTCTATTCAACCGAACAGACTGCAATTTTGGAATCCCACTTAGAATCATGTTCTTAACCAAAATCACAAAGAAAAACTGAATAAAATAGCATTTATGGAAAAATCTTAGCCCTAAGAAGCACAATTTGAAGACTTGGGTTCGAACTTCGGGAGTCGATTTCTAAGGCTCTATTCCACCGAACAGACTGGAATTTTGGAATCCCACTAAGAATCATGTTCTTAACTAAAATCACAAAGAAAATCTTAAAAAAAATAGCATTTGTGGAAAAATCTTAATCCTAAGAAGCACAATTTGAAGACTTGGGTTCGAACTCTGGGAAGCGTTTTCTCAGGCTCTATTCAACCGAACGGAAGAAAATTTTGAAATCCCACTAATAATCATGTTCATAACCAAAATCACAAAGAAAATCTGAATAAAATAGCATTTATGGAAAAATCTTAATCCTAAGAAGCACAAATTGAAGACTTGGGTTCGAACTTTGGGAGGCGTTTTCTTAGGCTCTATTGCACCGAACGGACTAAAATTTCGGAATCCCACTAATAATCATGTTTATAACCAAAATCACAAAGAAAATCTGAATAAAGAAGCATTGGTGGAAAAATCTTAACCCTAAGAAGCACAATTTGAAGACTTGGGTTCGAACTCTGGGAAGCGTTTTCTCAGGCTCTATTCAACCGAACGGAAGAAAATTTTGAAATCCCACTAATAATCATGTTCATAACCAAAATCAAAAAGAAAATCTGAATTTAGTAGCATTTGTGGAAAAATCTTTCACCTCAGAAGCACAATTTGAAGACTTGGGTTCGAACTTCTGAAGTCGATTTCTAAGGCTCTATTCAACCGAACAGACTGCAATTTTGGAATCCCACTTAGAATAATGTTCTTAACCAAAATCACAAAGAAAAACTGAATAAAATAGCATTTATGGAAAAATCTTAGCCCTAAGAAGCACAATTTGAAGACTTGGGTTCGAACTTCGGGAGTCGATTTCTAAGGCTCTATTCCACCGAACAGACTGGAATTTTGGAATCCCACTAAGAATCATGTTCTTAACTAAAATCACAAAGAAAATCTTAAAAAAATAGCATTTGTGGAAAAATCTTAACCCTAAGAAGCACAATTTGAAGACTTGAGTTCGAACTTTGGGAAGCGTTTTCTCAGGCTCTATTCCACCGGACGGAAGAACATTTTGGAATCTCACTAATAACCATATTCTCAATCGAAATCATAAAGAAAATCAAAATAAAGTAGCATTTGTGCAAGAATCTTTTCCCTTAGAAGCACAATTTGAAGACCTGGGTTCGAACTTTGGGAATCGTTTTCTCAGGCTCTATTACACCGAACGGACCTTAATTTTGGAATCCCACTAAGAATAATGTTCATAACCAAAGTCACAAAGAAAATCTGAATAAAGAAGCATTTGTGGAAAAATCTTAACACTAAGAAGCACAATTTGAAGACTTGGGTAAGAACTTTGGGAGTCGTTTTCTCAGTATCTATTTCACCGAACGGACTGAAATTTTAGAATCCCACTATGAATCATGTTCATAACCAAAAACACAAAAAAAATCTGAATAAAAAAGCATTTTTAGAAAAATCTTTACCTCAAGAAGCACAATTTGAAGACTTGGGTTCGAACTTTGGGAAGCGTTTTCTCAGGCTCTATTCCACCGAACGGAAGAAAATTTTGGAATCCCACTAATAATCATGATCATAACCAAGATCACAAAGAAAATCTGAATAAAATAGCATTTATGGAAAAATCTTAATCCTAAGAAGCACAAATTGAAGACTTGGGTTCGAACTTTGGGAGGCGTTTTCTCAGGCTCTATTGCACCGAACGGACTAAAATTTCGGAATCCCACTAATTATCATGTTTATAACCAAAATCACAAAGAAAATCTGAATAAAATAGCATTTATGGAAAAATCTTAATCCTAAGAAGCACAATTTGAAGACTTGGGTTCGAACTTTGGGAGTCGTTT
The DNA here is from genome assembly GCA_026573805.1 of Hesperophylax magnus. Taxonomy (NCBI): domain Eukaryota; kingdom Metazoa; phylum Arthropoda; class Insecta; order Trichoptera; family Limnephilidae; genus Hesperophylax; species Hesperophylax magnus. The sequence continues at coordinate 27,737,015 of JAIUSX010000014.1, read as the reverse complement.
TCTCAGGCTCTATTCAACCGAACAGACTGGAATTTTGGAATCCCACTAAGAATCATGTTCTCAACAGAAATCACAAAGAAAATCTGAAAAAAATAGCATTTATGGAATATTCTTAACCCTATGAAGCACAATTTGAAGACATGGGTTCGAACTTCGGGAGTCGATTTCTAAGGCTCTACTCCACCGAACAGACTGGAATTTTGGAATCCCACTTAGAATCATGTTCTTAACCGAATTCATAAAGAAAATCTGAATTAAGTAGCATTTGTGGAAAAATCTTTACCCTAAGAAGCACAATTTGAAGACTTGGGTTCGAACTTTGGGAGTCAATTTCTAAGGCTCTATTCAACCGAACGGACTGGAATTTCGGAATCCCACTAAGAATCATGTTCCTCACCGAATTCATAAAGAAAATCTGAATTATGTAGCATTCGTGGAAAAATCTTTACCCTCAGAAGCACAATTTGAAGACTTGGGTTCGAACTTTGGGAGTCGAGTTCTAAGGCTCTATTCCACTGAACAGACTGGAGTTTCGGAATCCCACTAAGAATCATGTTTTTGACCAGAATAACAAAGAAAATCTGATTATTGAAGCATTTGTGGAAAAATCTTTACCATAAGAAGCACAATTTGAAAACTTGGGTTCGAACTTTGGGAGTCGTTTTCTCAGGCTCTATTGCACCGAACGGAAGAAATTTTTTTTTTTTATCCAGCTAAAAACCAGGTTCTTAATCGAACTCATAAAGAAAATCTGAATTAGGTAGCATTTGTGGAAGAATCTTAAGCCTAAGAAGCACAATTTGAAGACTTGGGTTCGAATTTTGGGAGTCGTTTTCTCAGTCTCTATTTTACCGAACGGACTGAAATTTTGAAATCCCACTATGAATCATGTTCATTACCAAAATCACAAAGAAAATTTGAATAAAAAGGCATTTATAGAAAAATCTTTACGCTAAGAAGCACAATTTGAAGACTTGGGTTCGAACTTTGGGAGTCGTTTTCTCAGGCTCTATTCCACCGAACGGAAGAAAATTTTGGAATCCCACTAATAATCATGATCATAACCAAAATCAAAAAGAAAATCTGAATAAAAAAGCATTTATGGAAAAATCTTAATCCTAAGAAGCACAAATTGACGACTTGGGTTCGAACTTTGGGAGTCGTTTTCTCAGGCTCTATTGAACCGAACGGACTAAAATTTCGGAATCCCACTAATAATCATGGTCTTAACCGAAATCATAAAGAAAATCTGAATTAAGTAGCATTTGTGGAAAAATCTTTACCCTCAGAAGCACAATTTGAAGACTTGGGTTCGAACTTCGGGAGTCGATTTCTAAGGCTCTATTCGACCGAACGGAAGAACATTTTGGAATCCCACTAATAACCATATTCTTAATCGAAATCATAAAGAAAATCAAAATAAAGTAGCATTTGTGCAAGAATCTTTTTCCTTAGAAGCACAATTTGAAGACCTGGGTTCGAACTTTGGGATTCATTTTCTCAGGCTCTATAACACCGAACGGACCTTAATTTTGGAATCCCACTAAGAATCATTTTTATAACCAAAATCACAAAGAAAATCTGAATAAAGAAGCATTTGTGGAAAAATCTTAACCCTAAGAAGCACAATTTGAAGACTTGGGTAAGAACTTTGGGAGTCGTTTTCTCGGGCTCTATAACACCGAACGGACAAAAATCATGTTCATACCCAAAATCACAAAGAAAATCTGAATAAAATAGCATTTGTGGAAAAATCTTTACTATAAGAAGCACAATTTGAAGACTTGGGTTAGAACTTTGGGAGTCGTTTTCTCGGGTTCTATTACACCGAACGGACTAAAATTTCGGAATCCTACTAAGAATCATGTTCATAACCAAAATCACAAAAATCTCTTAGTAAAATAGCATTTATGGAAAAATATTAACCCTAAGAAGCACAATTTGAAGACTTGGGTTCGAACTTCTGGAGTCGATTTCTAAGGCTCTATTGAACCGAACAGACTGGAATTTTGGAATCCCACTAAGAATCATGTACTTAACCAAAATCACAAAAACAATCTGAATAAAAAAGCATTTATAGAAAAATCTTTACCCTAAGAAGCACAATTTGAAGACTTGGGTTCGAACTTTGGGAAGCGTTTTCTCAGGCACTATTCTACCGAACGGAAGAAAATTTTGGAATCCCACAAATAATCATGTTCATAACCAAAATCACAAAGAAAATCTGAAATAGGTAGCATTTGTGGAAGAATCTTAACCCTAAGAAGCACAATTTGAAGACTCTGGTTCGAATTTTGGGAGTCGTTTTCTCAGTCTCTATTTCACCGAACGGACTGAAATTTTGGAATCCCACTATGAATCATGTTCAAAACCAAAATCACAAAGAAAATCTGAATAAAAAAGCATTTATAGAAAAATCTTTACGCTAAGAAGCACAATTTGAAGACTTGGGTTCGAACTTTGGGAGTCGTTTTCTCAGGCTCTATTGCACCGAACGGACTAAAATTTCGGAATCCCACAAATAATCATGTTCATAACCAAAATCACAAAGAAAATCTGAAATAGGTAGCATTTGTGGAAGAATCTTAACCCTAAGAAGCACAATTTGAAGACTCTGGTTCGAATTTTGGGAGTCGTTTTCTCAGTCTCTATTTCACCGAACGGACTGAAATTTTGGAATCCCACTATGAATCATGTTCAAAACCAAAATCACAAAGAAAATCTGAATAAAAAAGCATTTATAGAAAAATCTTTACGCTAAGAAGCACAATTTGAAGACTTGGGTAAGAACTTTGGGAGTCGTTTTCTCGGGCTCTATAACACCGAACGGACAGAAATCATGTTCATACCCAAAATCAAAAAGAAAATCTGAATAAAATAGCATTTGTGGAAAAATCTTTACGATAAGAAGCACAATTTGAAGACTTGGGTTAGAACTTTGGGAGTCCTTTTCTCGGGTTCTATTACACCGAACGGACTAAAATTTCGGAATCCTTCTAAGAATCATGTTCATAACCAAAATCACAAAAATCTCTTAGTAAAATAGCATTTATGGAAAAATATTAACCCTAAGAAGCACAATTTGAAGACTTGGGTTCGAACTTCTGGAGTCGATTTCTAAGGCTCTATTGAACCGAACAGACTGGAATTTTGGAATCCCACTAAGAATCATGTACTTAACCAAAATCACAAAAACAATCTGAATAAAAAAGCATTTATAGAAAAATCTTTACCCTAAGAAGCACAATTTGAAGACTTGAGTTCGAACTTTGGGAAGCGTTTTCTCAGGCTCTATTCCACCGAACGGAAGAAAAATTTGGAATCCCACTAATAATCATATTCTTAATCGAAATCATAAAGAAAATCAAAATTAAGTAGCATTTGTGCAAGAATCTTTTCCCTTAGAAGCAGAATTTGAAGACTTGGGTTCGAACTTTGGGAATCGTTTTCTCATGCTCTATTACACCGAACGGACCTTAATTTTGGAATTCCACTATGAATCATGTTCATAAACAAAATCACAAAGAAAATCTGAATAAAAAAGCATTTATATAAAAATCTTTACCCTAAGAAGCACAATTTGAAGACTTGGGTAAGAACTTTGAGAGTCTTTTTTTCGGGCTCTATAACACCGAACGGACTAAAAATCATGTTCATAACCAAAATCGTAAAGAAAATCTGAATTAAGTAGCATTTGTGGAAAAATCTTTACCCTCATAAGCACAATTTGAAGATTTGGGTTCGAACTTCTGAAGTCGATTTCTAAGGCTCTATTCCACCGAACAGACAGGAATTTTGGAATCCCACTTAGAATCATGTTCTTAACCGAAATCGTAAAGAAAATCTGAATTAAGTAGCATTTGTGGAAAAATTTTTACCCTCAGAAGCACAATTTGAAGACTTGGGTTCGAACTTCGGGAGTCGATTTCTAAGGCTCTACTCCACCGAACAGACTGGAATTTTGGAATCCCACTAAGAATCATGTTCTTAACCGAAATCATAAAGAAAATCTGAATTAAGTAGCATTTGTGGAAAAATCTTTACCCTCAGAAGCACAATTTGAAGACTTGGGTTAGAACTTTGGGAGTCGTATTCTCGGGCTCTATAACACCGAACGGACAAAAATCATGTTCATAACCAAAATCACAAAGAAAATCTGAATAAAATAGCATTTGTGGAAAAATCTTTACGATAAGAAGCACAATTTGAAGACTTGGGTTCGAACTTCTGAAGTCGATTTCTAAGGCTCTATTCAACCGAACAGACTGGAATTTTGGAATCCCACTCAGAACCATGTTCTTAACTAAAATCACAAAGAAAATCTGATTACAGTAGCATTTGTGGAAAAATCTTTACCATAAGAAGCACAATTTGAAGACTTGGGTTCGAACTTTGGGAGTCGTTTTCTCAGGCTCTACTCCACCGAACGGAAGAGAATTTTGTAATCCAGCTTATAATCATGTTCTTAATCGAAATCATAAAGAAAATCTGAATTAGGTAGCATTTGTGGAAGAATCTTAACCCGAAGATGCACAATTTGAAGACTTGGGTTCGAATTATGGGAGTCGTTTTCTCAGTCTCTATTTCACCGAACGGACTGAAATTTTGGAATCCAACTATGAATCATGTTCATAACCAAAATCTTAAAGAAAATCTGAATAAAAAAGCATTTATAGAAAAATCTTTACCTCAAGAAGCACAATTTGAAGACTTGGGTTCGAACTTTGGGAAGCGTTTTCTCAGGCTCTATTCCACCGAACGGAAGAAAATTTTGGAATCCCACTTATAATCATGTTCATAACCAAAATCACAAAGAAAATCTGAATAAAATAGCATTTATGGAAAAATCTTAATCCTAAGAAGCACAATTTGAAGACTTGGGTTCGAACTTCTGGAGTCGATTTCTAAGGCTCTATTCAACCGAACAGACTGGAATTTCGGAATCCCACTAAGAATCATGTTCTTAACCGAAATCACAAAGAAAATCTGAATAAAAACGCATTTATAGAAATAGCTTTACCCTAAGAAGCACAATTTGAAGAATTGGGTTCGAACTTTGGGAAGCGTTTTCTCAGGCTCTATTCCACCGAACGGAAGAAAATTTTGGAATCCCACTAATAATCATGATCATAACCAAAATCACAAAGAAAATCTGAATAAAATAGCATTTATGGAAAAATCTTAATCCTAAGAAGCACAATTTGAAGACTTGGGTTCGAACTTTGGGAGTCGTTTTCTCAGGCTCTATTCAACCGAACAGACTGGAATTTTGGAATCCCACTAAGAATCATGTTCTTAACCGAAATCATAAAGAAAATCTGAATTAAGTAGCATTTGTGGAAAAATCTATACCCTCAGAAGCACAATTTGAAGACTTGGGTTCGAACTTCGGGAGTCGATTTCTAAGGCTCTATTCGACCGAACAGAAGAACATTTTGGAATCCCACTAATATCCATATTCTTAATCGAAATCATAAAGAAAATCAAAATAAAGTAGCATTTGTGCAAGAATCTTTTTCCTTAGAAGCACAATTTGAAGACCTGGGTTCGAACTTTGGGATTCATTTTCTCAGGATCTTTTTCACCGAACGGACCTTAATTTTGGAAACCCACTAAGAATCATGTTCATAACCAAAATCACAAAGAAAATCTGAATAAAGAAGCATTTCTGGAAAAATCTTAACCCTATGAAGCACAATTTGAAGACTTGGGTTCGAACTTCGGGAGTCAATTTCTAAGGCTCTACTCCACCGAACAGACTGGAATTTTTGAATCCCAGTTAGAATCATGTTCTTAACCAAAATCACAAAGAAAATCTTAATAAAATAGCATTTATGGAAAAATCTTAACCATAAGAAGCACAATTTGGAGACTTGGGTTCGAACTTCGGGAGTCGATTTCTAAGGCTTTACTCCACCGAACAGACTGGAATTTTGGAATCCCACTTAGAATCATGTTCTTAACCGAATTCATTAAGAAAATCTGAATTAAGTAGCATTTGTGGAAAAATCTTAACACTAAGAAGCACAATTTGAAGACTTGGGTTAGAACTTTGGGAGTCGTTTTCTCAGTCTCTATTTCACCGAACGGACTGAAATTTTAGAATCCCACTATGAATCATGCTCATAACCAAAAACACAAACAAAATCTGAATAAAAAAGCATTTTTAGAAAAATCTTTACCTCAAGAAGCACAATTTGAAGACTTGGGTTCGAACTTTGGGAAGCGTTTTCTCAGGCTCTATTCCACCGAACGGAAGAAAATTTTGGAATCCCACTAATAATCATGATCATAACCAAGATCACAAAGAAAATCTGAATAAAATAGCATTTATGGAAAAATCTTAATCCTAAGAAGCACAAATTGAAGACTTGGGTTCGAACTTTGGGAGGCGTTTTCTCAGGCTCTATTGCACCGAACGGACTAAAATTTCGGAATCCCACTAAAAATCATGTTTAAAACCAAAATCACAAAGAAAATCTGAATAAAATAGCATTTATGGAAAAATCTTAATCCTAAGAAGCACAATTTGAAGACTTGGGTTCGAACTTTGGGAGTCGTTTTCTCAGGCTCTATTCAACCGAACAGACTGGAATTTTGGAATCCCACTTAGAATCATGTTTTTTTTTTTTTTGTATTAGGCAATTCACCCTAAAGAGACTGCTTTGTGCCGATTGGGTTAAGATATATGGTTAAACTGATGTGAATTATCTATAAGGGGACTGGACATATCATATATTAAAGTCATTCAAATCTATAAACTTATAAATAATAGAATATACGCGAGAGTTATTGTTAGACAGCAAATATGGAATACTAAGGGGAGACTGGTGGGTGATTTTAATAAGCAATCGATACATGCCTTTGAAAGAAGAATGGTTTTTACAATTGAAGAAAACATGGTCAAGAGTCTCATCCTCCACACCACACTGGCATAATGAACTTTCGAGCACCCGAATTTTAAACAAATGAGTTGCAATAGAGCAGTGGCCAATTCTCATTCTCGAGATACAGGAAATAAATCTTTTGGACTTTTTTTTGCCGTGGAACCAGGGTTTACTTGGAATATGATTTTGTATTCCAGCATAGAAAGATCCAGTTTGAGTTTTCGTGACTGTCCAATTTTCTTCCCAGGAACGAGACATGTTGGATTTAAGAATAGAGAAGACGTCAGAGACAGGAATTTTAAAATCTAAAGGAATAGAACCAGATACAGTTCCAAGTTTAGCGAGAGAATCAGCTTTCTCGTTACCCTCAATTCCTAGATGGCCAGGCACCCAAACCAGTATTGTCTCAAACATAGATTCGTTTAAAGAATCGAGGATTTTTTTAATATTACAAATAACATAGTCTTCTGGACATCGAACGATATTAGAGGAAATTTTTAATACTGCACTTAGAGAGTCAGTACACAGTAAGGCTCGACGAATATTAAGGAGTTGGATTTGAATTAAAGCTTGTTCAATTGCGAAGCATTCTGCAGTAAATATGGAAATTTCTTTAGGCAATTTATAAGACAGATTAACATTGAATTCAGGAATATATACCGATGCGCCACATTCTTTGTGGTCGGATTTGGAACCATCTGTGTATATGAGGGAAAATCCAGGAAACTTTGAAAATATAAAGTTTTTAAAATGTTCTTCAACATTTTGAAAGTTATTAGCTGATGATAAAATGTTCGTCCGGAAGTCAGAAATTATTACGTTTGGGATAAAATTAATAGCATTAAACGGGGTACTGTAAATAGGAAGGATTGGATCATCTTGTAGATTTTGAAGGTAAGAAGACAGAGATCTAAATGATAGAAAACTTTTTAATAAGAGAGGGAATCGATCTCTATCTATTACCCTCCTTCTGTTATTCAAAATACTGAACAAACGATCGAGACTCTGTTCCAATGAGTGACGCGATAAAGATAACGCTTTGAAGATATATCTATCCGCGAGGTATTGTCTTCTCAAAAATAAGGGAGGATCTACACATTCTATCTGAAGAGCATTAATTGGAGAAGATTTCATTGCCCCAATAATCATTCTGAGCCCTTTTGATTGGATTCTTTCAAGTTTTTTATCCAGATATTTAGGAAGTGGGTCGAAAAGAAATGTGCCATAATCCAAGTGACTTCGAACGAGGGAATTATACATTAGTTTAAGAGTAGTAGGATGGGATCCCCACCATACTCTGGAAACAGCTCGCATCATATTAAGCCCCTTTTCACACTTAGCAGAAACGTTCTGAATATGAGGGAGCCAGGATAGCTTATGGTCCAAAAGCAGGCCAAGAAATTTTATTTGCTTAACGATTTGAAGGGGGAAATTATCAAAAGAGACTGTAAAGTTAGGCAGTTTTCTTTTGCGAGTAAAAGCCACTACCTTGGTTTTAGAGGTAGCTAAATTCATTCCATTTGTCAACATCCAAACTTTAATATTATGTAAGGCCAAATTTAATTCCTTCGCAGCATGCAATAAATTTTTGTGAGATAAATATATGAGAAAATCGTCCGCAAAATAAAGTCGCTTAATAGACGAAGGGATTACAATGTCTAAATCACTCATATAAATATTAAATAATAATGGACTGATAACAGACCCCTGGGGAAGCCCTTTCCAAAGTTTGCGCTTCAATATGTTTGAGGAAGAGTGGATAATAATGGATCTGTCTGTTAGCAAGTTGATAATAAATTGAACTAATTTTATGGGGATTTTTATTTTAATTAATTTTTCCTTCAAAACATCAATTAATACATCGTTGTAAGCTGAAGAAAGATCTAGAAATGTGGCCAATGTACAAGAGTTAAGGGATTGAGAAATACGGATATCTGTTGTTAACAAACTTAAATTATCCATAGTAGATTTCTTTTTCCGAAAGCCGTATTGATTAGGAGGGATAATACTGTGATTTTCAACAAACCATTCTAATCTGTTCTTTATCAAATGTTCCACTACTTTAATTAAACACGACGAAAGAGCAATAGGACGATAAGATGAGACTTCGGACGGATTTTTCCTTGGTTTTAAAACCGGGAGGATTTTATGAACCTTCCAGACATCCGGAATAAATCCTGTTTCAAACATGTTATTAATTAAGGATAAGAAATATTCAACCGACATGTCGGAGAATGCTTTAAAGAAGCTATATAATATTCCATCAGGACCCGGAGAAGAGTCAGAAAGAGATTTGATTACTCGTTTTAGTTCACTAACTAAGAAAGGAGAGTCTAGCCAGTTAGAGTGAGATGGATATGAAATAAAAGAGGGCATTTCTTCACATGTGGCAACTGAAGGAGGGGCAATTTTATCAGCAAAACCTATAATAATTTCCTCCGGAATATGTTTGGTACGCTCCGGAGCATATGACGAACCGAATTTTTTTAAATTAGTCCAAACAGATGACTGGGGAGTTTCAGGAGACAAGTTTTCACAAAATTTTCGCCATCCAGACCGCTTTTTATTTTTCAAAATACGTTTAGTTTCTGATTGGACGCGTTTCACTGATAAGAAATTTTCAAAAGACATGCATTTGCGGTAAATGGAAACTGCTTCTTTTCTAGAGTTAACAGCACGAGAGCATTCTTCGTCCCACCACGGAGTCGAATGTTTAGTTTTAATGTTAACTTTACGCTTTGGAATGGATTTTTCTGCTGCTTTTATAACTATACTAGGAAATAATTCACATTGTGTTCTGATGTTCCCAAGAGAAGATTTTACAGAGTGAACAAGAGAGTCTAATACAGAAGAAAAAAATCTCCAGTTCGCATCTTTCGTTTTAAATTTAAAATTATTGTTAATTGTAAAGGAATGCGAGGTGGTTAGATGGTGAAAGAGGATTATAATAGTGAAATGATCACTGGAAAGGGGGTCTTTAAGTATGTTCCAAGAACATTTACGTATCACCGAAGATGAACAGAGAGATAAATCAACAACACTTTTCCTTTGTTGAGGGGGGGTGAATCGGGTTGGAGATCCGTCGTTTAAAATACATAAATTATGGGAATCAATAAAATCTAAAAGATTACGGCCAGAACGATTCGTTAATTCACTACCCCAAGAGGTAGAATGAGCGTTAAAGTCGCCCAGTAACATATACGGGGGACGGATCTGAGACATAAATGATGACCATTCGTTTTCATCAAAAATAGTGGAGGGAGGGACATATATTGATAGTATTGTAATATCACATACAACAGCTGCTACTATCTGAAAATTGTTAGAGAGAGTATGAAACATGATTGGTTTGAAAGGGATAGAGTCATGGATGATTAAGGCAGCGCCACCTTTACCATCCAGTCTATCATGTCTAAGACAATTATATCCAGAAATCTTAAATAGATACGAGGGTTTAAACCACGTTTCAGAAATAGCGGCAACTGAAATTTCATGTTCATCGAGTAATTTTACAAGTTCAAATTTATTACAGATTAGACTTCTGATATTCCACTGAAGAATTCTGTTCAGTTTCGGAGACATTAGGAAGACAGGATAATAAAGATTTAATGCAATCGGCAGCGTTGGACGGTATATTATTGTTGTTTGAAAGAATAGAAATTAAGAGGGTAATTAAAGTCTGAATGAAAGCAGAATTTTCATTCACCACTTTCCCTAAATTAGGGGAAGATTGGGAACTATTTAAAGCACTCCCATTGAGTGTCTGAGATTTATAATTCCCATTTGGGTTAAACAAAATATCATTATGTTGATTTTTATCAATAGAAGCAATAAATTTTGGTTTTGGTTTGAGTGGTATAAAAATTGTTTCCCTTTGAGAAGACGATGGAGGAGATTTAGAGTAAGATAGATTGCAAGGAATTGAGGTAGATGTTACCTGTGCAAACGGTTTTATTGCAGGAGGGAATAATTTTGATGCCTGGAAATAGGAAATGTTGTCTGAAGCCATTGATTGTTTAATATTCCTTTGTCTGGTCAATTCTGGACAGGCCACACTTACCGCTGTATGATTTCCCTTGCAGTTAATGCAACGTGGATCATTCGATGATTTTTGGCAAAGATCAAAGGGGTGGTCTTCTCCGCAATGAAAACAACGTGGAGGGGAACGACATATTGGTTTTGAGTGTCCGAAACGGCAGCAGTTAAAACACTGGATCGTCGGGAATTTATATACTTCCACAGGGAGTGCGTTGTAATAAATAAATACCCGAGATGGCAAAGTTTGGCCTTCAAAAGTAATAACAACCGATTGTGAGGGTTTCCATGTAGTGGTTCCATTAGATGTATCTTTGTAATTTAATCTACGTGCTTTTAAAACCTTAGGGGTCACTTGAGAATCATTAAGTGCATCAACAATTTCAGATTCTGAGAGATCGGTTGGTATACCTCTCACTCGGCCCATTCTAGTAAGGTTGTAAGTTGGAATATAAGATTTAAATTTGTGGTGTGAAAGCGTATCTATTTTTTGGACGAATTCATTTGCAAAGTTTGCGGATTTAAATTCTAGGGATAACTTATAGCGGCCTTCCGGCTTAATAGATCCGTTAACTATGCCAAGGTTACTGTTTTTTGAACTAAAAATGAATTTCCCGAAATCCAGAGGATGAATGATTTTTCCTTGTTCAGTACTTTGGACATTGACAATGAATGGAGCCGAGGAGGATGGGGAATAACTTAGTTCAGTATTTTTAGATTCTGATAATATGGTATCCTTACGACTTTCCTTAGGGTTTGAGGTTTCATCGGATTGCGAAGGTTTAATTTTGGGTGGTACATTAAGACAGATCGATGGTCTTCGTTTTCTGGAAGGGACTATTATAGAAACATCCGATTCATACTCATCTCCAATATTAAATATGGACTCGGGGTCAGGAGGTCGATTTTCATCTTCCTCCATATTTATAAATTAATTAACAAAAAAAATAATAATACAGTCTATTTGATTGACTGTACACACGAATTTATCAAAACCTAAATATAACAAACAAATAATAGAAAACAAAAATGTAACAATAATTTCTTATCTGTACGAAGTCCGCGACAGCAGGTAGGCAATTTGTCAAACACAGAGCACGACTATCCACTACCGTAGTTCGATGACTCTAGAATCATGTTCTTAACCGAAATCGTAAAGAAAATCTTAATTAAGTAGCATTTGTGGAAAAATTTTTACCCTCAGAAGCACAATTTGAAGACTTGGGTTCGAACTTCGGGAGTCGATTTCTAAGGCTCTATTCCACCGAACAGACTGGAATTTTGGAATCCCACTAAGAATCATGTTCTCAACAGAAATCACAAAGAAAATCTGAAAAAAATAGCATTTATGGAAAATTCTTAACCCTATGAAGCACAATTTGAAAACTAGGGTTCGAAATTCGGGAGTCGTTTTCTCAGGCTCTACTCCACCGAATGGAAGAGAATTTTGTTATCCAGCTAATAATCATGTTCTTAACCGAAAACATAAAGAAAATCTGAATTAGGTAGCATTTGTGGAAAAATCTTTACCCTCAGAAGCACAATTTGAAGACTTGGGTTCGAACTTTGGGAGTCGAGTTCTAAGGCTCTATTCCACCGAACAGACTCGAGTTTCGGAATCCCACTAAGAATCATGTTCTTGACCAGAATAACAAAGAAAATCTGATTATAGAAGCATTTGTGGAAAAATCTTTACCATAAGAAGAACAATTTGAAAACTTGGGTTCGAACTTTGGGAGTCGTTTTCTCAGGCTCTATTGCACCGAACGAAAGAAAATTTTGTTATCCAGCTAATAATCAGGTTCTTAATCGAAATCATAAAGAAAATCTGATTAAGGTAGCGTTTGTGGAAGAATCTTAACCCTAAGAAGCACAATTTGAAGACTTGGGTTTCAATTTTGGGAGTCGTTTTCTCAGGCTCTATTCAACCGAACAGACTGGAATTTTGGAATCCCACTCAGAATCATGTTCTTAACTAAAATCACAAAGAAAATCTGATTAAGGTAGCATTTGTGGAAGAATCTTAACCCTAAGAAGCACAATTTGAAGACTTGGGTTTCAATTTTGGGAGTCGATTTCTAAGGCTCTATTCGACCGAACGGAAGAACATTTCGGAATCCCACTAATAACCATATTCTTAATCGAAATCATAAAGAAAATCAAAATAAAGTAGCATTTGTGCAAGAATCTTTTTCCTTAGAAGCACAATTTGAAGACCTGGGTTCGAACTTTGGGATTCACTTTCTTAGGCTCTATTACACCGAACGGACCTTAATTTTGGAATCCCACTAAGAATCATGTTCATAACCAAAATCACAAAGAAAATCTGAATAAAGAAGCATTTGTGGAAAAATCTTAACCCTAAGAAGCACAATTTGAAGACTTGGGTTCGAACTTTGGGAAGCGTTTTCTCAGGCTCTATTCAACCGCACGGAAGAAAATTTTGAAACCCCACTTATAATCATGTTCATAACCAAAATCATAAAGAAAATCTGAATTAAGTAGCATTTGTGGAAAAATCTTTACCCTCAGAAGCACAATTTGAAGACTTGGGTTCGAACTTCTGAAGTCGATTTCTAAGCCTCAATTCAACCGAACAGACTGGAATTTTTGAATCCCACTCAGAATCATGTTCTTAACTAAAATCACAAAGAAAATCTGATTAAAGTAGCATTTATGGAAAAATCTTAATCCTAAGAAGCACAATTTGAAGACTTGGGTATGAACTTTGGGAGTCGTTTTCTCTGGCTCTATTCAACCGAACAGACTGGAATTTTGGAATCCCACTAAGAATCATGTTCTTAACCGAAATCATAAAGAAAATCTGAATTAAGTAGCATTTGTGGAAAAATCTTTACCCTCAGAAGCACAATTTGAAGACTTGGGTTCGAACTTCGGGAGCCGATTTCTAAGGCTCTACTCCACCGAACAGACTGGAATTTTGGAATCCCACTAAGAATCATGTTCTTAACCGAATTCATAAAGAAAATCTGAATTAAGTAGCATTTGTGGAAAAATCTTTACCCTCAGAAGCACAATTTGAAGACTTGGGTTCGAACTTCTGATGTCGATTTCTAAGGCTCTATTCCACCGAACAGACTGAAATTTTGGAATCCCACTAAGAATCATGTTCTCAACAGAAATCACAAAGAAAATCTGAAAAAAATAGCATTTATGGAATATTCTTAACCCTATGAAGCACAATTTGAAGACATGGGTTCGAACTTCGGGAGTCGATTTCTAAGGCTCTACTCCACCGAACAGACTGGAATTTTGGAATCCCACTTAGAATCATGTTCTTAACCGAATTCATAAAGAAAATCTGATTAAGGTAGCATTTGTGGAAGAATCTTAACCCTAAGAAGCACAATTTGAAGACTTGGGTTTCAATTTTGGGAGTCGATTTCTAAGGCTCTATTCGACCGAACGGAAGAACATTTCGGAATCCCACTAATAACCATATTCTTAATCGAAATCATAAAGAAAATCAAAATAAAGTAGCATTTGTGCAAGAATCTTTTTCCTTAGAAGCACAATTTGAAGACCTGGGTTCGAACTTTGGGATTCATTTTCTTAGGCTCTATTACACCGAACGGACCTTAATTTTGGAATCCCACTAAGAATCATGTTCATAACCAAAATCACAAAGAAAATCTGAATAAAGAAGCATTTGTGGAAAAATCTTAACCCTAAGAAGCACAATTTGAAGACTTGGGTTCGAACTTTGGGAAGCGTTTTCTCAGGCTCTATTCAACCGCACGGAAGAAAATTTTGAAACCCCACTTATAATCATGTTCATAACCAAAATCATAAAGAAAATCTGAATTAAGTAGCATTTGTGGAAAAATCTTTACCCTCAGAAGCACAATTTGAAGACTTGGGTTTGAACTTCTGAAGTCGATTTCTAAGCCTCTATTCAACCGAACAGACTGGAATTTTGGAATCCCACTCAGAATCATGTTCTTAACTAAAATCACAAAGAAAATCTGATTAAAGTAGCATTTATGGAAAAATCTTAATCCTAAGAAGCACAATTTGAAGACTTGGGTTTGAACTTTGGGAGTCGTTTTCTCTGGCTCTATTCAACCGAACAGACTGGAATTTTGGAATCCCACTAAGAATCATGTTCTTAACCGAAATCATAAAGAAAATCTGAATTAAGTAGCATTTGTGGAAAAATCTTTACCCTCAGAAGCACAATTTGAAGACTTGGGTTCGAACTTCGGGAGCCGATTTCTAAGGCTCTACTCCACCGAACAGACTGGAATTTTGGAATCCCACTAAGAATCATGTTCTCAACAGAAATCACAAAGAAAATCTGAAAAAAATAGCATTTATGGAATATTCTTAACCCTATGAAGCACAATTTGAAGACTTGGGTTTGAACTTTGGGAGTCGTTTTCTCTGGCTCTATTCAACCGAACAGACTGGAATTTTGGAATCCCACTTAGAATCATGTTCTTAACCAAAATCACAAAGAAAAACTGAATAAAATAGCATTTATGGAAAAATCTTAGCCCTAAGAAGCACAATTTGAAGACTTGGGTTCGAACTTCGGGAGTCGATTTCTAAGGCTCTATTCCACCGAACAGACTGGAATTTTGGAATCCCACTAAGAATCATGTTCTTAACTAAAATCACAAAGAAAATCTTAAAAAAAATAGCATTTGTGGAAAAATCTTAATCCTAAGAAGCACAATTTGAAGACTTGGGTTCGAACTCTGGGAAGCGTTTTCTCAGGCTCTATTCAACCGAACGGAAGAAAATTTTGAAATCCCACTAATAATCATGTTCATAACCAAAATCACAAAGAAAATCTGAATAAAATAGCATTTATGGAAAAATCTTAATCCTAAGAAGCACAAATTGAAGACTTGGGTTCGAACTTTGGGAGGCGTTTTCTTAGGCTCTATTGCACCGAACGGACTAAAATTTCGGAATCCCACTAATAATCATGTTTATAACCAAAATCACAAAGAAAATCTGAATAAAGAAGCATTGGTGGAAAAATCTTAACCCTAAGAAGCACAATTTGAAGACTTGGGTTCGAACTCTGGGAAGCGTTTTCTCAGGCTCTATTCAACCGAACGGTAGAAAATTTTGAAATCCCACTAATAATCATGTTCATAACCAAAATCATAAAGAAAATCTGAATTTAGTAGCATTTGTGGAAAAATCTTTCACCTCAGAAGCACAATTCGAAGACTTGGGTTCGAACTTCTGAAGTCGATTTCTAAGGCTCTATTCAACCGAACAGACTGCAATTTTGGAATCCCACTTAGAATCATGTTCTTAACCAAAATCACAAAGAAAAACTGAATAAAATAGCATTTATGGAAAAATCTTAGCCCTAAGAAGCACAATTTGAAGACTTGGGTTCGAACTTCGGGAGTCGATTTCTAAGGCTCTTTTCCACCGAACAGACTGGAATTTTGGAATCCCACTAAGAATCATGTTCTTAACTAAAATCACAAAGAAAATCTTAAAAAAATAGCATTTGTGGAAAAATCTTAACCCTAAGAAGCACAATTTGAAGACTTGAGTTCGAACTTTGGGAAGCGTTTTCTCAGGCTCTATTCCACCGGACGGAAGAACATTTTGGAATCTCACTAATAACCATATTCTCAATCGAAATCATAAAGAAAATCAAAATAAAGTAGCATTTGTGCAAGAATCTTTTCCCTTAGAAGCACAATTTGAAGACCTGGGTTCGAACTTTGGGAATCGTTTTCTCAGGCTCTATTACACCGAACGGACCTTAATTTTGGAATCCCACTAAGAATCATGTTCATAACCAAAGTAACAAAGAAAATCTGAATAAAGAAGCATTTGTGGAAAAATCTTAACACTAAGAAGCACAATTTGAAGACTTGGGTTAGAACTTTGGGAGTCGTTTTCTCAGTATCTATTTCACCGAACGGACTGAAATTTTAGAATCCCACTATGAATCATGTTCATAACCAAAAACACAAAAAAAATCTGAATAAAAAAGCATTTTTAGAAAAATCTTTACCTCAAGAAGCACAATTTGAAGACTTGGGTTCGAACTTTGGGAAGCGTTTTCTCAGGCTCTATTCCACCGAACGGAAGAAAATTTTGGAATCCCACTAATAATCATGATCATAACCAAGATCACAAAGAAAATCTGAATAAAATAGCATTTATGGAAAAATCTTAATCCTAAGAAGCACAAATTGAAGACTTGGGTTCGAACTTTGGGAGGCGTTTTCTCAGGCTCTATTGCACCGAACGGACTAAAATTTCGGAATCCCACTAATTATCATGTTTATAACCAAAATCACAAAGAAAATCTGAATAAAATAGCATTTATGGAAAAATCTTAATCCTAAGAAGCACAAATTGAAGACTTGGGTTCGAACTTTGGGAGTCGTTTTCTCAGGCTCTATTCAATCGAACAGACTGGAATTTTGGAATCCCACTAAGAATCATGTTCTTAACCGAAATCATAAAGAAAATCTGAATTAAGTAGCATTTTTGGAAAAATCTTTACCCTCAGAAGCACAATTTGAAGACTTGGGTTCGAACTTCGGGAGTCGATTTCTAAGGCTCTATTCGACCGAACAGAAGAACATTTTGGAATCCCACTAATAACCATATTCTTAATCGAAATCATCAAGAAAATCAAAATAAAGTAGCATTTGTGCAAGAATCTTTTTCCTTAGAAGCACAATTTGAAGACCTGGGTTCGAACTTTGGGATTCATTTTCTCAGGCTCTTTTACACCGAACGGACCTTAATTTTGGAAACCCACTAAGAATCATGTTCATAACCAAAATCACAAAGAAAATCTGAATAAAGAAGCATTTGTGGAAAAATCTTAACCCTAAGAAGCACAATTTGAAGACTTGGGTTCGAACTCTGGGAAGCGTTTTCTCAGGCTCTATTCAACCGAACGGAAGAAAATTTTGAAATCCCACTAATAATCATGTTCATAACCAAAATCATAAAGAAAATCTGAATTAAGTAGCATTTGTGGAAAAATCTTTCACCTCAGAAGCACAATTTGAAGACTTGGGTTCGAACTTCTGAAGTCGATTTCTAAGGCTCTATTCAACCGAACAGACTGCAATTTTGGAATCCCACTTAGAATCATGTTCTTAACCAAAATCACAAAGAAAAACTGAATAAAATAGCATTTATGGAAAAATCTTAGCCCTAAGAAGCACAATTTGAAGACTTGGGTTCGAACTTCGGGAGTCGATTTCTAAGGCTCTATTCCACCGAACAGACTGGAATTTTGGAATCCCACTAAGAATCATGTTCTTAACTAAAATCACAAAGAAAATCTTAAAAAAATAGCATTTGTGGAAAAATCTTAATCCTAAGAAGCACAATTTGAAGACTTGGGTTCGAACTCTGGGAAGCGTTTTCTCAGGCTCTATTCAACCGAACGGAAGAAAATTTTGAAATCCCACTAATAATCATGTTCATAACCAAAATCACAAAGAAAATCTGAATAAAATAGCATTTATGGAAAAATCTTAATCCTAAGAAACACAAATTGAAGACTTGGGTTCGAACTTTGGGAGGCGTTTTCTTAGGCTCTATTGCACCGAACGGACTAAAATTTCGGAATCCCACTAATAATCATGTTTATAACCAAAATCACAAAGAAAATCTGAATAAAGAAGCATTGGTGGAAAAATCTTAACCCTAAGAAGCACAATTTGAAGACTTGGGTTCGAACTCTGGGAAGCGTTTTCTCAGGCTCTATTCAACCGAACGGAAGAAAATTTTGAAATCCCACTAATAATCATGTTCATAACCAAAATCACAAAGAAAATCTGAATAAAATAGCATTTATGGAAAAATCTTAATCCTAAGAAGCACAAATTGAAGACTTGGGTTCGAACTTTGGGAGGCGTTTTCTTAGGCTCTATTGCACCGAACGGACTAAAATTTCGGAATCCCACTAATAATCATGTTTATAACCAAAATCACAAAGAAAATCTGAATAAAGAAGCATTGGTGGAAAAATCTTAACCCTAAGAAGCACAATTTGAAGACTTGGGTTCGAACTCTGGGAAGCGTTTTCTCAGGCTCTATTCAACCGAACGGAAGAAAATTTTGAAATCCCACTAATAATCATGTTCATAACCAAAATCATAAAGAAAATCTGAATTAAGTAGCATTTGTGGAAAAATCTTTCACCTCAGAAGCACAATTTGAAGACTTGGGTTCGAACTTCTGAAGTCGATTTCTAAGGCTCTATTCAACCGAACAGACTGCAATTTTGGAATCCCACTTAGAATCATGTTCTTAACCAAAATCACAAAGAAAAACTGAATAAAATAGCATTTATGGAAAAATCTTAGCCCTAAGAAGCACAATTTGAAGACTTGGGTTCGAACTTCGGGAGTCGATTTCTAAGGCTCTATTCCACCGAACAGACTGGAATTTTGGAATCCCACAAAGAATCATGTTCTTAACTAAAATCACAAAGAAAATCTTAAAAAAATAGCATTTGTGGAAAAATCTTAACCCTAAGAAGCACAATTTGAAGACTTGAGTTCGAACTTTGGGAAGCGTTTTCTCAGGATCTATTCCACCGAATGGAAGAACATTTTGGAATCTCACTAATAACCATATTCTCAATCGAAATCATAAAGAAAATCAAAATAAAGTAGCATTTGTGCAAGAATCTTTTCTCTTAGAAGCACAATTTGAAGACCTGGGTTCGAACTTTGGGAATCGTTTTCTCAGGCTCTATTACACCGAACGGACCTTAATTTTGGAATCCCACTAAGAATCATGTTCATAACCAAAGTCACAAAGAAAATCTGAATAAAGAAGCATTTGTGGAAAAATCTTAACACTAAGAAGCACAATTTGAAGACTTGGGTTAGAACTTTGGGAGTCGTTTTCTCAGTATCTATTTCACCGAACGGACTGAAATTTTAGAATCCCACTATGAATCATGTTCATAACCAAAAACACAAAAAAAATCTGAATAAAAAAGCATTTTTAGAAAAATCTTTACCTCAAGAAGCACAATTTGAAGACTTGGGTTCGAACTTTGGGAAGCGTTTTCTCAGGCTCTATTCCACCGAACGGAAGAAAATTTTGGAATCCCACTAATAATCATGATCATAACCAAGATCACAAAGAAAATCTGAATAAAATAGCATTTATGGAAAAATCTTAATCCTAAGAAGCACAAATTGAAGACTTGGGTTCGAACTTTGGGAGGCGTTTTCTCAGGCTCTATTGCACCGAACGGACTAAAATTTCGGAATCCCACTAATTATCATGTTTATAACCAAAATCACAAAGAAAATCTGAATAAAATAGCATTTATGGAAAAATCTTAATCCTAAGAAGCACAATTTGAAGGCTTGGGTTCGAACTTTGGGAGTCGTTTTCTCAGGCTCTATTCAACCGAACAGACTGGAATTTTGGAATCCCACTAAGAATCATGTTCTTAACCGAAATCATAAAGAAAATCTGAATTAAGTAGCATTTGTGGAAAAATCTTTACCCTCAGAAGCACAATTTGAAGACTTGGGTTCGAACTTCGGGAGTCGATTTCTAAGGCTCTATTCGACCGAACGGAAGAACATTTTGGAATCCCACTAATAACCATATTCTTAATCGAATTCATGAAGAAAATCAAAATAAAGTAGCATTTGTGCAAGAATCTTTTTCCTTAGAAGCACAATTTGAAGACCTGGGTTCGAACTTTGGGATTCTTTTTCTCAGGCTCTATTATACCGAACGGACCTTTATTTTGGAATCCCACTAAGAATCATGTTCATAACCAAAATCACAAAGAAAATCTGAATAAAGAAGCATTTGTGGAAAAATCTTAACCCTAAGAAGCACAATTTGAAGACTTGGGTTCGAACTTTGGGAAGCGTTTTCTCAGGCTCTATTGCACCGAACGGACTAAAATTTCGGAATCCCACTAATAATCATGTTTATAACCAAAATCACAAAGAAAATCTGAATAAAATAGCATTTATGGAAAAATCTTAATCCTAAGAAGCACAATTTGAAGACTTGGGTTCGAACTTCTGAAGTCGATTTCTAAGGCTCTATTCAACCGAACAGACTGCAATTTTGGAATCCCACTTAGAATCATGTTCTTAACCAAAATCACAAAGAAAAACTCAATAAAATAGCATTTATGGAAAAATCTTAGCCCTAAGAAGCACAATTTGAAGACTTGGGTTCGAACTTCGGGAGTCGATTTCTAAGGCTCTATTCCACCGAACAGACTGGAATTTTGGAATCCCACTGTGGCGTCGAACTATCCAGATTAAATAATTAATAATAAACTGCTACTTGCTACTTAGTATCTACTCCCGAATTATGTACTTGCATCGTTAAATCGTAAACAAAGTAATCTACGTACTTCAAGTACCTACCTGCATATTGATGACAATAACACTGCAGTCCGTCTCGAATACTACGAGAACTCGCCAGAAGGTTCGAGCCTACGGCCTAGGCATAATTGCCAAGCCGTCGAAAGTTCGCGAATGATCCAGATCGAGCGAGTGTCTTCGATTTAGTTCCCATCCATCTACCTACTGCCGCCGTCGGCCGAGTAGTATAAATAAGCCCGACGCAGCGAGCCAGTCAGTCAGTCATAATTTTGCCGCCAGTCTACAAGGATTCAACGAGTGATCACCCGCGTTCATCTTACTAGCCCGAGGGACACGTACCCGGCTTCGCCCCTATCATCATGGACTCTATCAAGACATCATCATAGCGCCTCGGCCACGTCCGCGGCCAGCGCTACTCGGATTACAAGCGCCCTGGTTCCAGCGTCTCTGACCAGCGCTTCTTCCACGCAACCATGACCACCACGAGGACACGCAGCATCCTCACTGGTCACGCCGTTCCCGTTCAACTGCCCACAAGGTCCGCCGCACCTTCGGCCGTCTCGTCAGCACTGGAGTGCCTGAAGACCTACGTTCTTCGCCAGTGCCTGACCTCCATCGAGTCCCGGTCACAAGCGCCCGGCGTCGACACACTGACCCGCGCTTGACCAGCACATCATCAGCCAGCATCCGGAATATTCTACATCTGTCCAGCGTCAACTCTCGTCACGGCAACTGACTCACCAATAAACACATGTGACCTTCACAACCTTCTTTCATTTCGTGCCTCACCATTGATCCCCAAACCACTAAGAATCATGTTCTTAACTAAAATCACAAAGAAAATCTTAAAAAAATAGCATTTGTGGAAAAATCTTAACCCTAAGAAGCACAATTTGAAGACTTGAGTTCGAACTTTGGGAAGCGTTTTCTCAGGCTCTATTCCACCGAACGGAAGAACATTTTGGAATCTCACTAATAACCATATTCTCAATCGAAACCATAAAGAAAATCAAAATAAAGTAGCATTTGTGCAAGAATCTTTTCCCTTAGAAGCACAATTTGAAGACCTGGGTTCGAACTTTGGGAATCGTTTTCTCAGGCTCTATTACACCGAACGGACCTTAATTTTGGAATCCCACTAAGAATCATGTTCATAACCAAAATCACAAAGAAAATCTGAATAAAAAAGCATTTATAGAAAAATCTTTACCCCAAGAAGCACAATTTGAAGACTTGGGTTCGAACTTTGGGAAGCGTTTTCTCAGGCTCTATTCCACCGAACGGAAGATAATTTTGGAATCCCACTAATAATCATGTTCATAACCAAAATCACAAAGAAAATCTGAATAAAATAGCATTTATGGAAAAATCTTAATCCTAAGAAGCACAATTTGAAGACTTGGGTTCGAACTTCTGGAGTCGATTTCTAAGGCTCTATTCAACCGAACAGACTGGAATTTTGGAATCCCACTAAGAATCATGTTCTTAACCAAAATCACAAAGAAAATCTGAATAAAATAGCATTTGTGGAAAAATCTTAACCCTAAGAAGCACAATTTGAAGACTTGGGTTAGAACTTTGGGAGTCGTTTTCTCGGGCTCTATAACACCGAACGGACAAAAATCATGTTCATAACCAAAATCACAAAGAAAATCTGAATAAAAAAGCATTTATAGAAAAAATCTTAACCCTAAGAAGCACAATTTGAAGACTTGGGTTCGAACTTTGGGAAGCGTTTTCTCAGGCTCTATTCCACCGAACGGAAGAAAATTTCGGAATCCGACTAATAATCATGTTCATAACCAAAATCACAAAGAAAATCTGAATAAAATAGCATTTATGGAAAAATCTTAATCCTAAGAAGCACAATTTGAAGACTTGGGTTCGAACTTCTGGAGTCGATTTCTAAGGCTCTATTCAACCGAACAGACTGGAATTTTGGAATCCCACTTAGAATCATGTTCTAAACCAAAATCACAAAGAAAAACTGAATAAAATAGCATTTATGGAAAAATCATAGCCCTAAGAAGCACTATTTGAAGACTTGGGTTCGAACTTCGGGAGTCGATTTCTAAGGCTCTATTCAATCGAACAGACTGGAATTTCGGAATCCCACTAAAAATCATGTTCTTAAACGAAATCATAAAGAAAATCTGAATTAAGTAGCATTTGTGGAAAAATCTTTACCCTCAGAAGCACAATTTGAAGACTTGGGTTCGAACTTCGGGAGTCGATTTCTAAGGCTCTATTCTACCGAACAGACTGGAATTTTGGAATCCTACTAAGAATCATGTTCTTAACCAAAATCACAAAGAAAATTTGAAAAATATAGCATTTATGGAAAAATCTTAACCCTATGAAGCACAATTTGAAGACTTGGGTTCGAACTTCGGGAGTCAATTTCTAAGGCTCTACTCCACCGAACAGAGTGGAATTTTTGAATCTCAGACAGAATCATGTTCTTAACCAAAATCACTAAGAAAATCTGAATAAAATAGCATTTATGGAAAAATCTTAACAATAAGAAGCACAATTTGGAGACTTGGGTTCGAACTTCGGGAGTCGATTTCTAAGGCTTTCCTCCACCGAACAGACTGGAATTTTGGAATCCCACTTAGAATCATGTTCTTAACCGAATTCATAAAGAAAATCTGAATTAGGTAGCATTTGTGGAAAAATCTTTACCCTCAGAAGCACAATTTGAACAATTTGGGTTCGAACTTCGGGAGTCGATTTCTCAGACTCTATTCAACCGAACAGACTGGAATTTTGGAATCCTACTAAGAATCATGTTCTTAACCGAAATCTAAAAGAAAATCTGAAAATATAGCATTTATGGAAAAATCTTAACCCTATGAAGCACAATTTGAAGACTTGGGTTCGAACTTCGGGAGTCAATTTCTAAGGCTCTACTCCACCGAACAGACTGGAATTTTGGAATCCCACTAAGAATCATGTTCTTAACCGAAATCATAAAGAAAATCTGAATTAAGTAGCATTTGTGGAAAAATCTTTACCCTCAGAAGCACAATTTGAAGACTTGGGTTCGAACTTCGGGAGTCGATTTCTAAGGCTCTACTCCACCGAACAGACTGGAATTTTGGAATCCCACTAAGAATCATGTTCTTAACCGAAATCATAAAGAAAATCTGAATTAAGTAGCATTTGTGGAAAAATCTTTACCCTCAGAAGCACAATTTGAAGACTTGGGTTAGAACTTTGGGAGTCGTATTCTCGGGCTCTATAACACCGAACGGACAAAAATCATGTTCATAACCAAAATCACAAAGAAAATCTGAATAAAATAGCATTTGTGGAAAAATCTTTACGATAAGAAGCACAATTTGAAGACTTGGGTTCGAACTTCTGAAGTCGATTTCTAAGGCTCTATTCAACCGAACAGACTGGAATTTTGGAATCCCACTCAGAACCATGTTCTTAACTAAAATCACAAAGAAAATCTGATTACAGTAGCATTTGTGGAAAAATCTTTACCATAAGAAGCACAATTTGAAGACTTGGGTTCGAACTTTGGGAGTCGTTTTCTCAGGCTCTACTCCACCGAACGGAAGAGAATTTTGTAATCCAGCTTATAATCATGTTCTTAATCGAAATCATAAAGAAAATCTGAATTAGGTAGCATTTGTGGAAGAATCTTAACCCTAAGAAGCACAATTTGAAGACTTGGGATCGAATTATGGGAGTCGTTTTCTCAGTCTCTATTTCACCGAACGGACTGAAATTTTGGAATCCAACTATGAATCATGTTCATAACCAAAATCTTAAAGAAAATCTGAATAAAAAAGCATTTATAGAAAAATCTTTACCTCAAGAAGCACAATTTGAAGACTTGGGTTCGAACTTTGGGAAGCGTTTTCTCAGGCTCTATTCCACCGAACGGAAGAAAATTTTGGAATCCCACTTATAATCATGTTCATAACCAAAATCACAAAGAAAATCTGAATAAAATAGCATTTATGGAAAAATCTTAATCCTAAGAAGCACAATTTGAAGACTTGGGTTCGAACTTCTGGAGTCGATTTCTAAGGCTCTATTCAACCGAACAGACTGGAATTTCGGAATCCCACTAAGAATCATGTTCTTAACCGAAATCACAAAGAAAATCTGAATAAAAACGCATTTATAGAAATAGCTTTACCCTAAGAAGCACAATTTGAAGAATTGGGTTCGAACTTTGGGAAGCGTTTTCTCAGGCTCTATTCCACCGAACGGAAGAAAATTTTGGAATCCCACTAATAATCATGATCATAACCAAAATCACAAAGAAAATCTGAATAAAATAGCATTTATGGAAAAATCTTAATCCTAAGAAGCACAATTTGAAGACTTGGGTTCGAACTTTGGGAGTCGTTTTCTCAGGCTCTATTCAACCGAACAGACTGGAATTTTGGAATCCCACTAAGAATCATGTTCTTAACCGAATTCATAAAGAAAATCTGAATTAAGTAGCATTTGTGGAAAAATCTATACCCTCAGAAGCACAATTTGAAGACTTGGGTTCGAACTTCGGGAGTCGATTTCTAAGGCTCTATTCGACCGAACAGAAGAACATTTTGGAATCCCACTAATATCCATATTCTTAATCGAAATCATAAAGAAAATCAAAATAAAGTAGCATTTGTGCAAGAATCTTTTTCCTTAGAAGCACAATTTGAAGACCTGGGTTCGAACTTTGGGATTCATTTTCTCAGGATCTTTTTCACCGAACGGACCTTAATTTTGGAAACCCACTAAGAATCATGTTCATAACCAAAATCACAAAGAAAATCTGAATAAAGAAGCATTTCTGGAAAAATCTTAACCCTATGAAGCACAATTTGAAGACTTGGGTTCGAACTTCGGGAGTCAATTTCTAAGGCTCTACTCCACCGAACAGACTGGAATTTTTGAATCCCAGTTAGAATCATGTTCTTAACCAAAATCACAAAGAAAATCTTAATAAAATAGCATTTATGGAAAAATCTTAACCATAAGAAGCACAATTTGGAGACTTGGGTTCGAACTTCGGGAGTCGATTTCTAAGGCTTTACTCCACCGAACAGACTGGAATTTTGGAATCCCACTTAGAATCATGTTCTTAACCGAATTCATTAAGAAAATCTGAATTAAGTAGCATTTGTGGAAAAATCTTAACACTAAGAAGCACAATTTGAAGACTTGGGTTAGAACTTTGGGAGTCGTTTTCTCAGTCTCTATTTCACCGAACGGACTGAAATTTTAGAATCCCACTATGAATCATGCTCATAACCAAAAACACAAACAAAATCTGAATAAAAAAGCATTTTTAGAAAAATCTTTACCTCAAGAAGCACAATTTGAAGACTTGGGTTCGAACTTTGGGAAGCGTTTTCTCAGGCTCTATTCCACCGAACGGAAGAAAATTTTGGAATCCCACTAATAATCATGATCATAACCAAGATCACAAAGAAAATCTGAATAAAATAGCATTTATGGAAAAATCTTAATCCTAAGAAGCACAAATTGAAGACTTGGGTTCGAACTTTGGGAGGCGTTTTCTCAGGCTCTATTGCACCGAACGGACTAAAATTTCGGAATCCCACTAAAAATCATGTTTAAAACCAAAATCACAAAGAAAATCTGAATAAAATAGCATTTATGGAAAAATCTTAATCCTAAGAAGCACAATTTGAAGACTTGGGTTCGAACTTTGGGAGTCGTTTTCTCAGGCTCTATTCAACCGAACAGACTGGAATTTTGGAATCCCACTTAGAATCATGTTTTTTTTTTTTTGTATTAGGCAATTCACCCTAAAGAGACTGCTTTGTGCCGATTGGGTTAAGATATATGGTTAAACTGATGTGAATTATCTATAAGGGGACTGGACATATCATATATTAAAGTCATTCAAATCTATAAACTTATAAATAATAGAATATACGCGAGAGTTATTGAGAGACAGCAAATATGGAATACTAAGGGGAGACTGGTGGGTGATTTTAATAAGCAATCGATACATGCCTTTGAAAGAAGAATGGTTTTTACAATTGAAGAAAACATGGTCAAGAGTCTCATCCTCCACACCACACTGGCATAATGAACTTTCGAGCACCCGAATTTTAAACAAATGAGTTGCAATAGAGCAGTGGCCAATTCTCATTCTCGAGATACAGGAAATAAATCTTTTGGACTTTTTTTTGCCGTGGAACCAGGGTTTACTTGGAATATGATTTTGTATTCCAGCATAGAAAGATCCAGTTTGAGTTTTCGTGACTGTCCAATTTTCTTCCCAGGAACGAGACATGTTGGATTTAAGAATAGAGAAGACGTCAGAGACAGGAATTTTAAAATCTAAAGGAATAGAACCAGATACAGTTCCAAGTTTAGCGAGAGAATCAGCTTTCTCGTTACCCTCAATTCCTAGATGGCCAGGCACCCAAACCAGTATTGTCTCAAACATAGATTCGTTTAAAGAATCGAGGATTTTTTTAATATTACAAATAACATAGTCTTCTGGACATCGAACGATATTAGAGGAAATTTTTAATACTGCACTTAGAGAGTCAGTACACAGTAAGGCTCGACGAATATTAAGGAGTTGGATTTGAATTAAAGCTTGTTCAATTGCGAAGCATTCTGCAGTAAATATGGAAATTTCTTTAGGCAATTTATAAGACAGATTAACATTGAATTCAGGAATATATACCGATGCGCCACATTCTTTGTGGTCGGATTTGGAACCATCTGTGTATATGAGGGAAAATCCAGGAAACTTTGAAAATATAAAGTTTTTAAAATGTTCTTCAACATTTTGAAAGTTATTAGCTGATGATAAAATGTTCGTCCGGAAGTCAGAAATTATTACGTTTGGGATAAAATTAATAGCATTAAACGGGGTACTGTAAATAGGAAGGATTGGATCATCTTGTAGATTTTGAAGGTAAGAAGACAGAGATCTAAATGATAGAAAACTTTTTAATAAGAGAGGGAATCGATCTCTATCTATTACCCTCCTTCTGTTATTCAAAATACTGAACAAACGATCGAGACTCTGTTCCAATGAGTGACGCGATAAAGATAACGCTTTGAAGATATATCTATCCGCGAGGTATTGTCTTCTCAAAAATAAGGGAGGATCTACACATTCTATCTGAAGAGCATTAATTGGAGAAGATTTCATTGCCCCAATAATCATTCTGAGCCCTTTTGATTGGATTCTTTCAAGTTTTTTATCCAGATATTTAGGAAGTGGGTCGAAAAGAAATGTGCCATAATCCAAGTGACTTCGAACGAGGGAATTATACATTAGTTTAAGAGTAGTAGGATGGGATCCCCACCATACTCTGGAAACAGCTCGCATCATATTAAGCCCCTTTTCACACTTAGCAGAAACGTTCTGAATATGAGGGAGCCAGGATAGCTTATGGTCCAAAAGCAGGCCAAGAAATTTTATTTGCTTAACGATTTGAAGGGGGAAATTATCAAAAGAGACTGTAAAGTTAGGCAGTTTTCTTTTGCGAGTAAAAGCCACTACCTTGGTTTTAGAGGTAGCTAAATTCATTCCATTTGTCAACATCCAAACTTTAATATTATGTAAGGCCAAATTTAATTCCTTCGCAGCATGCAATAAATTTTTGTGAGATAAATATATGAGAAAATCGTCCGCAAAATAAAGTCGCTTAATAGACGAAGGGATTACAATGTCTAAATCACTCATATAAATATTAAATAATAATGGACTGATAACAGACCCCTGGGGAAGCCCTTTCCAAAGTTTGCGCTTCAATATGTTTGAGGAAGAGTGGATAATAATGGATCTGTCTGTTAGCAAGTTGATAATAAATTGAACTAATTTTATGGGGATTTTTATTTTAATTAATTTTTCCTTCAAAACATCAATTAATACATCGTTGTAAGCTGAAGAAAGATCTAGAAATGTGGCCAATGTACAAGAGTTAAGGGATTGAGAAATACGGATATCTGTTGTTAACAAACTTAAATTATCCATAGTAGATTTCTTTTTCCGAAAGCCGTATTGATTAGGAGGGATAATACTGTGATTTTCAACAAACCATTCTAATCTGTTCTTTATCAAATGTTCCACTACTTTAATTAAACACGACGAAAGAGCAATAGGACGATAAGATGAGACTTCGGACGGATTTTTCCTTGGTTTTAAAACCGGGAGGATTTTATGAACCTTCCAGACATCCGGAATAAATCCTGTTTCAAACATGTTATTAATTAAGGATAAGAAATATTCAACCGACATGTCGGAGAATGCTTTAAAGAAGCTATATAATATTCCATCAGGACCCGGAGAAGAGTCAGAAAGAGATTTGATTACTCGTTTTAGTTCACTAACTAAGAAAGGAGAGTCTAGCCAGTTAGAGTGAGATGGATATGAAATAAAAGAGGGCATTTCTTCACATGTGGCAACTGAAGGAGGGGCAATTTTATCAGCAAAACCTATAATAATTTCCTCCGGAATATGTTTGGTACGCTCCGGAGCATATGACGAACCGAATTTTTTTAAATTAGTCCAAACAGATGACTGGGGAGTTTCAGGAGACAAGTTTTCACAAAATTTTCGCCATCCAGACCGCTTTTTATTTTTCAAAATACGTTTAGTTTCTGATTGGACGCGTTTCACTGATAAGAAATTTTCAAAAGACATGCATTTGCGGTAAATGGAAACTGCTTCTTTTCTAGAGTTAACAGCACGAGAGCATTCTTCGTCCCACCACGGAGTCGAATGTTTAGTTTTAATGTTAACTTTACGCTTTGGAATGGATTTTTCTGCTGCTTTTATAACTATACTAGGAAATAATTCACATTGTGTTCTGATGTTCCCAAGAGAAGATTTTACAGAGTGAACAAGAGAGTCTAATACAGAAGAAAAAAATCTCCAGTTCGCATCTTTCGTTTTAAATTTAAAATTATTGTTAATTGTAAAGGAATGCGAGGTGGTTAGATGGTGAAAGAGGATTATAATAGTGAAATGATCACTGGAAAGGGGGTCTTTAAGTATGTTCCAAGAACATTTACGTATCACCGAAGATGAACAGAGAGATAAATCAACAACACTTTTCCTTTGTTGAGGGGGGGTGAATCGGGTTGGAGATCCGTCGTTTAAAATACATAAATTATGGGAATCAATAAAATCTAAAAGATTACGGCCAGAACGATTCGTTAATTCACTACCCCAAGAGGTAGAATGAGCGTTAAAGTCGCCCAGTAACATATACGGGGGACGGATCTGAGACATAAATGATGACCATTCGTTTTCATCAAAAATAGTGGAGGGAGGGACATATATTGATAGTATTGTAATATCACATACAACAGCTGCTACTATCTGAAAATTGTTAGAGAGAGTATGAAACATGATTGGTTTGAAAGGGATAGAGTCATGGATGATTAAGGCAGCGCCACCTTTACCATCCAGTCTATCATGTCTAAGACAATTATATCCAGAAATCTTAAATAGATACGAGGGTTTAAACCACGTTTCAGAAATAGCGGCAACTGAAATTTCATGTTCATCGAGTAATTTTACAAGTTCAAATTTATTACAGATTAGACTTCTGATATTCCACTGAAGAATTCTGTTCAGTTTCGGAGACATTAGGAAGACAGGATAATAAAGATTTAATGCAATCGGCAGCGTTGGACGGTATATTATTGTTGTTTGAAAGAATAGAAATTAAGAGGGTAATTAAAGTCTGAATGAAAGCAGAATTTTCATTCACCACTTTCCCTAAATTAGGGGAAGATTGGGAACTATTTAAAGCACTCCCATTGAGTGTCTGAGATTTATAATTCCCATTTGGGTTAAACAAAATATCATTATGTTGATTTTTATCAATAGAAGCAATAAATTTTGGTTTTGGTTTGAGTGGTATAAAAATTGTTTCCCTTTGAGAAGACGATGGAGGAGATTTAGAGTAAGATAGATTGCAAGGAATTGAGGTAGATGTTACCTGTGCAAACGGTTTTATTGCAGGAGGGAATAATTTTGA
Source organism: Hesperophylax magnus (assembly GCA_026573805.1). Classification (NCBI taxonomy): domain Eukaryota; kingdom Metazoa; phylum Arthropoda; class Insecta; order Trichoptera; family Limnephilidae; genus Hesperophylax; species Hesperophylax magnus. The sequence goes on along the minus strand of JAIUSX010000014.1, from coordinate 27,705,746 downwards.
TGCCTGGAAATAGGAAATGTTGTCTGAAGCCATTGATTGTTTAATATTCCTTTGTCTGGTCAATTCTGGACAGGCCACACTTACCGCTGTATGATTTCCCTTGCAGTTAATGCAACGTGGATCATTCGATGATTTTTGGCAAAGATCAAAGGGGTGGTCTTCTCCGCAATGAAAACAACGTGGAGGGGAACGACATATTGGTTTTGAGTGTCCGAAACGGCAGCAGTTAAAACACTGGATCGTCGGGAATTTATATACTTCCACAGGGAGTGCGTTGTAATAAATAAATACCCGAGATGGCAAAGTTTGGCCTTCAAAAGTAATAACAACCGATTGTGAGGGTTTCCATGTAGTGGTTCCATTAGATGTATCTTTGTAATTTAATCTACGTGCTTTTAAAACCTTAGGGGTCACTTGAGAATCATTAAGTGCATCAACAATTTCAGATTCTGAGAGATCGGTTGGTATACCTCTCACTCGGCCCATTCTAGTAAGGTTGTAAGTTGGAATATAAGATTTAAATTTGTGGTGTGAAAGCGTATCTATTTTTTGGACGAATTCATTTGCAAAGTTTGCGGATTTAAATTCTAGGGATAACTTATAGCGGCCTTCCGGCTTAATAGATCCGTTAACTATGCCAAGGTTACTGTTTTTTGAACTAAAAATGAATTTCCCGAAATCCAGAGGATGAATGATTTTTCCTTGTTCAGTACTTTGGACATTGACAATGAATGGAGCCGAGGAGGATGGGGAATAACTTAGTTCAGTATTTTTAGATTCTGATAATATGGTATCCTTACGACTTTCCTTAGGGTTTGAGGTTTCATCGGATTGCGAAGGTTTAATTTTGGGTGGTACATTAAGACAGATCGATGGTCTTCGTTTTCTGGAAGGGACTATTATAGAAACATCCGATTCATACTCATCTCCAATATTAAATATGGACTCGGGGTCAGGAGGTCGATTTTCATCTTCCTCCATATTTATAAATTAATTAACAAAAAAAATAATAATACAGTCTATTTGATTGACTGTACACACGAATTTATCAAAACCTAAATATAACAAACAAATAATAGAAAACAAAAATGTAACAATAATTTCTTATCTGTACGAAGTCCGCGACAGCAGGTAGGCAATTTGTCAAACACAGAGCACGACTATCCACTACCGTAGTTCGATGACTCTAGAATCATGTTCTTAACCGAAATCGTAAAGAAAATCTTAATTAAGTAGCATTTGTGGAAAAATTTTTACCCTCAGAAGCACAATTTGAAGACTTGGGTTCGAACTTCGGGAGTCGATTTCTAAGGCTCTATTCCACCGAACAGACTGGAATTTTGGAATCCCACTAAGAATCATGTTCTCAACAGAAATCACAAAGAAAATCTGAAAAAAATAGCATTTATGGAAAATTCTTAACCCTATGAAGCACAATTTGAAAACTAGGGTTCGAAATTCGGGAGTCGTTTTCTCAGGCTCTACTCCACCGAATGGAAGAGAATTTTGTTATCCAGCTAATAATCATGTTCTTAACCGAAAACATAAAGAAAATCTGAATTAGGTAGCATTTGTGGAAAAATCTTTACCCTCAGAAGCACAATTTGAAGACTTGGGTTCGAACTTTGGGAGTCGAGTTCTAAGGCTCTATTCCACCGAACAGACTCGAGTTTCGGAATCCCACTAAGAATCATGTTCTTGACCAGAATAACAAAGAAAATCTGATTATAGAAGCATTTGTGGAAAAATCTTTACCATAAGAAGAACAATTTGAAAACTTGGGTTCGAACTTTGGGAGTCGTTTTCTCAGGCTCTATTGCACCGAACGAAAGAAAATTTTGTTATCCAGCTAATAATCAGGTTCTTAATCGAAATCATAAAGAAAATCTGATTAAGGTAGCGTTTGTGGAAGAATCTTAACCCTAAGAAGCACAATTTGAAGACTTGGGTTTCAATTTTGGGAGTCGTTTTCTCAGGCTCTATTCAACCGAACAGACTGGAATTTTGGAATCCCACTCAGAATCATGTTCTTAACTAAAATCACAAAGAAAATCTGATTAAGGTAGCATTTGTGGAAGAATCTTAACCCTAAGAAGCACAATTTGAAGACTTGGGTTTCAATTTTGGGAGTCGATTTCTAAGGCTCTATTCGACCGAACGGAAGAACATTTCGGAATCCCACTAATAACCATATTCTTAATCGAAATCATAAAGAAAATCAAAATAAAGTAGCATTTGTGCAAGAATCTTTTTCCTTAGAAGCACAATTTGAAGACCTGGGTTCGAACTTTGGGATTCACTTTCTTAGGCTCTATTACACCGAACGGACCTTAATTTTGGAATCCCACTAAGAATCATGTTCATAACCAAAATCACAAAGAAAATCTGAATAAAGAAGCATTTGTGGAAAAATCTTAACCCTAAGAAGCACAATTTGAAGACTTGGGTTCGAACTTTGGGAAGCGTTTTCTCAGGCTCTATTCAACCGCACGGAAGAAAATTTTGAAACCCCACTTATAATCATGTTCATAACCAAAATCATAAAGAAAATCTGAATTAAGTAGCATTTGTGGAAAAATCTTTACCCTCAGAAGCACAATTTGAAGACTTGGGTTCGAACTTCTGAAGTCGATTTCTAAGCCTCAATTCAACCGAACAGACTGGAATTTTTGAATCCCACTCAGAATCATGTTCTTAACTAAAATCACAAAGAAAATCTGATTAAAGTAGCATTTATGGAAAAATCTTAATCCTAAGAAGCACAATTTGAAGACTTGGGTATGAACTTTGGGAGTCGTTTTCTCTGGCTCTATTCAACCGAACAGACTGGAATTTTGGAATCCCACTAAGAATCATGTTCTTAACCGAAATCATAAAGAAAATCTGAATTAAGTAGCATTTGTGGAAAAATCTTTACCCTCAGAAGCACAATTTGAAGACTTGGGTTCGAACTTCGGGAGCCGATTTCTAAGGCTCTACTCCACCGAACAGACTGGAATTTTGGAATCCCACTAAGAATCATGTTCTTAACCGAATTCATAAAGAAAATCTGAATTAAGTAGCATTTGTGGAAAAATCTTTACCCTCAGAAGCACAATTTGAAGACTTGGGTTCGAACTTCTGATGTCGATTTCTAAGGCTCTATTCCACCGAACAGACTGAAATTTTGGAATCCCACTAAGAATCATGTTCTCAACAGAAATCACAAAGAAAATCTGAAAAAAATAGCATTTATGGAATATTCTTAACCCTATGAAGCACAATTTGAAGACATGGGTTCGAACTTCGGGAGTCGATTTCTAAGGCTCTACTCCACCGAACAGACTGGAATTTTGGAATCCCACTTAGAATCATGTTCTTAACCGAATTCATAAAGAAAATCTGAATTAAGTAGCATTTGTGGAAAAATCTTTACCCTAAGAAGCACAATTTGAAGACTTGGGTTCGAACTTTGGGAGTCGAGTTCTAAGGCTCTATTCCACCGAACAGACTCGAGTTTCGGAATCCCACTAAGAATCATGTTCTTGACCAGAATAACAAAGAAAATCTGATTATAGAAGCATTTGTGGAAAAATCTTTACCATAAGAAGAACAATTTGAAAACTTGGGTTCGAACTTTGGGAGTCGTTTTCTCAGGCTCTATTGCACCGAACGAAAGAAAATTTTGTTATCCAGCTAATAATCAGGTTCTTAATCGAAATCATAAAGAAAATCTGATTAAGGTAGCGTTTGTGGAAGAATCTTAACCCTAAGAAGCACAATTTGAAGACTTGGGTTTCAATTTTGGGAGTCGTTTTCTCAGGCTCTATTCAACCGAACAGACTGGAATTTTGGAATCCCACTCAGAATCATGTTCTTAACTAAAATCACAAAGAAAATCTGATTAAGGTAGCATTTGTGGAAGAATCTTAACCCTAAGAAGCACAATTTGAAGACTTGGGTTTCAATTTTGGGAGTCGATTTCTAAGGCTCTATTCGACCGAACGGAAGAACATTTCGGAATCCCACTAATAACCATATTCTTAATCGAAATCATAAAGAAAATCAAAATAAAGTAGCATTTGTGCAAGAATCTTTTTCCTTAGAAGCACAATTTGAAGACCTGGGTTCGAACTTTGGGATTCATTTTCTTAGGCTCTATTACACCGAACGGACCTTAATTTTGGAATCCCACTAAGAATCATGTTCATAACCAAAATCACAAAGAAAATCTGAATAAAGAAGCATTTGTGGAAAAATCTTAACCCTAAGAAGCACAATTTGAAGACTTGGGTTCGAACTTTGGGAAGCGTTTTCTCAGGCTCTATTCAACCGCACGGAAGAAAATTTTGAAACCCCACTTATAATCATGTTCATAACCAAAATCATAAAGAAAATCTGAATTAAGTAGCATTTGTGGAAAAATCTTTACCCTCAGAAGCACAATTTGAAGACTTGGGTTTGAACTTCTGAAGTCGATTTCTAAGCCTCTATTCAACCGAACAGACTGGAATTTTGGAATCCCACTCAGAATCATGTTCTTAACTAAAATCACAAAGAAAATCTGATTAAAGTAGCATTTATGGAAAAATCTTAATCCTAAGAAGCACAATTTGAAGACTTGGGTTTGAACTTTGGGAGTCGTTTTCTCTGGCTCTATTCAACCGAACAGACTGGAATTTTGGAATCCCACTAAGAATCATGTTCTTAACCGAAATCATAAAGAAAATCTGAATTAAGTAGCATTTGTGGAAAAATCTTTACCCTCAGAAGCACAATTTGAAGACTTGGGTTCGAACTTCGGGAGCCGATTTCTAAGGCTCTACTCCACCGAACAGACTGGAATTTTGGAATCCCACTAAGAATCATGTTCTCAACAGAAATCACAAAGAAAATCTGAAAAAAATAGCATTTATGGAATATTCTTAACCCTATGAAGCACAATTTGAAGACTTGGGTTTGAACTTTGGGAGTCGTTTTCTCTGGCTCTATTCAACCGAACAGACTGGAATTTTGGAATCCCACTTAGAATCATGTTCTTAACCAAAATCACAAAGAAAAACTGAATAAAATAGCATTTATGGAAAAATCTTAGCCCTAAGAAGCACAATTTGAAGACTTGGGTTCGAACTTCGGGAGTCGATTTCTAAGGCTCTATTCCACCGAACAGACTGGAATTTTGGAATCCCACTAAGAATCATGTTCTTAACTAAAATCACAAAGAAAATCTTAAAAAAAATAGCATTTGTGGAAAAATCTTAATCCTAAGAAGCACAATTTGAAGACTTGGGTTCGAACTCTGGGAAGCGTTTTCTCAGGCTCTATTCAACCGAACGGAAGAAAATTTTGAAATCCCACTAATAATCATGTTCATAACCAAAATCACAAAGAAAATCTGAATAAAATAGCATTTATGGAAAAATCTTAATCCTAAGAAGCACAAATTGAAGACTTGGGTTCGAACTTTGGGAGGCGTTTTCTTAGGCTCTATTGCACCGAACGGACTAAAATTTCGGAATCCCACTAATAATCATGTTTATAACCAAAATCACAAAGAAAATCTGAATAAAGAAGCATTGGTGGAAAAATCTTAACCCTAAGAAGCACAATTTGAAGACTTGGGTTCGAACTCTGGGAAGCGTTTTCTCAGGCTCTATTCAACCGAACGGTAGAAAATTTTGAAATCCCACTAATAATCATGTTCATAACCAAAATCATAAAGAAAATCTGAATTTAGTAGCATTTGTGGAAAAATCTTTACCCTCAGAAGCACAATTTGAAGACTTGGGTTCGAACTTCGGGAGCCGATTTCAAAGGCTCTACTCCACCGAACAGACTGGAATTTTGGAATCCCACTAAGAATCATGTTCTTAACCGAATTCATAAAGAAAATCTGAATTAAGTAGCATTTGTGGAAAAATCTTTACCCTCAGAAGCACAATTTGAAGACTTGGGTTCGAACTTCTGATGTCGATTTCTAAGGCTCTATTCCACCGAACAGACTGAAATTTTGGAATCCCACTAAGAATCATGTTCTCAACAGAAATCACAAAGAAAATCTGAAAAAAATAGCATTTATGGAATATTCTTAACCCTATGAAGCACAATTTGAAGACATGGGTTCGAACTTCGGGAGTCGATTTCTAAGGCTCTACTCCACCGAACAGACTGGAATTTTGGAATCCCACTTAGAATCATGTTCTTAACCGAATTCATAAAGAAAATCTGAATTAAGTAGCATTTGTGGAAAAATCTTTACCCTAAGAAGCACAATTTGAAGACTTGGGTTCGAACTTTGGGAGTCGAGTTCTAAGGCTCTATTCCACCGAACAGACTCGAGTTTCGGAATCCCACTAAGAATCATGTTCTTGACCAGAATAACAAAGAAAATCTGATTATAGAAGCATTTGTGGAAAAATCTTTACCATAAGAAGAACAATTTGAAAACTTGGGTTCGAACTTTGGGAGTCGTTTTCTCAGGCTCTATTGCACCGAACGAAAGAAAATTTTGTTATCCAGCTAATAATCAGGTTCTTAATCGAAATCATAAAGAAAATCTGATTAAGGTAGCGTTTGTGGAAGAATCTTAACCCTAAGAAGCACAATTTGAAGACTTGGGTTTCAATTTTGGGAGTCGTTTTCTCAGGCTCTATTCAACCGAACAGACTGGAATTTTGGAATCCCACTCAGAATCATGTTCTTAACTAAAATCACAAAGAAAATCTGATTAAAGTAGCATTTGTGGAAGAATCTTAACCCTAAGAAGCACAATTTGAAGACTTGGGTTTCAATTTTGGGAGTCGATTTCTAAGGCTCTATTCGACCGAACGGAAGAACATTTCGGAATCCCACTAATAACCATATTCTTAATCGAAATCATAAAGAAAATCAAAATAAAGTAGCATTTGTGCAAGAATCTTTTTCCTTAGAAGCACAATTTGAAGACCTGGGTTCGAACTTTGGGATTCATTTTCTTAGGCTCTATTACACCGAACGGACCTTAATTTTGGAATCCCACTAAGAATCATGTTCATAACCAAAATCACAAAGAAAATCTGAATAAAGAAGAATTTGTGGAAAAATCTTAACCCTAAGAAGCACAATTTGAAGACTTGGGTTCGAACTTTGGGAAGCGTTTTCTCAGGCTCTATTCAACCGCACGGAAGAAAATTTTGAAACCCCACTTATAATCATGTTCATAACCAAAATCATAAAGAAAATCTGAATTAAGTAGCATTTGTGGAAAAATCTTTACCCTCAGAAGCACAATTTGAAGACTTGGGTTTGAACTTCTGAAGTCGATTTCTAAGCCTCTATTCAACCGAACAGACTGGAATTTTGGAATCCCACTCAGAATCATGTTCTTAACTAAAATCACAAAGAAAATCTGAAAAAAATAGCATTTATGGAATATTCTTAACCCTATGAAGCACAATTTGAAGACATGGGTTCGAACTTCGGGAGTCGATTTCTAAGGCTCTACTCCACCGAACAGACTGGAATTTTGGAATCCCACTAAGAATCATGTTCTTAACCGAATTCATAAAGAAAATCTGAATTAAGTAGCATTTGTGGAAAAATCTTTACCCTAAGAAGCACAATTTGAAGACTTGGGTTCGAACTTTGGGAGTCAATTTCTAAGGCTCTATTCCACCGAACAGACTGGAATTTCGGAATCCCACTATGAATCATGTTCATAACCAAAATCACAAAGAAAATCTGAATAAAAACGCATTTATAGAAATAGCTTTACCCTAAGAAGCACAATTTGAAGAATTGGGTTCGAACTTTGGGAAGCGTTTTCTCAGGCTCTATTCCACCGAACGGAAGAAAATTTTGGAATCCCACTAATAATCATGATCATAACCAAAATCACAAAGAAAATCTGAAAAAAAAGCATTTATAGAAAAATCTTTACCCTAAGAAGCACAATTTGAAGACTTAGGTTCGAACTTTGGGAAGCGTTTTCTCAGGCTCTATTACACCGAACGGACCATAATTTTGGAATCCCACTAAGAGTAAATGTTCATAACCAAAATCACAAAGAAAATCTGAATAAAAAAGCATTTATAGAAAAATCTTTACCCCAATAAGCACAATTTGAAGACTTGGGTTCGAACTTTGGGAAGCGTTTTCTCAGGCTCTATTCTACCGAACGGAAGAAAATTTTGGAATCCCACTTATAATCATGTTCATAACCAAAATCACAAAGAAAATCTGAATAAAATAGCATTTATGGAAAAATCTTAATCCTAAGAAGCACAATTTGAAGACTTGGGTTCGAACTTCTGGAGTCGATTTCTAAGGCTCTATTCAACCGAACAGACTGGAATTTCGGAATCCCACTAAGAATCATGTTCATAACCAAAGTCAAAAAGAAAATCTGAATAAAGAAGCATTTGTGGAAAAATCTTAACCCTAAGAAGCACAATTTGAAGACTAGGGTTAGAACTTTGGGAGTCGTTTTCTCAGTCTCTATTTCACCGTACGACTGAAATTTTAGAATCCCACTATGAATCATGTTCATAACCAAAATCATAAAGAAAATCTTAATAAAGTAGCATTTGTGGAAAAATCTTTATCCTCAGAAGAAAAATTTGAAGACTTGGGTTCGAACTTCGGGAGTCGATTTCTAAGGCTCTATTCAACCGAACAGACTGGAATTTCGGAATCCCACTAAAAATCATGTTCTTAACCGAAATCATAAAGAAAATCTGAATTAAGTAGCATTTGTGGAAAAATCTTTACCCTCAGAAGCACAATTTGAAGACTTGGGTTCGAACTTCGGGAGTCGATTTCTAAGGCTCTATTCTACCGAACAGACTGGAATTTTGGAATCCTACTAAGAATCATGTTCTTAACCAAAATAACAAAGAAAATTTGAAAAATATAGCATTTATGGAAAAATCTTAACCCTATGAAGCACAATTTGAAGACTTGGGTTCGAACTTCGGGAGTCAATTTCTAAGGCTCTACTCCACCGAACAGACTGAAATTTTTGAATCCCAGACAGAATCATGTTCTTAACCAAAATCACTAAGAAAATCTGAATAAAATAGCATTTATGGAAAAATCTTAACAATAAGAAGCACAATTTGGAGACTTGGGTTCGAACTTCGGGAGTCGACTTCTAAGGCTTTCCTCCACCGAACAGACTGGAATTTTGGAATCCCACTTAGAATCATGTTCTTAACCGAATTCATAAAGAAAATCTGAGTTAGGTAGCATTTGTGGAAAAATCTTTACCCTCAGAAGCACAATTTGAAGACTTGGGTTCGAACTTCGGGAGTCGATTTCTCAGGCTCTATTCAACCGAACAGACTGGAATTTTGGAATCCTACTAAGAATCTTGTTCTTAACCAAAATCACAAAGAAAATCTGAAAATATAGCATTTATGGAAAAATCTTAACCCTATGAAGCACAATTTGAAGACTTGGGTTCGAACTTCGGGAGTCAATTTCTAAAGCTCTACTCCACCGAACAGACTGGAATTTTGGAATCCCACTTAGAATCATGTTCTTAACCAAAATCACAAAGAAAATCTGAATAAAATAGCATTTATGGAAAAATCTTAACCATAAGAAGCACAATTTGCAGACTTGGGTTCGAACTTCGGGAGTCGATTTCTAAGGCTTTACTCCACCGAACAGACTGGAATTTTGGAATCCCACTTAGAATCATGTTCTTAACCGAATTCATAAATAAAATCTGAATTAAGAAGCATTTGTGGAAAAATCTTTACCCTAAGAAGCACAATTTGAAGACTTGGGTTCGAACTTTGGGAGTCGATTTCTAAGGCTCTATTCCACCGAACAGACTAGAATTTTTGAATCCCACTAAGAATCATGTTCTTGACCAGAATAACAAAGAAAATCTGATTATAGTAGCATTTGTGGAAAAATCTTTACCCTAAGAAGCACAATTTGAAGACTTGGGTTCGAACTTTGGGAGTCGAGTTCTAAGGCTCTATTCCACCGAACGGAAGAACATTTTGGAATCTCACTAATAACCATATTCTCAATCGAAATCATAAAGAAAATCAAAATAAAGTAGCATTTGTGCAAGAATCTTTTCCCTTAGAAGCACAATTTTAAGACCTGGGTTCGAACTTTGGGAATCTTTTTCTCAGGCTCTATTACACCGAACGGACCTTAATTTTGGAATCCCACTAAGAATCATGTTCATAACCAAAGTCATAAAGAAAATCTGAATAAAGAAGCATTTGTGGAAAAATCTTAACCCTAAGAAGTACAATTTGAAGACTTGGGTTAGAACTTTGGGAGACGTTTTCTCAGTATCTATTTCAGCGAACGGACTGAAATTTTAGAATCCCACTATGAATCATTTTCATAACCAAAAACACAAAGAAAATCTGAATAAAAAAGCATTTATAGAAAAATCTTTACCCTAAGAAGCACGATTTGAAGACTTGGGTTCGATCTTCGGGAGTCGATTTCTAAGGCTCTATTCCACCGAACGGAAGAAAATTTTGAAATCCCACTAATAATCATGTTCATAACCAAAATCACAAAGAAAATCTGAATAAAGTAGCATTTGTGGAAAAATCTTTACCCTCAGAAGCACAATTTGAAGACTTGGGTTCGAACTTTGGGAGTCGTTTTCTCAGGCTCTACTCCACCGAACGGAAGAGAATTTTGTTATCCAGCTTATAATCATGTTCTTAATCGAAATCATAAAGAAAATCTGAATTAGGTAGCATTTGTGGAAGAATCTTAACCCTAAGAAGCACAATTTGAAGACTTGGGTTCGAATTTTGGGAGTCGTTTTCTCAGTCTCTATTTCACCGAACGGACTGAAATTTTGGAATCCAACTATGAATCATGTTCATAACCAAAATCACAAAGAAAATCTGAATAAAAAAGCATTTATAGAAAAATCTTTACCCCAAGAAGCACAATTTGAAGACTTGGGTTCGAACTTTGGGAAGCGTTTTCTCAGGCTCTATTCCACCGAACGGAAGATAATTTTGGAATCCCACTAATAATCATGTTCATAACCAAAATCACAAAGAAAATCTGAATAAAATAGCATTTATGGAAAAATCTTAATCCTAAGAAGCACAATTTGAAGACTTGGGTTCGAACTTCTGGAGTCGATTTCTAAGGCTCTATTCAACCGAACAGACTGGAATTTTGGAATCCCACTAAGAATCATGTTCTTAACCAAAATCACAAAGAAAATCTGAATAAAATAGCATTTGTGGAAAAATCTTAACCCTAAGAAGCACAATTTGAAGACTTGGGTTAGAACTTTGGGAGTCGTTTTCTCGGGCTCTATAACACCGAACGGACAAAAATCATGTTCATAACCAAAATCACAAAGAAAATCTGAATAAAAAAGCATTTATAGAAAAAATCTTAACCCTAAGAAGCACAATTTGAAGACTTGGGTTCGAACTTTGGGAAGCGTTTTCTCAGGCTCTATTCCACCGAACGGAAGAAAATTTCGGAATCCGACTAATAATCATGTTCATAACCAAAATCACAAAGAAAATCTGAATAAAATAGCATTTATGGAAAAATCTTAATCCTAAGAAGCACAATTTGAAGACTTGGGTTCGAACTTCTGGAGTCGATTTCTAAGGCTCTATTCAACCGAACAGACTGGAATTTTGGAATCCCACTTAGAATCATGTTCTTAACCAAAATCACAAAGAAAAACTGAATAAAATAGCATTTATGGAAAAATCATAGCCCTAAGAAGCACTATTTGAAGACTTGGGTTCGAACTTCGGGAGTCGTTTTCTAAGGCTCTATTCAATCGAACAGACTGGAATTTCGGAATCCCACTAAAAATCATGTTCTTAAACGAAATCATAAAGAAAATCTGAATTAAGTAGCATTTGTGGAAAAATCTTTACCCTCAGAAGCACAATTTGAAGACTTGGGTTCGAACTTCGGGAGTCGATTTCTAAGGCTCTATTCTACCGAACAGACTGGAATTTTGGAATCCTACTAAGAATCATGTTCTTAACCAAAATCACAAAGAAAATTTGAAAAATATAGCATTTATGGAAAAATCTTAACCCTATGAAGCACAATTTGAAGACTTGGGTTCGAACTTCGGGAGTCAATTTCTAAGGCTCTACTCCACCGAACAGAGTGGAATTTTTGAATCTCAGACAGAATCATGTTCTTAACCAAAATCACTAAGAAAATCTGAATAAAATAGCATTTATGGAAAAATCTTAACAATAAGAAGCACAATTTGGAGACTTGGGTTCGAACTTCGGGAGTCGATTTCTAAGGCTTTCCTCCACCGAACAGACTGGAATTTTGGAATCCGACTTAGAATCATGTTCTTAACCGAATTCATAAAGAAAATCTGAATTAGGTAGCATTTGTGGAAAAATCTTTACCCTCAGAAGCACAATTTGAACAATTTGGGTTCGAACTTCGGGAGTCGATTTCTCAGACTCTATTCAACCGAACAGACTGGAATTTTGGAATCCTACTAAGAATCATGTTCTTAACCGAAATCTAAAAGAAAATCTGAAAATATAGCATTTATGGAAAAATCTTAACCCTATGAAGCACAATTTGAAGACTTGGGTTCGAACTTCGGGAGTCAATTTCTAAGGCTCTACTCCACCGAACAGACTGGAATTTTGGAATCCCACTAAGAATCATGTTCTTGACCAGAATAACAAATAGAATAGAAAATCTGATTATAGAAGCATTTGTGGAAATATCTTTACCATAAGAAGCACAATTTGAAAACTTGGGTTCGAACTTTGGGAGTCGTTTTCTCAGGCTCTACTCCACCGAACGGAAGAGAATTTTGTTATCCAGCTTATAATCATGTTCTTAATCGAAATCATAAAGAAAATCTGAATTAGGTAGCATTTGTGGAAGAATCTTAACCCTAAGAAGCACAATTTGAAGACTTGGGTTCGAATTTTGGGAGTCGTTTTCTCAGTCTCTATTTCACCGAACGGACTGAAATTTTGGAATCCAACTATGAATCATGTTCATAACCAAAATCACAAAGAAAATCTGAATAAAATAGCATTTATGGAAAAATCTTAACCATAAGAAGCACAATTTGCAGACTTGGGTTCGAACTTCGGGAGTCGATTTCGAAGGCTTTACTCCACCGAACAGACTGGAATTTTGGAATCCCACTAAGAATCATGTTCTTGACCAGAATAACAAAGAAAATCTGATTATAGAAGCATTTGTGGAAATATCTTTACCATAAGAAGCACAATTTGAAAACTTGGGTTCGAACTTTGGGAGTCGTTTTCTCAGGCTCTACTCCACCGAACGGAAGAGAATTTTGTTATCCAGCTTATAATCATGTTCTTAATCGAAATCATAAAGAAAATCTGAATTAGGTAGCATTTGTGGAAGAATCTTAACCCTAAGAAGCACAATTTGAAGACTTGGGTTCGAATTTCGGGAGTCGTTTTCTCAGTCTCTATTTCACCGAACGGACTGAAATTTTGGAATCCAACTATGAATCATGTTCTTAACCAAAATCACAAAGAAAATCTGAATAAAATAGCATTTATGGAAAAATCTTAACCATAAGAAGCACAATTTGCAGACTTGGGTTCGAACTTCGGGAGTCGATTTCTAAGGCTTTACTCCACCGAACAGACTGGAATTTTGGAATCCCACTTAGAATCATGTTCTTAACCGAATTCATAAATAAAATCTGAATTAAGAAGCATTTGTGGAAAAATCTTTACCCTAAGAAGCACAATTTGAAGACTTGGGTTCGAACTTTGGGAGTCGATTTCTAAGGCTCTATTCCACCGAACAGACTAGAATTTTTGAATCCCACTAAGAATCATGTTCTTGACCAGAATAACAAAGAAAATCTGATTATAGTAGCATTTGTGGAAAAATCTTTACCCTAAGAAGCACAATTTGAAGACTTGGGTTCGAACTTTGGGAGTCGAGTTCTAAGGCTCTATTCCACCGAACGGAAGAACATTTTGGAATCTCACTAATAACCATATTCTCAATCGAAATCATAAAGAAAATCAAAATAAAGTAGCATTTGTGCAAGAATCTTTTCCCTTAGAAGCACAATTTTAAGACCTGGGTTCGAACTTTGGGAATCTTTTTCTCAGGCTCTATTACACCGAACGGACCTTAATTTTGGAATCCCACTAAGAATCATGTTCATAACCAAAGTCATAAAGAAAATCTGAATAAAGAAGCATTTGTGGAAAAATCTTAACCCTAAGAAGTACAATTTGAAGACTTGGGTTAGAACTTTGGGAGACGTTTTCTCAGTATCTATTTCAGCGAACGGACTGAAATTTTAGAATCCCACTATGAATCATTTTCATAACCAAAAACACAAAGAAAATCTGAATAAAAAAGCATTTATAGAAAAATCTTTACCCTAAGAAGCACAATTTGAAGACTTGGGTTCGATCTTCGGGAGTCGATTTCTAAGGCTCTATTCCACCGAACGGAAGAAAATTTTGAAATCCCACTAATAATCATGTTCATAACCAAAATCACAAAGAAAATCTGAATAAAGTAGCATTTGTGGAAAAATCTTTACCCTCAGAAGCACAATTTGAAGACTTGGGTTCGAACTTTGGGAGTCGTTTTCTCAGGCTCTACTCCACCGAACGGAAGAGAATTTTGTTATCCAGCTTATAATCATGTTCTTAATCGAAATCATAAAGAAAATCTGAATTAGGTAGCATTTGTGGAAGAATCTTAACCCTAAGAAGCACAATTTGAAGACTTGGGTTCGAATTTTGGGAGTCGTTTTCTCAGTCTCTATTTCACCGAACGGACTGAAATTTTGGAATCCAACTATGAATCATGTTCATAACCAAAATCACAAAGAAAATCTGAATAAAAAAGCATTTATAGAAAAATCTTTACCCCAAGAAGCACAATTTGAAGACTTGGGTTCGAACTTTGGGAAGCGTTTTCTCAGGCTCTATTCCACCGAACGGAAGATAATTTTGGAATCCCACTTATAATCATGTTCATAACCAAAATCACAAAGAAAATCTGAATAAAATAGCATTTATGGAAAAATCTTAATCCTAAGAAGCACAATTTGAAGACTTGGGTTCGAACTTCTGGAGTCGATTTCTAAGGCTCTATTCAACCGAACAGACTGGAATTTTGGAATCCCACTAAGAATCATGTTCTTAACCAAAATCACAAAGAAAATCTGAATAAAATAGCATTTGTGGAAAAATCTTAACCCTAAGAAGCACAATTTGAAGACTTGGGTTAGAACTTTGGGAGTCGTTTTCTCGGGCTCTATAACACCGAACGGACAAAAATCATGTTCATAACCAAAATCACAAAGAAAATCTGAATAAAAAAGCATTTATAGAAAAAATCTTAACCCTAAGAAGCACAATTTGAAGACTTGGGTTCGAACTTTGGGAAGCGTTTTCTCAGGCTCTATTCCACCGAACGGAAGAAAATTTCGGAATCCGACTAATAATCATGTTCATAACCAAAATCACAAAGAAAATCTGAATAAAATAGCATTTATGGAAAAATCTTAATCCTAAGAAGCACAATTTGAAGACTTGGGTTCGAACTTCTGGAGTCGATTTCTAAGGCTCTATTCAACCGAACAGACTGGAATTTTGGAATCCCACTTAGAATCATGTTCTTAACCAAAATCACAAAGAAAAACTGAATAAAATAGCATTTATGGAAAAATCATAGCCCTAAGAAGCACTATTTGAAGACTTGGGTTCGAACTTCGGGAGTCGTTTTCTAAGGCTCTATTCAATCGAACAGACTGGAATTTCGGAATCCCACTAAAAATCATGTTCTTAAACGAAATCATAAAGAAAATCTGAATTAAGTAGCATTTGTGGAAAAATCTTTACCCTCAGAAGCACAATTTGAAGACTTGGGTTCGAACTTCGGGAGTCGATTTCTAAGGCTCTATTCTACCGAACAGACTGGAATTTTGGAATCCTACTAAGAATCATGTTCTTAACCAAAATCACAAAGAAAATTTGAAAAATATAGCATTTATGGAAAAATCTTAACCCTATGAAGCACAATTTGAAGACTTGGGTTCGAACTTCGGGAGTCAATTTCTAAGGCTCTACTCCACCGAACAGAGTGGAATTTTTGAATCTCAGACAGAATCATGTTCTTAACCAAAATCACTAAGAAAATCTGAATAAAATAGCATTTATGGAAAAATCTTAACAATAAGAAGCACAATTTGGAGACTTGGGTTCGAACTTCGGGAGTCGATTTCTAAGGCTTTCCTCCACCGAACAGACTGGAATTTTGGAATCCCACTTAGAATCATGTTCTTAACCGAATTCATAAAGAAAATCTGAATTAGGTAGCATTTGTGGAAAAATCTTTACCCTCAGAAGCACAATTTGAACAATTTGGGTTCGAACTTCGGGAGTCGATTTCTCAGACTCTATTCAACCGAACAGACTGGAATTTTGGAATCCTACTAAGAATCATGTTCTTAACCGAAATCTAAAAGAAAATCTGAAAATATAGCATTTATGGAAAAATCTTAACCCTATGAAGCACAATTTGAAGACTTGGGTTCGAACTTCGGGAGTCAATTTCTAAGGCTCTACTCCACCGAACAGACTGGAATTTTGGAATCCCACTAAGAATCATGTTCTTGACCAGAATAACAAATAGAATAGAAAATCTGATTATAGAAGCATTTGTGGAAATATCTTTACCATAAGAAGCACAATTTGAAAACTTGGGTTCGAACTTTGGGAGTCGTTTTCTCAGGCTCTACTCCACCGAACGGAAGAGAATTTTGTTATCCAGCTTATAATCATGTTCTTAATCGAAATCATAAAGAAAATCTGAATTAGGTAGCATTTGTGGAAGAATCTTAACCCTAAGAAGCACAATTTGAAGACTTGGGTTCGAATTTTGGGAGTCGTTTTCTCAGTCTCTATTTCACCGAACGGACTGAAATTTTGGAATCCAACTATGAATCATGTTCATAACCAAAATCACAAAGAAAATCTGAATAAAATAGCATTTATGGAAAAATCTTAACCATAAGAAGCACAATTTGCAGACTTGGGTTCGAACTTCGGGAGTCGATTTCGAAGGCTTTACTCCACCGAACAGACTGGAATTTTGGAATCCCACTAAGAATCATGTTCTTGACCAGAATAACAAAGAAAATCTGATTATAGAAGCATTTGTGGAAATATCTTTACCATAAGAAGCACAATTTGAAAACTTGGGTTCGAACTTTGGGAGTCGTTTTCTCAGGCTCTACTCCACCGAACGGAAGAGAATTTTGTTATCCAGCTTATAATCATGTTCTTAATCGAAATCATAAAGAAAATCTGAATTAGGTAGCATTTGTGGAAGAATCTTAACCCTAAGAAGCACAATTTGAAGACTTGGGTTCGAATTTCGGGAGTCGTTTTCTCAGTCTCTATTTCACCGAACGGACTGAAATTTTGGAATCCAACTATGAATCATGTTCATAACCAAAATCACAAAGAAAATCTGAATAAAAAAGCATTTATAGAAAAATCTTTACCCCAAGAAGCACAATTTGAAGACTTGGGTTCGAACTTTGGGAAGCGTTTTCTCAGGCTCTATTCTACCGAACGGAAGAAAATTTTGGAATCCCACTTATAATCATGTTCATAACCAAAATCACAAAGAAAATCTGAATAAAATAGCATTTATGGAAAAATCTTAATCTTAAGAAGCACAATTTGAAGACTTGGGTTCGAACTTCTGGAGTCGATTTCTAAGGGTCTATTCAACCGAACAGACTGGAATTTCGGAATCCCACTAAGAATCATGTTCATAACCAAAGTCAAAAAGAAAATCTGAATAAAGAAGCATTTGTGGAAAAATCTTAACCCTAAGAAGCACAATTTGAAGACTAGGGTTAGAACTTTGGGAGTCGTTTTCTCAGTCTCTATTTCACCGAACGGACTGAAATTTTAGAATCCCACTAGGAATCATGTTCATAACCAAAATCATAAAGAAAATCTTAATAAAGTAGCATTTGTGGAAAAATCTTTATCCTCAGAAGAAAAATTTGAAGACTTGGGTTCGAACTTCGGGAGTCGATTTCTAAGGCTCTATTCAATTGAACAGACTGGAATTTCGGAATCCCACTAAAAATCATGTTCTTAAACGAAATCATAAAGAATATCTGAATTAGGTAGCATTTGTGGAAGAATCTTAACCCTAAGAAGCACAATTTGAAGACTTGGGTTCGAATTTTGGGAGTCGTTTTCTCAGTCTCTATTTCACCGAACGGACTGAAATTTTGGAATCCAACTATGAATCATGTTCATAACCAAAATCACAAAGAAAAACTGAATAAAAAAGCATTTATAGAAAAATCTTTACCCCAAGAAGCACAATTTGAAGACTTGGGTTCGAACTTCGGGAGTCAATTTCTAAGGCTCTACTCCACCGAACAGACTGGAATTTTTGAATCTCAGACAGAATCATGTTCTTAACCAAAATCACTAAGAAAATCTGAATAAAATAGCATTTATGGAAAAATCTTAACAATAAGAAGCACAATTTGGAGACTTGGGTTCGAACTTCGGGAGTCGATTTCTAAGGCTTTCCTCCACCGAACAGACTGGAATTTTGGAATCCCACTTAGAATCATGTTCTTAACCGAATTCATAAAGAAAATCTGAATTAGGTAGCATTTGTGGAAAAATCTTTACCCTCAGAAGCACAATTTGAAGACTTGGGTTCGAATTTCGGGAGTCGATTTCTCAGGCTCTATTCAACCGAACAGACTGGAATTTTGGAATCCTACTAAGAATCATGTTCTTAACCAAAATCACAAAGAAAATCTGAAAATATAGCATTTATGGACAAATCTTAACCCTATGAAGCACAATTTGAAGACTTGGGTTCGAACTTCGGGAGTCAATTTCTAAGGCTCTACTCCACCGAACAGACTGGAATTTTGGAATCCCACTTAGAATCATGTTCTTAACCAAAATCACAAAGAAAATCTGAATAAAATAGCATTTATGGAAAAATCTTAACCATAAGAAGCACAATTTGCAGACTTGGGTTCGAACTTCGGGAGTCGATTTCTCAGGCTCTATTCAACCGAACAGACTGGAAATTTGGAATCCCACTTAGAATCATGTTCTTAACCGAATTCATAAAGAAAATCTGAATAAGGTAGCAGTGGAAGAATCTTGACCCTAAGAAGAACAATTTGAAGACTTGGGTTCGAATTTTGGGAGTCGTTTTCTCGGGCTCTATTGCACCGAACGGACCTTAATTTTGGAATCCCACTATGAATCATTTTTATAACCAAAATCACAAAGAAATTCTGAAAAAAATACCATTTATGGAAAATTCTTAACCCTATGAAGCACTATTTGAAGACTTGGGTTCGAACTTCGAGAGTCGATTTCTTAGGCTCTACTCCACCGAACAGACTGGAATTTTGGAATCCCACTGAGAATCATGTTCTTAACCGATTTCATAAAGAAAATCTGAATTACGTAGCATTTGTGGAAAAATCTTTACCCTAAGAAGAACAATTTGAAGACTTGGGATCGAACTTTGGGAGTCGATTTCTAAGGCTCTATTCCACCGAACAGACTAGAATTTCGGAATCCCACTAAGAATCATGTTCTTGACCAGAATAACAAAGAAAATCTGATTAAAGTAGCATTTGTGGAAAAATCTTTACCATAAGAAGCACAATTTGAAGACTTGGGTTCGAATTTTGGGCGTCGATTTCTCAGGCTCTATTCCACCGAACGGAAGAAAATTTTGTTATCCAACTAATAATCATGTTCTTAATCGAAATCATAAAGAAAATCTGAATTAAGTAGCATTTGTGGAAGAATCTTAACCATGAGAATCACAATTTGCAGACTTGGGTTCGAATTTCGTAGTCGTTTTCTCAGTCTCTATTTCACCGAACGGACTGAAATTTTGGAATCCCACTAAGAATCATGATCATTTCCAAAATCACAAAGAAAATCTGAAAAAAAAGCATTTATAGAAAAATCTTTACCCTAAGAAGCACAATTTGAAGACTTGGGTTCGAACTTTGGGAAGCGTTTTCTCAGGCTCTATTCCACCGAACGGAAGAAAATTTTGGAATCCCACTAATAATCATGTTCATAACCAAAATCACTAAGAAAATCTGAATAAAATAGCATTTATGGAAAAATCTTAATCCTAAGAAGCACAATTTGAAGACTTGGGTTCGAACTTTGCGAGTCGTTTTCTCAAGCTCTATTACACCGAACGGACATAATGTTCGGAATCCCACTAATAATCATGTTCATAACCAAAATCACAAGGAAAATCTGATAATGTAGCATTTGTGGAAAAATCTTTACCATAAGAAGCACAATTTGAAAACTTGGGTTCGAACATTGGGAGTCGTTTTCTCAGGCTCTATTCCACCGAACGGAAGAAAATTTTGTTATCCTGCTAATAATCATGTTCTTAATCGAAATCATAAAGAAAATCTGAATTAGGTAGCATTTGTGCAAGAATCTTTTCCCTTAGAGGCACAATTTTAAGACTTGGGGTCGAACTTTGGGAGTCGATTTCTAAGGCTCTATTCCACCGAACAGACTAGAATTTCGGAATCCCACTAAGAATCATGTTCTTGACCAGAATAACAAAGAAAATCTGATTAAAGTAGCATTTATGGAAAAATCTTTACCATAAGAAGCACAAATTGAAGACTTGGGTTCGAACTTTGGGAGTCGATTTCTCAGGCTCTATTCCACCGAACGGAAGAAAATTTTGTTATCCAGCTAATAATCAAGTTCTTAATCGAAATCATAAAGAAAATCTGAATTGTGTAGCATTTGTGGAAGAATCTTAACCCTAAGAAGCACAATTTGAAGACTTGGGTTCGAACTTTGGGAAGCGTTTTCTCAGGCTCTATTCCACCGAACGGAAGAAAATTTCGGAATCCGACTAATAATCATGTTCATATCCAAAATCACAAAGAAAATCTGAATAAAATAGCATTTATGGAAAAATCTTAATCCTAAGAAGCACAATTTGAAGACTTGGGTTCGAACTTCTGGAGTCGATTTCTAAGGCTCCATTCAACCGAACAGACTGGAATTTTGGAATCCCACTATGAATCATGTTCTTAACCAAAATCACAAAGAAAATCTGAATAAAATAGCATTTGTGGAAAAATCTTAACCCTAAGAAGCACAATTTGAAGACTTGGGTTAGAACTTTGGGAGTCGTTTTCTCGGGCTCTATAACACCGAACGGACAAAAATCATGTTCATAACCAAAATCACAAAGAAAATCTGAATAAAAAAGCATTTATAGAAAAAAATCTTAACCCTTAGAAGCACAATTTGAAGACTTGGGTTCGAACTTTGGGAAGCGTTTTCTCAGGCTCTATTCCACCGAACGGAAGAAAATTTCGGAATCCGACTAATAATCATGTTCATAACCAAAATCACAAAGAAAATCTGAATAAAATAGCATTTATGGAAAAATCTTAATCCTAAGAAGCACAATTTGAAGACTTGGGTTCGAACTTCTGGAGTCGATTTCTAAGGCTCTATTCAACCGAACAGACTGGAATTTTGGAATCCCACTAAGAATCATGTTCTTAACCGAAATCATTAAGAAAATCTGAATAAAATAGCATTTATGGAAAAATATTAATCCTAAGAAGAACAAATTGAAAACTTGGGTTCGAACTTTGGGAGGCGTTTTTTCAGGCTCTATTGCACCGAACGGACTAAAATTTCGGAATCCCACAAATAATCTTGCTCATAACCAAAATCACAATGAAAATCTGAATAAAATAGCATTTGTGGAAAAATCTTAACCCTAAGAAGCACAATTTGAAGACTTGATTTCGAAATTTGGGAAGCGTTTTCTCAGGCTCTATTCAACCGAACGGAAGAAAATTTTGAAATCCTACTAATAATCATGTTCATAACCAAAATCATAAAGAAAATCTGAATTAAGTAGCATTTGTGGAAAAATCTTTAACCTCAGAAGCACAATTTGAAGACTTGGGTTCGAACTTCTTGAGTCGATTTCTAAGGCTCTATTCAACCGAACAGACTGGAATTTTGGAATCCCACTAAGAATCATGTTCTTAACCAAAATCACAAAGAAAATCTGAATAAAATAGCATTTGTGGAAAAATCTTAACCCTAAGAAGCACAATTTGAAGACTTGGGTTAGAACTTTGGGAGTCGTTTTCTCGGGCTCTATAACACCGAACGAACAAAAATCATGTTCATAACCAAAATCACAAAGAAAATCTGAATAAAAAAGCATTTAAAGAAAAAATCTTAACCCTAAGAAGCACAATTTGAAGACTTGGGTTCGAACTTTGGGAAGCGTTTTCTCAGGCTCTATTCCACCGAACGGAAGAAAATTTCGGAATCCGACTAATAATCATGTTCATGTCCAAAATCACAAAGAAAATCTGAATAAAATAGCATTTATGGAAAAATCTTAATCCTATGAAGCACAATTTGAAGACTTGGGTTCGAACTTCTGGAGTCGATTACTAAGGCTCTATTCAACCGAACAGACTGGAATTTTGGAATCCCACTAAGAATCATGTTCTTAACCGAAATCATAAAGAAAATCTGAATAAAATAGCATTTATGGAAAAATATTAATCCTAAGAAGCACAAATTGAAAACTTGGGTTCGAACTTTGGGAGGCGTTTTTTCAGGCTCTATTTCACCGAACGGACTGAAATTTTGGAATCCAACTATGAATCATGTTCATAACCAAAATCACAAAGAAAAACTGAATAAAAAAGCATTTATAGAAAAATCTTTACCCCAAGAAGCACAATTTGAAGACTTGGGTTCGAACTTCGGGAGTCAATTTCTAAGGCTCTACTCCACCGAACAGACTGGAATTTTTGAATCTCAGACAGAATCATGTTCTTAACCAAAATCACTAAGAAAATCTGAATAAAATAGCATTTATGGAAAAATCTTAACAATAAGAAGCACAATTTGGAGACTTGGGTTCGAACTTCGGGAGTCGATTTCTAAGGCTTTCCTCCACCGAACAGACTGGAATTTTGGAATCCCACTTAGAATCATGTTCTTAACCGAATTCATAAAGAAAATCTGAATTAGGTAGCATTTGTGGAAAAATCTTTACCCTCAGAAGCACAATTTGAAGACTTGGGTTTGAACTTCGGGAGTCGATTTCTCAGGCTCTATTCAACCGAACAGACTGGAATTTTGGAATCCTACTAAGAATCATGTTCTTAACCAAAATCACAAAGAAAATCTGAAAATATAGCATTTATGGAAAAATCTTAACCCTATGAAGCACAATTTGAAGACTTGGGTTCGAACTTCGGGAGTCAATTTCTAAGGCTCTACTCCACCGAACAGACTGGAATTTTGGAATCCCACTTAGAATCATGTTCTTAACCAAAATCACAAAGAAAATCTGAATAAAATAGCATTTATGGAAAAATCTTAACCATAAGAAGCACAATTTGCAGACTTGGGTTCGAACTTCGGGAGTCGATTTCTCAGGCTCTATTCAACCGAACAGACTGGAATTTTGGAATCCTACTAAGAATCATGTTCTTGACCAGAATAACAAAGAAAATCTGATTATAGAAGCATTTGTGGAAATATTTTACCATAAGAAGCACAATTTGAAAACTTGGGTTTGAACTTTGGGAGTCGTTTTCTGAGGCTCTATTCAACCGAACAGACTGAAATTTTGGAATCCCACTAAGAATCATGTTCTTAACCGAAATCATAAACAAAATCTGAATTAGGTAGCATTTGTGGAAGAATCTTAACCCTAAGAAGCACAATTTGAAGACTTGGGTTCGAATTTTGGGAGTCGTTTTCTCAGTCTCTATTACACCGAACGGACTAAAATTTCGGAATCCCACTAATAATCATGTTCATAACCAAAATCACAAAGAAAATCTGAATAAAAAAGCATTTATGGAAAAATCTTAACCCTAAGAAGCACAATTAGAAGACTTGAGTTCAAACTTCAGGAGTCGATTTCTAAGGCTCTACTCCACCGAACAGACTGGAAATTTGGAATCCCACTTAGAATCATGTTCTTAACCTAATTCATAAAGAAAATCTGAATAAGGTAGCATTTGTGGAAGAATCTTTACCCTAAGAAGAACAATTTGAAGACTTGGGTTCGAACTTTGGGAGTCTATTTCTAAGGCTCTATTCCACCGAACGGAAGAAATTTTTTTTATCCAGCTTATAATCATGTTCATAACCAAAATCACAAAGAAAATCTGAATAAAATAGCATTTATGGAAAAATCTTAACCCTAAGAAGCACAATTAGACGAATGAGTTCGAACTTCAGGAGTCGATTTCTAAGGCTCTACTCCACCGAACAGACTGGAAATTTGGAATCCCACTTAGAATCATGTTCTTAACCGAATTCAAAAAGAAAATCTGAATAAGGTAGCAGTGGAAGAATCTTGACCCTAAGAAGAACAATTTGAAGACTTGGGTTCGAATTTTGGGAGTCGTTTCTCGGGCTCTATTGCACAGAACGGACCTTAATTTTGGAATCCCACTATGAATCATTTTTATAACCAAAATCACAAAGAAATTCTGAAAAAAATAGCATTTATGGAAAAATCTTAACCCTATGAAGCACTATTTGAAGACTTGGGTTCGAACTTCGAGAGTCGATTTCTTAGGCTCTACTCCACCGAACAGACTGGAATTTTGGAATCCCACTGAGAATCATGTTCTTAACCGATTTCATAAAGAAAATCTGAATTAAGTAGCATTTGTGGAAAAATCTTTACCCTAAGAAGAACAATTTGAAGACTTGGGATCGAACTTTGGGAGTCGATTTCTAAGGCTCTATTCCACCGAACAGACTAGAATTTCGGAATCCCACTAAGAATCATGTTCTTGACCAGAATAACAATGAAAATCTGATTAAAGTAGCATTTGTGGAAAAATCTTTACCATAAGAAGCACAATTTGAAGACTTGGGTTCGAATTTTGGGCGTCGATTTCTCAGGCTCTATTCCACCGAACGGAAGAAAATTTTGTTATCCAACTAATAATCATGTTCTTAATCGAAATCATAAAGAAAATCTGAATTAAGTAGCATTTGTGGAAGAATCTTAACCCTGAGAATCACAATTTGCAGAATTGGGTTCGAATTTCGTAGTCGTTTTCTCAGTCTCTTTTTCACCGAACGGACTGAAATTTTGGAATCCCACTAAGAATCATGATCATTTCCAAAATCACAAAGAAAATCTGAAAAAAAAGCATTTATAGAAAAATCTTTACCCTAAGAAGCACAATTTGAAGACTTGGGTTCGAACTTTGGGAAGCGTTTTCTCAGGCTCTATTACACCGAACGGACCATAATTTTGGAATCCCACTAAGAGTAAATGTTCATAAACAAAATCACAAAGAAAATCTGAATAAAAAAGCATTTATAGAAAAATCTTTACCCTAAGAAGCACAATTTGAAGACTTGGGTTCGAACTTTGGGAAGCCTTTTCTCAGGCTCTACTCCACCGAACGGAAGAAAATTTTGTTATCCAGCTAATAATCATGTTCTTAATCGAAATCATAAAGAAAATCTGAATTAAGTAGCATTTGTGGAAGAATCTTAACCCTAAGAAGCACAATTTGAAGACTTGGGTTCGAATTTTGGGAGAAAACTTTCTCAGTCTCTATTTCATCGAACGGACTGAAATTTTGGAATCCTACTATGAATCATGTTCATAACCAAAATCACAAAGAAAATCTGAATAAAAAAGCATTTATAGAAAAATCTTCTTCTAATCCTAAGAAGCACAAATTGAAAACTTGGGTTCGAACTTTGGGAGGCGTTTTTTCAGGCTCTATTGCACCGAACGGACTAAAATTTCGGAATCCCACAAATAATCTTGCTCATAACCAAAATCACAATGAAAATCTGAATAAAATAGCATTTGTGGAAAAATCTTAACCCTAAGAAGCACAATTTGAAGACTTGATTTCGAAATTTGGGAAGCGTTTTCTCAGGCTCTATTCAACCGAACGGAAGAAAATTTTGAAATCCTACTTATAATCATGTTCATAACCAAAATCATAAAGAAAATCTGAATTAAGTAGCATTTGTGGAAAAATCTTTAACCTCAGAAGCACAATTTGAAGACTTGGGTTCGAACTTCTTGAGTCGATTTCTAAGGCTCTATTCAACCGAACAGACTGGAATTTTGGAATCCCACTAAGAATCATGTTCTTAACCAAAATCACAAAGAAAATCTGAATAAAATAGCATTTGTGGAAAAATCTTAACCCTAAGAAGCACAATTTTAAGACTTGGGTTAGAACTTTGGGAGTCGTTTTCTCGGGCTCTATAACACCGAACGAACAAAAATCATGTTCATAACCAAAATCACAAAGAAAATCTGAATAAAAAAGTATTTAAAGAAAAAATCTTAACCCTAAGAAGCACAATTTGAAGACTTGGGTTCGAACTTTGGGAAGCGTTTTCTCAGGCTCTATTCCACCGAACGGAAGAAAATTTCGGAATCCGACTAATAATCATGTTCATATCCAAAATCACAAAGAAAATCTGAATAAAATAGCATTTATGGAAAAATCTTAATCCTATGAAGCACAATTTGAAGACTTGGGTTCGAACTTCTGGAGTCGATTACTAAGGCTCTATTCAACCGAACAGACTGGAATTTTGGAATCCCACTAAGAATCATGTTCTTAACCGAAATCATAAAGAAAATCTGAATAAAATAGCATTTATGGAAAAATATTAATCCTAAGAAGCACAAATTGAAAACTTGGGTTCGAACTTTGGGAGGCGTTTTTTCAGGCTCTATTGCACCAAACGGAATAAAATTTCGGAATCCCACAAATAATCTTGCTCATAACCAAAATCACAATGAAAATCTGAATAAAATAGCATTTGTGGAAAAATCTTAACCCTAAGAAGCACAATTTGAAGACTTGATTTCGAACTTTTTGAAGCGTTTTCTCAGGCTATATTCAACCGAACGGAAGAAAATTTTGAAATCCCACTAATAATCATGTTCATAACCAAAATCATAAAGAAAATCTGAATAAAGTAGCATTTGTGGAAAAATCTTTACCCTCAGAAGCACAATTTGAAGACTTGGGTTCGAACTTCTGAAGTCGATTTCTAAGGCTCTATTCAACCGAACAGACTTGAATTTTGGAATCCCACTAAGAATCATGTACTTAACCGAAATCATAAAGAAAATCTGATTAAAGTAGCATTTGTGGAAAAATCTTTACCATAAGAAGCACAATTTGAAGACTTGGGTTCGAACTTTGGGAGTCGTTTTCTCAGGCTCTACTCCACCGAACGGAAGAGAATTTTGTTATCCAGCTTATAATCATGTTCTTAATCGAAATCATAAAGGAAATCTGAATTAGGTAGCATTTGTGGAAGAATCTTAACCCTAAGAAGCACAATTTGAAGACTTGGGTTCGAATTTTGGGAGTCGTTTTCTCAGTCTCTATTTCACCGAACGGACTGAAATTTTGGAATCCAACTATGAATCATGTTCATAACCAAAATCACAAAGAAAATCTGAATAAAAAAGCATTTATAGAAAAATCTTTACCCCAAGAAGCACAATTTGAAGACTTGGGTTCGAACTTTGGGAAGCGTTTTCTCAGGCTCTATTCCACCGAACGGAAGAAAATTTTGGAATCCCACTAATAATTATGTTCATAACCAAAATCACAAAGAAAATCTGAATAAAATAGCATTTATGGAAAAATCTTAATCCTAAGAAGCACAATTTGAAGACTTGGGTTCGAACTTCTGGAGTCGATTTCTAAGGCTCTATTGGTTATGTTCATAACCAAAATCATAAAGAAAATCTGAATAAAATAGCATTTGTGGAAAAATCTTAACCCTAAGAAGCACAATTTGAAGACTTGGATTAGAACTTTGGGAGTCGTTTTCTCAGGCTCTATAACACCGAACGGACAAAAATCATGTTCATAACCAAAATCACAAAGAAAATCTGAATAAAAAAGTATTTATAGAAAAAATCTTAACCCTAAGAAGCACAATTTGAAGACTTGCGTTCGAACTTTGGGAAGCGTTTTCTCAGGCTCTATTCCACCGAACGGAAGAAAATTTCGGAATCCGACTAATAATCATGTTCATAACCAAAATCACAAAGAAAATCTGAATAAAATAGCATTTATGGAAAAATCTTAATCCTAAGAAGCACAATTTGAAGACATGGGTTCGAACTTCTGGAGTCGATTTCTAAGGCTCTATTCAACCGAACAGACTGGAATTTTGGAATCCCACTAAGAATCATATTCTTAACCGAAATCATAAAGAAAATCTGAATAAAATAGCATTTATGGAAAAATATTAATCCTAAGAAGCACAAATTGAAAACTTGGGTTTGAACTTTGGGAGGCGTTTTTTCAGGCTCTATTGCACCGAACGGACTAAAATTTCGGAATCCCACAAATAATCTTGCTCATAACCAAAATCACAATGAAAATCTGAATAAAATAGCATTTGTGGAAAAATCTTAACCCTAAGAAGCACAATTTGAAGACTTGATTTCGAAATTTGGGAAGCGTTTTCTCAGGCTCTATTCAACCGAACGGAAGAAAATTTTGAAATCCCACTAATAATCATGTTCATAACCAAAATCATAAAGAAAATCTGAATTAAGTAGCATTTGTGGAAAAATCTTTACCCTCAGAAGCACAATTTGAAGACTTGGGTTCGAACTTCTGAAGTCGATTTCTAAGGCTCTATTGAACCGAACAGACTGGAATTTTGGAATCCCACTTAGAATCATGTTCTTAACCAAAATCACAAAGAAAAACTGAATAAAATAGCATTTATGGAAAAATCTTAGCCCTAAGAAGCACTATTTGAAGACTTGGGTTCGAACTTCGGGAGTCGATTTCTAAGGCTCTATTCAACCGAACAGATTGGAATTTTGGAATCCCACTAAGAATCATGTACTTAACCGAAATCATAAAGAAAATCTGATTAAAGTAGCATTTGTGGAAAAATCTTTACCATAAGAAGCACAATTTGAAGACTTGGGTTCGAACTTTGGGAGTCGTTTTCTCAGGCTCTACTCCACCGAACGGAAGAGAATTTTGTTATCCAGCTTATAATCATGTTCTTAATCGAAATCATAAAGAATATCTGAATTAGGTAGCATTTTTGGAAGAATTTTAACCCTAAGAAGCACAATTTGAAGACTTGGGTTCGAATTTTGGGAGTCGTTTTCTCAGTCTCTATTTCACCGAACGGACTGAAATTTTGGAATCCAACTATGAATCATGTTCATAACCAAAATCACAAAGAAAATCTGAATAAAAGCATTTTTAGAAAAATCTTTACCCCAAGAAGCACAATTTGAAGACTTGGGTTCGAACTTTGGGAAGCGTTTTCTCAGGCTCTATTCTACCGAACGGAAGAAAATTTTGGAATCCCACTTATAATCATGTTCATAACCAAAATCACAAAGAAAATCTGAATAAAATAGCATTTATGGAAAAATCTTAATCCTAAGAAGCACAATTTGAAGACTTGGGTTCGAACTTCTGGAGTCGATTTCTAAGGCTCTATTCAACCGAACAGACTGGAATTTCGGAATCCCACTAAGAATCATGTTCATAACCAAAGTCAAAAAGAAAATCTGAATAAAGAAGCATTTGTGGAAAAATCTTAACCCTAAGAAGCACAATTTGAAGACTAGGGTTAGAACTTTGGGAGTCGTTTTCTCAGTCTCTATTTCACCGAACGGACTGAAATTTTAGAATCCCACTATGAATCATGTTCATAACCAAAATCATAAAGAAAATCTGAATAAAGTAGCATTTGTGGAAAAATCTTTATCCTCAGAAGAAAAATTTGAAGACTTGGGTTCGAACTTCGGGAGTCGATTTCTAAGGCTCTATTCAACCGAACAGACTGGAATTTCGGAATCCCACTAAAAATCATGTTCTTAACCGAAATCATAAAGAAAATCTGAATTAAGTAGCATTTGTGGAAAAATCTTTACCCTCAGAAGCACAATTTGAAGACTTGGGTTCCAACTTCGGGAGTCGATTTCTAAGGCTCTATTCTACCGAACAGACTGGAATTTTGGAATCCTACTAAGAATCATGTTCTTAACCAAAATCACAAAGAAAATTTGAAAAATATAGCATTTATGGAAAAACCTTAACCCTATGAAGCACAATTTGAAGACTTGGGTTCGAACTTCGGGAGTCAATTTCTAAGGCTCTACTCCACCGAACAGACTGGAATTTTTGAATCCCAGACAGAATCATGTTCTTAACAAAAATCACTAAGAAAATCTGAATAAAATAGCATTTATGGAAATATCTTAACAATAAGAAGCACAATTTGGAGACTTGGGTTCGAACTTCGGGAGTCGATTTCTAAGGCTTTCCTCCACCGAACAGACTGGAATTTCGGAATCCCACTTAGAATCATGTTCTTAACCGATTTCATAAAGAAAATCTGAATTAAGTAGCATTTGTGGAAAAATCATTACCCTAAGAAGAACAATTTGAAGACTTGGGTTCGAACTTTGGGAGTCGATTTCTCAGGCTATATTCCACCGAACGGAAGAAAATTTTGTTATCCAGCTAATAATCATGTTCTTAATCGAAATCATAAAGAAAATCTGAATTAAGTAGCATTTGTGGAAGAATCTTAACCCTAAGAAGCACAATTTGAAGACTTGGGTTCGAATTTTGGGAGAAAACTTTCTTAGTCTCTATTTCATCGAACGGACTGAAATTTTGGAATCCCACTATGAATCATGTTCATAACCAAAATCACAAAGAAAATCTGAATAAAATATCATTTATAGAAAAATCTTTACCCTAAGAAGCACAATTTGAAGACTTGGGTTCGAACTTTGGGAAGCGTTTTCTCAGGCTCTATTCCACCGAACGGAAGAAAATATTGGAATCCCACTAATAATCATGTTCATAACCAAAATCACTAAGAAAATCTGAATAAAATAGCATTTATGGAAAAATCTTAATCCTAAGAAGCACAATTTGAAGACTTGGGTTCGAACTTTGCGAGTCGTTTTCTCAAGCTCTATTACACCGAACGGACATAATGTTCGGAATCCCACTAATAATCATGTTCATAACCAAAATCACAAGGAAAATCTGATAATGTAGCATTTGTGGAAAAATCTTTACCATAAGAAGCACAATTTGAAAACTTGGGTTCGAACATTGGGAGTCATTTTCTCAGGCTTTATTCCACCGAACGGAAGAAAATTTTGTTATCCTGCTAATAATCATGTTCTTAATCGAAATCATAAAGAAAATCTGAATTAGGTAGCATTTGTGCAAGAATCTTTTCCCTTAGAAGCACAATTTGAAGACTTGGGTTCGAACTTTGGGAGACGATTTCTCAGGCTCTATTCCACCGAACAGACTAGAATTTCGGAATCCCACTAAGAATCATGTTCTTGACCAGAATAACAAAGAAAATCTGATTAAAGTAGCATTTATGGAAAAATCTTTACCATAAGAAGCACAATTTGAAGACTTGGGTTCGAACTTTGGGAGTCGATTTCTCAGGCTCTATTCCACCGAACGGAAGAAAATTTTGTTATCTAGCTAATAATCAAGTTCTTAATCGAAATCATAAAGAAAATCTGAATAAAATAGCATTTATGGAAAAATCTTAATCCTAAGAAGCACAATTTGAAGACTTGGGTTCGAACTTCTGGAGTCGATTTCAAAGGCTCTATTCAACCGAACAGACTGGAATTTTGGAATCCCACTAAGAATCATGTTCTTAACCGAAATCATAAAGAATATCTGAATAAAATAGCATTTATGGAAAAATATTAATCCTAAGAAGCACAAATTGAAAACTTGGGTTCGAACTTTGGGAGGCGTTTTTTCAGGCTCTATTGCACCGAACGGACTAAAATTTCGGAATCCCACAAATAATCTTGCTCATAACCAAAATCACAATGAAAATCTGAATAAAATAGCATTTGTGGAAAAATCTTTACCCTCAGAAGCACAATTTGAAGACTTGGGTTCGAACTTCTGAAGTCGATTTCTAAGGCTCTATAGAACCGAACAGATTGGAATTTTTGAATCCCACTTAGAATCATGTTCTTAACCAAAATCACAAAGAAAATCTGATTAAAGTAGCATTTGTGGAAAAATCTTTACCATAAGAAGCACAATTTGAAGACTTGGGTTCGAACTTTGGGAGTCGTTTTCTCAGGCTCTACTCCACCGAACGGAAGAAAATTTTGTTATCCAGCTTATAATCATGTTCTTAATCGAAATCATAAAGAATATCTGAATTAAGGTAGCATTTGTGGAAGAATCTTAACCCTAAGAAGCACAATTTGAAGACTTGGGTTCGAATTTTGGGAGTCGTTTTCTCAGTCTCTATTTCACCGAACGGACTGAAATTTTGGAATCCAACTATGAATCATGTTCATAGCCAAAATCAAAAAGAAAATCTGAATAAAAAAGCATTTATAGAAAAATCTTTACCCCAAGAAGCACAATTTGAAGACTTGGGTTCGAACTTTGGGAAGCGTTTTCTCAGGCTCTATTCTACCAAACGGAAGAAAATTTTGGAATCCCACTTATAATTATGTTCATAACCAAAATCACAAAGAAAATCTGAATAAAATAGCATTTATGGAAAAATCTTAATCCTAAGAAGCACAATTTGAAGACTTGGGTTCGAAATTCTGGAGTCGATTTCTAAGGGTCTATTCAACCGAACAGACTGGAATTTCGGAATCCCACTAAGAATCATGTTCATAACCAAAGTCAAAAAGAAAATCTGAATAAAGAAGCATTTGTGGAAAAATCTTAACCCTAAGAAGCACAATTTGAAGACTAGGGTTAGAACTTTGGGAGTCGTTTTCTCAGTCTCTATTTCACCGAACGGACTGAAATTTTAGAATCCCACTAAGAATCATGTTCTTAACCGAAATCATAAAGAAAATCTGAATAAAGTAGCATTTGTGGAAAAATCTTAACCATAAGATGCACAATTTGAAAACTTTTGTTCGAACTTTGGGAGTCGTTTTCTCAGGCTCTATTGCACCGAACGGAAGAAAATTTTGTTATCCAGCTAATAATCAGGTTCTTAATCGAAATCATAAAGAAAATCTGAATTAGGTACCATTTGTGGACGAATCTTAACCCTTAGAAGCACAATTTGAAGACTTGGGTTCGAATTTTGGGAGTCGTTTTCTCAGTCTCTATAACACCGAACGGACTGAAATTTTAGAATCCCACTATAAATCATGTTCATAACCAAAATCACAAAGAAAATATGAATAAAAAAGGATTTATAGAAAAATCTTTCTCCTAAGAAGCACAATTTGAAGACTTGGGTTCGAACTTTGGGAAGCGTTTTCTCTAATAATAATAATCATAATCATGTTCTTAATCGAAATCATAAAGAATATCTGAATTAAGGTAGCATTTGTGGAAGAATCTTAACCCTAAGAAGCACAATTTGAAGACTTGGGTTCGAATTTTGGGAGTCGTTTTCTCAGTCTCTATTTCACCGAACGGACTGAAATTTTGGAATCCAACTATGAATCATGTTCATAGCCAAAATCACAAAGAAAATCTGAATAAAAAAGCATTTATAGAAAAATCTTTACCCCAAGAAGCACAATTTGAAGACTTGGGTTCGAACTTTGGGAAGCGTTTTCTCAGGCTCTATTCTACCAAACGGAAGAAAATTTTGGAATCCCACTTATAATTATGTTCATAACCAAAATCACAAAGAAAATCTGAATAAAATAGCATTTATGGAAAAATCTTAATCCTAAGAAGCACAATTTGAAGACTTGGGTTCGAAATTCTGGAGTCGATTTCTAAGGGTCTATTCAACCGAACAGACTGGAATTTCGGAATCCCACTAAGAATCATGTTCATAACCAAAGTCAAAAAGAAAATCTGAATAAAGAAGCATTTGTGGAAAAATCTTAACCCTAAGAAGCACAATTTGAAGACTAGGGTTAGAACTTTGGGAGTCGTTTTCTCAGTCTCTATTTCACCGAACGGACTGAAATTTTAGAATCCCACTAAGAATCATGTTCTTAACCGAAATCATAAAGAAAATCTGAATAAAGTAGCATTTGTGGAAAAATCTTAACCATAAGATGCACAATTTGAAAACTTTTGTTCGAACTTTGGGAGTCGTTTTCTCAGGCTCTATTGCACCGAACGGAAGAAAATTTTGTTATCCAGCTAATAATCAGGTTCTTAATCGAAATCATAAAGAAAATCTGAATTAGGTACCATTTGTGGACGAATCTTAACCCTTAGAAGCACAATTTGAAGACTTGGGTTCGAATTTTGGGAGTCGTTTTCTCAGTCTCTATAACACCGAACGGACTGAAATTTTAGAATCCCACTATAAATCATGTTCATAACCAAAATCACAAAGAAAATATGAATAAAAAAGGATTTATAGAAAAATCTTTCTCCTAAGAAGCACAATTTGAAGACTTGGGTTCGAACTTTGGGAAGCGTTTTCTCAGGCTCTATTCCACCGAACGGAAGAAAAGTTTGGAATCCCACTAATAATCATGTTCATAACTAAAATCACAAAGAAAATCTGATTAAAGTAGCATTTGTGGAAAAATCTTTACCATAAGAAACACAATTTGAAAACTTGGGTTCGAACTTTGGGAGTCGAGTTCTAAGGCTCTATTTCACCGAACAGACTGGAAGTTCGGAATCCTACTAAGAATCATGTTCTTGACCAGAATAACAAAGAAAATCTGATTAAAGAAGCATTTGTGGAAAAATCTTAACCATAAGATGCACAATTTGAAAACTTTTGTTCGAACTTTGGGAGTCGTTTTCTCAGGCTCTATTCCACCGAACGGAAGAAAATTTTGTTATCCAGCTAATAATCAGGTTCTTAATCGAAATCATAAAGAAAATCTGAATTAGGTAGCATTTGTGGAAGAATCTTAACCCTAAGAAGCACAATTTGAAGACTTGGGTTCGAATTTTGGGAGTCGTTTTCTCAGTCTCTATTTCACCGAACGGACTAAAATTTCGGAATCCCACTAATAATCATGTTCATAACCAAAATCACAAAGAAAATCAGAATAAAAAAGCATTTATGGAAAAATCTTAACCCTAAGAAGCACAATTAGAAGACTTGAGTTCAAACTTCAGGAGTCGATTTCTAAGGCTCTACTCCACCGAACAGACTGGAAATTTGGAATCCCACTTAGAATCATGTTCTTAACCGAATTCATAAAGAAAATCTGAATAAGGTAGCAGTGGAAGAATCTTGACCCTAAGAAGAACAATTTGAAGACTTGGGTTCGAACTTTGGGAGTCGATTTCTAAGGCTCTATTCCACCGAACAGACTAGAATTTCGGAATCCCACTAAGAATCATGTTCTTGACCAGAATAACAAAGAAAATCTGATTATAGTAGCATTTGTGGAAAAATCTTTACCATAAGAAGCACAATTTGAAGACTTGGGTTCGAACTTTGGGAAGCGTTTTCTCAGGCTCTATTCCACCGAACGTAAGAAAATTTTGGAATCCCACTTATAATCATGTTCATAACCAAAATCACAAAGAAAATCTGAATAAAATAGCATTTATGGAAAAATCTTAATCCTAAGAAGCACGATTTGAAGACTTGGGTTCGAACTTCTGGAGTCGATTTCTAAAAAAGCATTTATGGAAAAATCTTAACCCTAAGAAGCACAATTAGAAGACTTGAGTTCAAACTTCAGGAGTCGATTTCTAAGGCTCTACTCCACCGAACAGACTGGAAATTTGGAATCCCACTTAGAATCATGTTCTTAACCTAATTCATAAAGAAAATCTGAATAAGGTAGCATTTGTGGAAGAATCTTTACCCTAAGAAGAACAATTTGAAGACTTGGGTTCGAACTTTGGGAGTCTATTTCTAAGGCTCTATTCCACCGAACGGAAGAAATTTTTTTTATCCAGCTTATAATCATGTTCATAACCAAAATCACAAAGAAAATCTGAATAAAATAGCATTTATGGAAAAATCTTAACCCTAAGAAGCACAATTAGACGACTTGAGTTCGAACTTCAGGAGTCGATTTCTAAGGCTCTACTCCACCGAACAGACTGGAAATTTGGAATCCCACTTAGAATCATGTTCTTAACCGAATTCATAAAGAAAATTTGAATAAGGTAGCAGTGGAAGAATCTTGACCCTAAGTAGAACAATTTGAAGACTTGGGTTCGAATTTTGGGAGTCGTTTTCTCGGGCTCTATTGCACCGAACGGACCTTAATTTTGGAATCCCACTATGAATCATTTTTATAACCAAAATCACAAAGAAATTCTGAAAAAAATAGCATTTATGGAAAAATCTTAACCCTATGAAGCACTATTTGAAGACTTGGGTTCGAACTTCGAGAGTCGATTTCTTAGGCTCTACTCCACCGAACAGACTGGAATTTTGGAATCCCACTGAGAATCATGTTCTTAACCGATTTCATAAAGAAAATCTGAATTAAGTAGCATTTGTGGAAAAATCTTTACCCTAAGAAGAACAATTTGAAGACTTGGGATCGAACTTTGGGAGTCGATTTCTAAGGCTCTATTCCACCGAACAGACTAGAATTTCGGAATCCCACTAAGAATCATGTTCTTGACCAGAATAACAAAGAAAATCTGATTAAAGTAGCATTTTTGGAAAAATCTTTACCATAAGAAGCACAATTTGAAGACTTGGGTTCGAATTTTGGGAGTCGATTTCTCAGGCTCTATTCCACCGAACGGAAGAAAATTTTGTTATCCAACTAATAATCATGTTCTTAATCGAAATCATAAAGAAAATCTGAATTAAGTAGCATTTGTGGAAGAATCTTAACCCTGAGAATCAAAATTTGCAGACTTGGGTTCGAATTTCGTAGTCGTTTTCTCAGTCTCTATTTCACCGAACGGACTGAAATTTTGGAATCCCACTAAGAATCATGATCATTTCCAAAATCACAAAGAAAATCTGAAAAAAAAGCATTTATAGAAAAATCTTTACCCTAAGAAGCACAATTTGAAGACTTGGGTTCGAACTTTGGGAAGCGTTTTCTCAGGCTCTATTACACCGAACGGACCATAATTTTGGAATCCCACTAAGAGTAAATGTTCATAACCAAAATCACAAAGAAAAT
The DNA here is from genome assembly GCA_026573805.1 of Hesperophylax magnus. Taxonomy (NCBI): domain Eukaryota; kingdom Metazoa; phylum Arthropoda; class Insecta; order Trichoptera; family Limnephilidae; genus Hesperophylax; species Hesperophylax magnus. The sequence goes on along the minus strand of JAIUSX010000014.1, from coordinate 27,668,603 downwards.
CTGAATAAAAAAGCATTTATAGAAAAATCTTTACCCTAAGAAGCACAATTTGAAGACTTGGGTTCGAACTTTGGGAAGCCTTTTCTCAGGCTCTACTCCACCGAACGGAAGAAAATTTTGTTATCCAGCTAATAATCATGTTCTTAATCGAAATCATAAAGAAAATCTGAATTAAGTAGCATTTGTGGAAGAATCTTAACCCTAAGAAGCACAATTTGAAGACTTGGGTTCGAATTTTGGGAGAAAACTTTCTCAGTCTCTATTTCATCGAACGGACTGAAATTTTGGAATCCCACTATGAATCATGTTCATAACCAAAATCACAAAGAAAATCTGAATAAAATAGCATTTATAGAAAAATCTTTACCCTAAGAAGCACAATTTGAAGACTTGGGTTCGAACTTTGGGAAGCGTTTTCTCAGGCTCTATTCCACCGAACGGAAGAAAATTTTGGAATCCCACTAATAATCATGTTCATAACCAAAATCACTAAGAAAATCTGAATAAAATAGCATTTATGGAAAAATCTTAATCCTAAGAAGCACAATTTGAAGACTTGGGTTCGAACTTTGCGAGTCGTTTTCTCAAGCTCTATTACACCGAACGGACATAATGTTCGGAATCCCACTAATAATCATGTTCATAACCAAAATCACAAGGAAGTTCTGATAATGTAGCATTTGTGGAAAAATCTTTACCATAAGAAGCACAATTTGAAAACTTGGGTTCGAACATTGGGAGTCGTTTTCTCAGGCTCTATTCCACCGAACGGAAGAAAATTTTGTTATCCTGCTAATAATCATGTTCTTAATCGAAATCATAAAGAAAATCTGAATTAGGTAGCATTTGTGCAAGAATCTTTTCCCTTAGAGGCACAATTTGAAGACTTGGGTTCGAACTTTGGGAGTCGATTTCTAAGGCTCTATTCCACCGAACAGACTAGAATTTCGGAATCCCACTAAGAATCATGTTCTTGACCAGAATAACAAAGAAAATCTGATTAAAGTAGCATTTATGGAAAAATCTTTACCATAAGAAGCACAAATTGAAGACTTGGGTTCGAACTTTGGGAGTCGATTTCTCAGGCTCTATTCCACCGAACGGAAGAAAATTTTGTTATCCAGCTAATAATCAAGTTCTTAATCGAAATCATAAAGAAAATCTGAATTGTGTAGCATTTGTGGAAGAATCTTAACAGTAAGAAGCACAATTTGAAGGCTTGGGTTCGAATTTTGGGAGAAGTTTTCTCAGTCTCTATTTCATCGAACGGACTGAAATTTTGGAATCCGGCTATGAATAATGTTCATAACCAAAATCACAAAGAAAAACTGAATAAAATAGCATTTATGGAAAAATCTTAATCCTAAGAAGCACAATTTGAAGACTTGGGTTCGAACTTCTGGAGTCGATTTCTAAGGCTCTATTCAACCGAACAGACTGGAATTTCGGAATCCCACTAAGAATCATGTTCTTAACCAAAATCACAAAGAAAATCTGAATAAAATAGCATTTGTTTAAAAATCTTAACCCTAAGAAGCACAATTTGAAGACTTGGGTTAGAACTTTGGGAGTCGTTTTCTCGGGCTCTATTACACCGAACGGACAAAAATCATGTTCATAACCAAAATCACAAAGAAAATCTGAATAAAAAAGCATTTATAGAAAAAAATCTTAACCCTTAGAAGCACAATTTGAAGACTTGGGTTCGAACTTTGGGAAGCGTTTTCTCAGGCTCTATTCCACCGAACGGAAGAAAATTTCGGAATCCGACTAATAATCATGTTCATAACCAAAATCACAAAGAAAATCTGAATAAAATAGCATTTATGGAAAAATCTTAATCCTAAGAAGCACAATTTGAAGACATGGGTTCGAACTTCTGGAGTCGATTTCTAAGGCTCTATTCAACCGAACAGACTGGAATTTTGGAATCCCACTAAGAATCATATTCTTAACCGAAATCATAAAGAAAATCTGAATAAAATAGCATTTATGGAAAAATATTAATCCTAAGAAGCACAAATTGAAAACTTGGGTTCGAACTTTGGGAGGCGTTTTTTCAGGCTCTATTGCACCGAACGGACTAAAATTTCGGAATCCCACAAATAATCTTGCTCATAACCAAAATCACAATGAAAATCTGAATAAAATAGCATTTGTGGAAAAATCTTAACCCTAAGAAGCACAATTTGAAGACTTGATTTCGAAATTTGGGAAGCGTTTTCTCAGGCTCTATTCAACCGAACGGAAGAAAATTTTGAAATCCCACTAATAATCATGTTCATAACCAAAATCATAAAGAAAATCTGAATTAAGTAGCATTTGTGGAAAAATCTTTGACCTCAGAAGCACAATTTGAAGACTTGGGTTCGAACTTCTGAAGTCGATTTCTAAGGCTCTATTGAACCGAACAGACTGGAATTTTGGAATCCCACTTAGAATCATGTTCTTAACCAAAATCACAAAGAAAAACTGAATAAAATAGCATTTATGGAAAAATCTTAGCCCTAAGAAGCACTATTTGAAGACTTGGGTTCGAACTTCGGGAGTCGATTTCTAAGGCTCTATTCAACCGAACAGACTGGAATTTTGGAATCCCACTAAGAATCATGTACTTAACCGAAATCATAAAGAAAATCTGATTAAAGTAGCATTTGTGGAAAAATCTTTACCATAAGAAGCACAATTTGAAGACTTGGGTTCGAACTTTGGGAGTCGTTTTCTCAGGCTCTACTCCACCGAACGGAAGAGAATTTTGTTATCCAGCTTATAATCATGTTCTTAATCGAAATCATAAAGAATATCTGAATAAGTTAGCATTTGTGGAAGAATCTTAACCCTAAGAAGCACAATTTGAAGACTTGGGTTCGAATTTTGGGAGTCGTTTTCTCAGTCTCTATTTCACCGAACGGACTGAAATTTTGGAATCCAACTATGAATCATGTTCATAACCAAAATCACAAAGAAAATCTGAATAAAAAAGCATTTTTAGAAAAATCTTTACCCCAAGAAGCACAATTTGAAGACTTGTGTTCGAACTTTGGGAAGCGTTTTCTCAGGCTCTATTCTACCGAACGGAAGAAAATTTTGGAATCCCACTTCTAATCATGTTCATAACCAAAATCACAAAGAAAATCTGAATAAAATAGCATTTATGGAAAAATCTTAATCCTAAGAAGCACAATTTGAAGACTTGGGTTCGAACTTCTGGAGTCGATTTCTAAGGCTCTATTCAACCGAACAGACTGGAATTTCGGAATCCCACTAAGAATCATGTTCATAACCAAAGTCAAAAAGAAAATCTGAATAAAGAAGCATTTGTGGAAAAATCTTAACCCTAAGAAGCACAATTTGAAGACTAGGGTTAGAAATTTGGGAGTCGTTTTCTCAGTCTCTATTTCACCGAACGGACTGAAATTTTAGAATCCCACTATGAATCATGTTCATAATCAAAATCATAAAGAAAATCTGAATAAAGTAGCATTTGTGGAAAAATCTTTATCCTCAGAAGAAAAATTTGAAGACTTGGGTTCGAACTTCGGGAGTCGATTTCTAAGGCTCTATTCAACCGAACAGACTGGAATTTCGGAATCCCACTAAAAATCATGTTCTTAACCGAAATCATAAAGAAAATCTGAATTAAGTAGCATTTGTGGAAAAATCTTTACCCTCAGAAGCACAATTTGAAGACTTGGGTTCCAACTTCGGGAGTCGATTTCTAAGGCTCTATTCTACAGAACAGACTGGAATTTTGGAATCCTACTAAGAATCATGTTCTTAACCAAAATCACAAAGAAAATTTGAAAAATATAGCATTTATGGAAAAACCTTAACCCTATGAAGCACAATTTGAAGACTTGGGTTCGAACTTCGGGAGTCAATTTCTAAGGCTCTACTCCACCGAACAGACTGGAATTTTTGAATCCCAGACAGAATCATGTTCTTAACCAAAATCACTAAGAAAATCTGAATAAAATAGCATTTATGGAAAAATCTTAACAATAAGAAGCACAATTTGGAGACTTGGGTTCGAACTTCGGGAGTCGATTTCTAAGGCTTTCCTCCACCGAACAGACTGGAATTTCGGAATCCCACTTAGAATCATGTTTTTAACCGATTTCATAAAGAAAATCTGAATTAAGTAGCATTTGTGGAAAAATCATTACCCTAAGAAGAACAATTTGAAGACTTGGGTTCGAACTTTGGGAGTCGATTTCTCAGGCTATATTCCACCGAACGGAAGAAAATTTTGTTATCCAGCTAATAATCATGTTCTTAATCGAAATCATAAAGAAAATCTGAATTAAGTAGCATTTGTGGAAGAATCTTAACCCTAAGAAGCACAATTTGAAGACTTGGGTTCGAATTTTGGGAGAAAACTTTCTTAGTCTCTATTTCATCGAACGGACTGAAATTTTGGAATCCCACTATGAATCATGTTCATAACCAAAATCACAAAGAAAATCTGAATAAAATAGCATTTATAGAAAAATCTTTACCCTAAGAAGCACAATTTGAAGACTTGGGTTCGAACTTTGGGAAGCGTTTTCTCAGGCTCTATTCCACCGAACGGAAGAAAATTTTGGAATCCCACTAATAATCATGTTCATAACCAAAATCACTAAGAAAATCTGAATAAAATAGCATTTATGGAAAAATCTTAATCCTAAGAAGCACAATTTGAAGACTTGGGTTCGAACTTTGCGAGTCGTTTTCTCAAGCTCTATTACACCGAACGGACATAATGTTCGGAATCCCACTAATAATCATGTTCATAACCAAAATCACAAGGAAAATCTGATAATGTAGCATTTGTGGAAAAATCTTTACCATAAGAAGCACAATTTGAAAACTTGGGTTCGAACATTGGGAGTCGTTTTCTCAGGCTTTATTCCACCGAACGGAAGAAAATTTTGTTATCCTGCTAATAATCATGTTCTTAATCGAAATCATAAAGAAAATCTGAACTAGGTAGCATTTGTGCAAGAATCTTTTCCCTTAGAAGCACAATTTGAAGACTTGGGTTCGAACTTTGGGAGTCGATTTCTAAGGCTCTATTCCACCGAACAGACTAGAATTTCGGAATCCCACTAAGAATCATGTTCTTGACCAGAATAACAAAGAAAATCTGATTAAAGTAGCATTTGTGGAAAAAATCTTTCCCATAAGAAGCACAATTTGAAGACTTGGGTTCGAACTTAGGGAGTCGATTTCTCAGGCTATATTCCACCGAACGGAAGAAAATTGTTTTATCCAGCTAATAATCATGTTCTTAATCGAAATCATAAGGAAAATCTGAATCAAGTAGCATTTGTGGAAGAATCTTAACCCTAAGAAGCACAATTTGAAGACTTGGGTTCGAATTTTGGGAGAAAACTTTCTCAGTCTCTATTTCATCGAACGGACTGAAAGTTTGGAATCCCACTATGAATCATGTTCATAACCAAAATCACAAAGAAAATCTGAATAAAATAGCATTTATAGAAAAATCTTTACCCTAAGAAGCACAATTTGAAGACTTGGGTTCGAACTTTGGGAAGCGTTTTCTCAGGCTCTATTCCACCAAACGGAAGAAAATTTTGAAATCCCACTAATAATCATGTTTATAACCAAAATCACAAAGAAAATCTGAAAAAATAGCATTTATGGAAAAATCTTAACCCTATGAAGCACAATTTGAAGACTTGGGTTCGAACTTCGGGAGTCGATTTCTAAGGCTCTACTCGAACGAACAGACTGGAATTTTGGAATCCCACTAAGAATCATGTTCTTAACCGAATTCATAAATAAAATCTGAATTAAGTAGCATTTGTGGAAAAATCTTTACCCTAAGAAGCACAATTTGAAGACTTGGGTTCGAATTTTGGGAGTCGTTTTCTCAGTCTCTATTTCACCGAACGGAAGAAAATTTTGTTATCCAGCTAATAATCATGTTCTTAATCGAAATCATAAAGAAAATCTGAATTAGGTAGCATTTGTGGAAGAATCTTAACCCTACGAAGCACAATTTTAAGACTTGGGTTCGAATTTTGGGAGACGTTTTCTCAGTCTTTATTTCACCGAACGGACTGAAATTTCGGAATCCCACTATGAATCATGTTCATAGCCAAAATCACAAAGAAAATCTGAATAAAAAAGCATTTATAGAAAAATCTTTACCCTAAGAAGCACAATTTGAAGACTTGGGTTCGAAATTGGGGAAGCGTTTTCTCAGGCTCTATTCCACCGAACGGAAGAAAATTTTGGAATCCCACTAATAATCATGTTCATAACCAAAATAACTAAGAAAATCTGAATAAAATAGCATTTATGGAAAAATCTTAATCCTAAGAAGCACAATTTGAAGACTTGGGTTCGAACTTTGGGATTCGTTTGTGATGAAAGGCTTAAATCACAGTGAAAAACAGATAAACCATAGCTGCTAAAAATATACAAATTATTAATGAAAACCGTCATTCTAGCGACATCTGTTGAGGTTAAAATTGATTCAGTTTGTTTTTCAGTAGGCCCCTGTAATAGTTGGAATTATGTTGAGATTCTATAGTATAAACACAGAGGTCATTAAAATCGTCTAGGAACGACTAGGAACCCCCTTTTGAGGCTTCAAAATAAACATTGAATTTTGTCAACCAATAGATCTGAACAAAGAGCTATAAAATTTTGAGTAACCAATCAGTGAACGAAGAGGCGTACATCAAATGCAGACAAAGGAATGAACTGTGGATCAGGCAATAAAAAAAGATAATTAACGACATTTCGATTCTCACAGAAATTGGAGGTGAACGCACTTTAGGGTCAACATCGACTTTCAAGGTGACAAACTCCTGGGAATGTTTACAATAACTGAGACATTTATGGGGTATCGAACCATTGAAATCGGGTGCTTGGAAGTTTTACAGGTTGTAAAGCGCACACACAAAAATGCAATGAAAAAAATTATAAACGTGATAGTATAAAAAAAGGACGGGAAAAGCAAAGGAAAGTTACTGGCGGAATTTCAACTGTAGTGCAATTATTTATGATAGAAGGAGGGTGTCATGTTCGATAAAAATCGTACTAAAGAGAGGAGTGAGTGTTGGAAACAATGGAAATTAATCGTTATCAATTTAAGATGAAACGGACATATTGGTAAATCAATCTTGAATGAAAATCTCGCAAAAAAAATAGACATTTTAGAAAAGTGCGGCGACCGGATGGAAGGATAATATAGAGATTTTGGACTGCTACAAAGGTCCTAGGGGCATAAAAATTGAGTATCAGAAGAAGACAGTAAAACTGAACATATAGCGATAGATTAAATTCAGGAAACGTAGGCATTTTACATGATTATCAGGGTAGATATATATTAGAGTTACCCAATATTACGGAGGGATCGAAACAAGATAAAAGGTTGGCGGTCTCATGTATATTTTGAAGAATAAACAATCGAAATCCGGACATGATTTTTATTTACGTTAAGGTAATAACCCATTAGAAGACCAATAAAATTTAACGTGGAGCTTATGGAATATTTATTTAAAGCAAAAGATATTAAAACTAATGGCTCTAAAATTAAACTAAATTTACGGCCGTAGTACATAAAATCTGAGACGTAAACATATGTCCAGACGTATAATTTATGTGAAATCTTGTAAGTGAGGGATGGAGAATGGGCGGAGATTGGGTAAAACAATAAAAATGACAGATATCCCAGAGTCTAATTAGGTATATCTCCCGTAGAAGTGTGGAAAACTATATATTAATTAATAATAAATGAAGTATGAAATTTCCTGGAGACCACACACATCGGGAAAAGTGAAGAAAAGATAAAAGGAAGGGTAAAGAACGGAGATAGGAAATGATCCATGTGGAGAAAAGCGATACAATTCGAATTTATCCGTGAAATTAATAAATACGACTTGGAAAATGAGTAATTATAAGAGTTATGAGAAATGACATAAGAATCAAGAAGAAATTGTGCAAGAAAACGTCGCGGATAAATATAAAATTCAAAGATAAAGGAAAAATTCAAATCTACGACATAAAGGAAGAAGGTACGGGTGAAAATGGAAAAGCTCATATAGGTGACAATAAAATTAAGTAGATTTTAGACAAATCGAAATTCAAAAATGCATAGTAAAGATTTCGCCATGGATTTAATCATGTTTCGCATGAGATGCATAAAATTGAGATCTATATATATGTTACTGAGGACGGACCTATCGCGAATTGAGAAAAAAAGGGAACGCAAAATCATGATATTTTAACTACATTTTGTATGAACCATAGAACAAAGGAAGCTTGGGCAATGAACGCAGACTTACCCGATTCGGACCCTATCAAGTTAGCGACGTGAGATAAAAATTAACCACCGCCCAAAGCTGGACGACGAAAGATCGTATGAATGTATAAACAATATTAGTGAGAGAGATATTCAAGTTTACGAGTTGATAGGAAATAGAATTAAGCATCAAGAGAAATTCAGATACGTCTTTTGGGACCTGAGAGGGATATAAAAGATGGAACACATCAGTCAGGAGCCAGTCGCGCGGAGGATTCGAAAAGTTGTTACGTGGCGGTACTACGTTCTTTGGTAGGATTAACAGTGAAAAATCTTTAAGTGTTAAATTTTAAATAAGTCCCTGACTTAGGAAAATTTTGTGGTAAATACAAGTGCTAGAGTCAGTGAAATTTAATTTGGTTAAACAGTGAAAATAAATATAATTTAAACTCAGTGCTTAAAAGTGTTAAGTGAAGTGCAGAAAGTGATTACGGAATTAAGAATTTAACTAAAATTTAAAAATAATTATTTCATTCAAAGTGAAAACATTCAAATTAAATTTAAGAGTTTGTTATCGTTAAATTAAAGTGGATGTGCTCGTGAATTGATATTTAAAAATAGATTATAATTTTGTTTAAAATTATTAATAGTAAATACTTCATCTTAGGTTAAAAGAAACACAAAAACAAAAAAAAGGGATTCGATAATAATAAACGTTTAAACCTTTGTTCTAAAATTAACAGTTAGAAAAAAAATTAATTTATTAAGAGTCGAGTTTAATTAAAAGTTTGCACAATTCGGAATAAATTTTCTTATCAATTTATATAAAAAGAAATTTAGAATTAATAAATTGTTCAATTAAAATCCATCGTGCGTATAGCGACAGTGTTAAAAGTGTTTGTCGTTTTAACCGGAATTTTAATCATCAGTCTATCATTTCGAAAAAGAATTTGAAACAGCTATCATTCAAAAGCCTAAACTAGAAAGGTGTTATTAAATCAACGGGTTTTCTGAATTAGGATTTCGTTCGGAAGAAAAATTAAATATCAGCTAATTTATATGATTCAAGCGAGAATAAAATATTAAATAGGAATAAATAGTCGAAAGGATTTATTTTGAAATTAGTTGAAAAATACAATTAATTAGGTAGGATTTCTTCATCAAGGTTGTTGTGTACACCCGACCGGAAATACCTTGACGGGGGGTAAGTTTTCTTTTTATAAATAATTTTCAGGACCTAGGAGTGAGGAGATACAGCTGATTATGGTATATCAATTAAATTATTAAAAACAACAAAACAAAGCATTACACATTAATATATGTATATTATGTATTTATTTATATAAAATAAAGTAATATATTGTATATAAAGAATAAATATATGAGTAATGTATTTATATATATGTATTTTACTTATTAATCGAAGCATCGAAATGGTAGCGATTTTTAATACCTACCCGAGGACATATCTATATTATTGAAAAAGAAAATATGTATTTATTAATATTCCAGGCTATGTAGAATCATATATTTTATATTTATTTATTAATATATGTACTCTTTTTTTAACATATTTTGACAATCGAGATATGTGTACTTATATATATATATATATATATATATATTTATATTTAATTTTCACCTAACTTCTAGTAAATTTACTAAATTCGGAAAATGAAAAATAGTTTAACTGCAAAAGGAATTAAAAATATTCTAATTAATTATGCACAATAAAAGGTAACATAACTGAATTATAGGGAGAGGTAGAAATATTCCTTAAATAAACAATCTCGCATCTAGGTTAGTGTGTCAAAGAAGGTGTTTATATTATTCGATTTGTTTACAAATAGAGACGCTGAAGATCTGGGCCAACCGCATAGTTTGAAAACGACCTTGGCCGTAACTAGAAAATTTATCAGGGTTATAAGGATAACCATCAGGATGTCATTGTGCAATGTGCAGCGATATGGGTCATTTACAAATACCTATCATTCACAATCTACAATTGAAAAAATCATGGGTTAGCAAGATTTATATCGAATATTACATGAAACATTTGAGTACCATTGATTAGATAGTCATATAGATTTTATTAGTTACCTGAACCAGCTGGAAGCTGCGTGCTCTCAAATGTCTATCAATCACAAACGACAATTGAAAAATCACGGGTTAGCCAGATTTATATCAAAAAATTACATGAAACATTTGAATACCATTGATTAGATAGTCGCATAGATTTTTATTAGTTACCTGAAACAGCTAGAAGCTGCGTGCTTACAATTACCTACCATTCACGATCTACAATTGAAAAAATCACGGGTTAGTAAGATTTATATCGAATAATTATACAAAACATTTGAATGTTATTGATTGGGTGCTCATACAAAACCCCATCAGTTGCCGGAGACATTTGAGGGTCGAGTACTCTCTAATGTGGCAATCAACTACTTGAAACAATTGGAAAATCACGGGATAGGATGAACAAAATTAATGTTGAAACCTGGAGGTAAAGTTTAAAACAAATACAGTTCATCAAACAGGAGGCAGTGGTCGCTCCTACAACAAGACCATTGACCAAACCAAATAGAGATGACGATTCTCTTAAATAAAAACGTCAAAACCAAACAAAAAGCCTGGAGTTCGATAGCTCTCCAAAACAAACTATCAAATAATTTCTTATTCTACTAGTATTTATTAGTATAACCTTATTCTTACGTATATATTCGGTTACCAAGCTAAGAATTGTGCAGAATTCTTCGTGCGAGATCCGAGCTCGGAATGCGAGGTAGATAGCCTCGTATTGCGAGTTATAAACCTTTCCCAAACTGTATGTATACATATATTTATTCGTATGTACTGTTTACTGGAGAATGCGGACCTGCATACAGCTTGCATTTAGGTCGGTAGACCACTCTCGCATTCTCTTTTAAACGTGGAATGAGGATTCACGACCCGTAAGTCCACACCAACCGTGAGTATATGATTGTATATAGGACGAAACCGGTTCGCCCTAAGTAAATAGTAGACCTTGGAGGAGATGGAATTTGGAGGTATCGGGACCCGAGGGGAAACTTGAAGGCAGTGCATGATGACGTGGAAGGCTCTTTGGGACGCGATAACTAAGGTATCAATCAAAGAGCCGTGTCAAAAGATTGTACGAATTTCTTGTCGACTCACGATCATCTCGTTTACTTGCAGGAGGAAGGAGCCAAATTTTTGCTAGCAAAGGGTTATTCTGAGTTCGTCAAATATACAATTAACTAATAACATTACCATACTAAATCAATTTTACATGTACCTTATAGCAGCTGAGTCATGGAGGAGTGGCGCCAACCAGACACAATAATTAATCATTGCCAAATTTACTAACAATTAACCATTTGAGTTATATTTAATCACCTGTTCAAATAAACATGTATAATATCTTTTATCAGCGTTTAACTACAACTTTGTTAGGGTGCAGGGAATCAGAATAGTTACAATAGGAAAGTTAGCTCATTCAGGGAATTCATTTAAGTCTAGGTTTGCAATGGGAAGACCAATTAAATTGTGAAACTCAACACCTCGATCAGAACCAAGAGGGTTACCACAAAAATGAAAGTAATTAAAATCCTATATCATAAATCAAAAAAATTACACAACGTTTGATGGAATTTAATTACAATATAAATACGAAAATATTTGCGTTCAATTTCGTAAATAACGTATTAATAGTTAAGTACATATGTCTATAAAGATATACAGTACAAGAGGGCTTTAAGTAGCTTTCTGAAGTTATCAAAGAAATTAAGGGTCCAATTTTCATGGAGGCTTATGTGTTGTAGGGGAGGAATTTTCCATCCCTGCGAACACATATGCAAAGCCTTAGAAAAAAAAAAAAGAAGTATCGATCATAGCCAAGAGAGAAGAAAATTTTATATTGTTATAAACAAATAAAAACAAAAATTAATGTTGAACCATGACGATATTACAACTGCATAGCCGTGTCCAGGAGGTTCAGGTTTTATAAGATTGGAAAAAAAAAGGTTTTATTGGTCAACCTATTGCAAAAACGGAGAAAATAATAATAATAAATAGGACGTAATTAATTAAAGAATTAACAAAAAAAAAAAAATCAGAAAAGTGCGACATTACATAAATACACAGTGAAATAAAAAAAATAATAATAGATTAACGTAAATAAACAATAAATCCAAAAAGAATGTGTTAACGAATAAACTTATAACACAAAAAGTGTCCTTATAAATAAAAATGTGTTCATTCAAATGACCGTGAACTTAAGAGTCAATAAAAAATTCCTTTCATACGATAATGTAAACAAAAACAAAGGATATGTAGGTTAATGATGTCATTCAGTCAAAAGGAATGCGTTCTGTAAACAAAAACATTGTTTATGTTTTGGGTTCACCGAACAGATCGGAATGTTGATATGAAGCAAGTTTAATAAACAGATAAGCCCGAAAAACATCGAACTTATTGTGAAAACAAAGAACATCGAAAAAATTGATAAGATAAACATCGGGCGTAAGGAAACATCGTTGAATAACACGTATCACTCTGAGGAACAAAAATTAAATAAACAAACGTCGAGATTGAATAAATAATAACAAGCAGGATGAACGTAAACAATTATTGTTTATCTCATATCCGACAGACCAGCGGCGGGCCGTGGTACTTAACAAATTATTCACAAAGTCAGGAAGAGATATTATTATTTTTATCGCTAGACATTCGACAGATTTATTAGAAGAATAGAAAGGTTTAGACAAATTAAATTGATTAATGTTTTACAACACCCAATGTACCTTACTAGATATCATTGGTTTTGCAAAAATAATGATTACGAAAAATATAAAATTGATTAATGTCAATTGATTCAAAAAAAAAAAAAATATTTTTTTTTGATTAACATTAATATCATTATAAAACAAAAGAAAAACAATTATTATGACATGTTGGGGTGTTATCTATTATGACCATCTGTAACATAATAAATAACGGAAATATTACACCCATATCGTGTGATAGGTAGATCTATGAAAACAATAATATCAAAATAGAGAAGTGTAATTGTATTACATCATAGTTAATCATTAGGACCACGTGTTAAATTCAAATGATCGCTCTACGTGCCGCCAATGCACGAGTAGATAGATTTAGTCAGGATCACAAATCGCGATAATCGACAGAGTCATTAATGAGGGTGAAACATTTGATGTTTTGTTTTGTGAGGTAAGATTAATCTTACATAATATAATTTACCATATAAACGGGTAAGTTGAAATAACGTAAGATTTACTCATGATAAGTTTGTTGACATTCAGGTCAGGTAGTTGACTATTAAAACATATTTTAAGACACAGAGAACTCAGTCAATGGATTCGATAAGGAATTCAAGTATAGGCCAAACAAATAAACGTTGTTTTGAAAAGACAAAATGTTAGTTGAGAATTCGACCTTCAATCTCAAAAAAAAAAAAATACAATTCAGAGTTGGCTCGAGATTTTAATGTCGTTGACGAATGTTTATGATGGGATATATATATGTGTATATATATACCTATTTCGAGGAAACATCGTGATAGGTATATGAAAAAAAAATCATGTTAGGTATTTCAAAATCATAATAGAATTTACAAATTTTGCAAATTGAATATAGATTTGAACTCAACAATAAATAAATATGGCAGAGAAAAGAAAACTCGATGACGCGAAGGTAAGCACCGAAACAGTTCCTTTAGTTGATGAACTGAGAGAAATATTCAAACGATCGCGAAAAAGTTCGTTACAAGTCGAGAATTTGAAGGCACGTGAAAATATGGGTCAGTCAGAGGGGGAGACTGGAACATATTCGGATGTCGAAGTCAAAGATATACGAGAGAGTGACGTGGAAATCATAAATGAACTTGAAAATTTACAGGAACGATCAGGTGATGAAATACAAGAAAAATCTAGAAAAACAAAAAAAAAAAAAATAAGAAAAACGAGAAAATTTGAAAAAAGATATATAGAATAAGAAAGGCAACATATATATAAATAATTAAGAAAATTAAAATAGGAATATTGAGGTTGTCGCTTAGTAAGAAAAAAAATAGATACATAAGCCGGTAACATTCGGAAGATCTAAGAAAATGGTGGGAAAACGTGGAATGGGGAGGCAAACAGAAGCTTTAGTGACGGCAATCGAGGAAAATGCTACAGCTGGGACGTCAACAGTGAACATCGGAGATATTACTACAATAATTCAAGCAGCTTTAGCACCGCTTGTTGATAAAATGCAGGAACTTGAGAAACAATTAGGAAGACCAACAACAGTGGCGGTGACAGGAGAGGATAGTGCGCCGAAAAACGTTCTCCAAGTAGTGGAAATGCTACCGCAGCAGGAACGACCTTCATTTTCCGGTGGAAACCAAAACCCCATAAGTTTCTTAGAAGATTTAAAAGAATACACTAGAAAAGTTAAACGTACAGATCCATTAATTGTCGTACGGGAAAATTTGAAGGGAGAAGCAAAAACGTGGGCCAAGTTATACAACAAGCGATGGGAAACAATGTTGGATTTCGAAAGAGATTTTTTAGCTACCTATTGGGGAGATATAAAGAAGAATGAGGTTCGCCGTCGTCTTGCGGAAGGGGTATATGATTCCAAGAGAGATATATCCATGCTCACTCATTTCGCAAATTATTGGGATTTAGCGAAAGCATTAAAAATTACCGAGACACCGTTAAGCGTAGTTGACGAAATTATGAGACATTACCCTAAAGAAGTTCAATCGCTATGGTTTTCAGGGCAGTCAGGAGATGAGATTGTCGCTGCTGAGTTTCTTCGAAAACTAGATACAATGGTTTGCACACCGGAAGAACGGAACACAAAGAAAAGGAGTGGGGAGGAGTTCACCAAGAAGGACAAATACCGTGACCGTTACCACGCTATAAAGAAGAGAATTCACGCAATAGAGAGTGTGGAAGGAGGCGCTAGCTGCAGCAAGTGTGCCGAAACTACGGCATCTTCACAGGGAGGTTCTACAATAGCTACAAGCGGCAAGGAGCTAGTCATCGCGAACAATTCGGGAAACGGCCGAGGGTTGATTCATTAGCCCTCATGAATACGACTCACACAGGGAGAGGGACGCCGGCACCAAAACACAACACTGCATTGAAGATTATGATGAAATGGGGGTGGAATCCAATGAAAGGATTGGGAAGAAATGAACAAGGGATGACTGTTCCAATAAAAGCAGAAAGGAATGTGAGAAGACGAAAGGATGGAGCGGAAGAAACGAGAACGGAAGCGGAAATAGATGTGGAAGTATGTGTCAATTGTTTAAAACAAATAACGGATGAATGGAATCAATTGAAAGTGAACGAAGAGAAAACAAGAAGGGAAATTAGTGGGTTCAACAACATTTTCGAAGACAGAGATTATGAGGAAGTAGAAAAGGGTAGCACTTTACCGTTATTACCGGAAGCCAAAGCACAGATAGATAACACGGAAGTTCATTGTCTAATAGATACCGGAAGTCAAATCACGTGCGTTTCTCAAGAATTTTATGAAAGTTATTTAAATGATCAAACACTTTATCCTATTATGCCTGTAACCACTATACAAATTAAAGTAGCGATAGGACATAAAAGTCAGAGAATATCTAGGTTGGTTTTAGTACCATTGCGATTTGGAGATGTTATAATAAATACGCCGTGTTTAATAATACCAAAGTTAATTAGGCCAATTATATTGGGTATCAACTGGTTAGACGAATATACAGCTGAATTTAAATGTGGAGAAAACAGAAAGTTAAAAATAAAAACAGGAAATGGGAAGAAGGAAATAGAGTTAGTAAATTCAACCGTAATTCATAGGAAACCTAAACAGGAGGCTGGAAATCAAAATTTCACAAGTGGAAAAATAATTAGTATTGAAGTAAACCCTGAAATAAATAATACGGCGTGCCTCGAGCGTAGAATAACGACCTTTGTGTCCGAATTAAATTTAGATTCAAAAGGAAAAGAAGGGTTAGAAAAGATTTTAATTAAACATAAGAATGTATTTATAGACAAACCGGGCCTAACTACTTTGTACACTCACGAAATAAGAATGACGGACGAGACGCCCTTCGTTAAACGATCCTATCCAGTACCCTTTGCTTACAGGGATAAAATTGATGAGAAAATTAGAGAACTAGAGTCGTTAGGAATCATCAGTAGAGAGGCCACACAGTTTTCTAGTCCTCTAACATTTACTTTAAAAAAAGATGGGACGGTTAGGATACTCTTAGATGCTAGATTTTTAAACACTAGGATGCAGGCTGAAGTAGAAAAACCGCCATTAACTTCTGAAATTATACAGCGTTTTCATGGTGTGAAATTCATAACTACAATAGATCTTAATTCAGCTTACTTTCAAATACCTATCAGTCCGGAAAGTCGCAAATATACTGGGTTTGTATACAACGGAAAATCGTACGTATACAAGGTATTACCGCAGGGGTTAAAAACATCAGTAGGAAGTTTTTCAAGAGGAATGGACAAAATTCTAGGACCAGGGGTGAGGGAATTCTGCGCTAATTACTTAGATGATTTAATAATATATACGTGTGGTAGTCAAGAAGATCATTTTGAACATGTAAACGCGGTACTTGAGAGGTTAAAGGAAGCAAACATGACTTGTAAACTTGAAAAATGTCAATTTTTATTCACAGAAGTACGTATGTTAGGACATATTATAACGCCTTTGGGAGTTCAAATGGATCCGGAAAAGATTGATGCTATAAAAAATTTTCCGGTACCCAAGAAAATAAAACAAGTTAGAGCTTTTCTAGGACTTTGTAATTATTACCGTAGATTCGCGAATAAATATGGGGAAACAACACGGGTTTTGTGCGATTTACTTCAGAAAAATAGAACCTGGCGATGGGGTGACTCAGAACAGCGCGCATTCGAGAGGGTGAAAACATTATTTTTAGAGACAGTTATTTTACATCATCATGACCCAAATAGTACTTATTATTTACAGACAGATAGTTCGGGGTTCGCCATAGGAGGAGAATTATATCAGTTGGATGAGGAAGGAAATCACCACGTTATTGGATTTATTAGCAAAGCTTTAAGAGGACCGGAGTTGAAATGGACCACGTCAGAACAAGAGTTATGGGCGATAATATATGCTTTACACAAATTTGAGACATACTTAAGAGGAGTACACTTAATAATTAGGACGGATCATCAAGCATTGACATTTTTAAAGAGCTGGAAGATGTACAGTGGCCGACTAACACGGTGGATTTTATATTTAAATCAATTTAACTTCACTGTAGAGTACGTCAAAGGGAAGGAAAATATAGGGCCTGATATTTTATCTCGTTATTCTTGTGATGCAAAAAATGTACAGGAGGAGAAAAACACGTGCCCAGAGATAGCAGCTTTTGCAGTTAAAGGTAGACAACAGATTCGGAAACACTTAGAAAATATAACTGAACTACAGAAACAAGACACATTTTTGGGAGAAATTTTCGGATATTTGCGCAAGGGAAAATTTGGGCCGCCGACAAAAAATGTTAATAGGTATTTAAAAAATTATAAAAAAATAGGCAAGACTTTATATTACACAACAGGGCTAAACAAAACGGTGTTAGCAGTACCACAAGAGTTGACTGAAGAACTAATAAAAATGATACATTTAGAAATCGGACACGGAGGAGTTTTTAAAACAGGGATAGCTTTGGGAGATAGGTATTATTGGCCAGGCATGCACCGAGAGATAAAACGCATAGTGAGAGGGTGTCACCTTTGTCAGCTGGCGAAGCGCGAAATTCGACCAACTGTAGGGCCGAGTAAATCCATAATTACCAAAGAAGTAGGACAATTAGCTATGGCAGATTTATACGGACCTTTACCGAGAGGAATAGGAGGGGTTAGATTCATTTTCGTGATACAAGATTCATTCAGTAGATTTGTAAAATTATATAAATTGAGGATAGCAAGTACTAAGACCGTGTTAAATTGTGTAGAGGATTTTAATAAAACAATACAAATAGATGCTTTGTTAACGGACAACGGATCTCAATTTACATCGAAGAAATGGGAGAACAACTTAAATAGGATGGGCATACGAATCGTACATACTTCAATACGAAATCCCGGACCGAACATAACAGAGCGCGTGAATAAAGAATTAGGTAGAATTTTCCGTATTTATTGTCACGAAAAACATACCAAGTGGGCGGCTTTCCTTAAAGAAATAGAACAAACCTACAATAATTCGATACACTGTTCAACAGGATTTTCACCTAATGAAATAGCTTTTGGGAAATCACCAACTTATAGTTTAGACAGGTATACTCAAGGCTGCGGAAAATCGACGAAAACAATAGATGAAATAAGATTAGCAGCACAGAAAAATTTAGAGAAAAGCGCTGCAAATCGACAGAAATACTATAATCTCAACAAAAGATTAATAACTTATGAAGTTGGAACCCTGGTCAAGTTGAAAAAATTTACACAATCAAACCTACTCAAAAAAGAAATAAAAAAATTCAATCTGCTTTACGATGGACCTTATGTAATTGGGTCAGAAGTTTATAGTAACACGTATACGCTAATTGATCCGGTAACTCGGGAAATAAAAGGAGATTATAGCGCAATTCATCTAGCGAAATATTATACATGTAATAAGGAACAAAAACCAAGTTTAGAGATAGTGGAAATCAACGAATAAAATGCGAAATTTACAAATATTTGAAACCTTAAATAAATAAACGATTGAGAAAAATTTAAAATCTGTTAGGATACGATATAATTTAAGGAGAAAGAAAATTACTAAAATATTAGACTATCAGTTTGTTTGCGAGGGGCGGGTCGTCCTTAAGTCTTTAAGGTTGAGTGAACAAATCTCTTAATAAGCGACAATCATATTCTAATTTACTAATAGAGTAAGAGAAAAATTTTTCGATAATATTGATTTTCTAGTTTAGGAAAAAAATTGTGTGTTAGTGTGTAGGAAAATTTTGTTAGATAAGTAAGAACACAGAAGGAAAGCGTATGGGAGTTATATACCCACAAAAGGAACAAAAAAAAAATACATATATTATAAATAGGATAGGGTACGTTTTATAAAACAAGATTTTAAATTGACAATGCATAGAGTTAGATTTTTTTTTTGAAAACTTGAAATAAGGCTATCTATAGATTTAGAGTAGACATTAGGTAAAGATAAAAAGGGAACATTAGAATTACGATATGGTTAGGTTAAATTTTCAAAAAAAAAAAAAATTTAAAAGGAAACAGGAACGATGAGAAAATTGGAGTTTAGTTAAGAACATTTATGAAATTTAAAAATTAGGGTGGGTAACACCTAGGCTAGAACAACTTGTTTGAATGATCTATGAAAAGACAATTAGAAATTACACAAAAAAAAAAAATTTTGCGAATAAGAGAAAAAAAAAAAAAAATGCTGGAAAAGTTTAAATGAAACATGTATACCACTGATTTTTGGATTGGGTGAGGTCGTGCAAAGATACATATTTCACAAAAATTATCATACTTACAAAACAAAAACAAAACGAAAAATTATTTGCACACCAAGAGACCATCCACTTTTCAGTTGGTCAATAGACCGCGAGATTGCAAACAATCTTTATCTGAATCATTGTAAGGGAGGTCTTAGTCCAACCAGGTTGAGGACCACCTAAACACGCGAGTCGAGGGGCGTGTTTTTCCCAGAAAAAAAAAAAAGAGATTAATTTTGAGTTTATCAAAATTAGAGAAATTCCATAAAATAAAATCTACGCGAAAAGAAAATAGAAAATACAATGAGATTCAGAGTCAAGGTTGTTAACAATCCAAACAAAATGGAAAGAGAGATAGGGAAAAACAGAATGAGGGGGGGGAGAAAGGAAAAAACAGAATGGAAAGAGAGATAGGGAATAACAGAATGAGGGGGGGGGGAGAAAGGAAATAACAGAATGGAGAGAGAGATAGGGAATGATAGAGTGAGGTAGAGAAAGGAAATAACAGGAAGTGATGTAGGAAAAGGAATAACAGAACGAGGGGGGGAGAATAGCTAGACTACATTTGAACACAATTTCGATGTCTAAAGTAGTATACAACGTTAGCCACAGCAAATTGAGTTCAGAGGGGGGAACTGTGATGAAAGGCTTAAATCACAGTGAAAAACAGATAAACCATAGCTGCTAAAAATATACAAATTATTAATGAAAACCGTCATTCTAGCGACATCTGTTGAGGTTAAAATTGATTCAGTTTGTTTTTCAGTAGGCCCCTGTAATAGTTGGAATTATGTTGAGATTCTATAGTATAAACACAGAGGTCATTAAAATCGTCTAGGAACGACTAGGAACCCCCTTTTGAGGCTTCAAAATAAACATTGAATTTTGTCAACCAATAGATCTGAACAAAGAGCTATAAAATTTTGAGTAACCAATCAGTGAACGAAGAGGCGTACATCAAATGCAGACAAAGGAATGAACTGTGGATCAGGCAATAAAAAAAGATAATTAACGACATTTCGATTCTCACAGAAATTGGAGGTGAACGCACTTTAGGGTCAACATCGACTTTCAAGGTGACAAACTCCTGGGAATGTTTACAATAACTGAGACATTTATGGGGTATCGAACCATTGAAATCGGGTGCTTGGAAGTTTTACAGGTTGTAAAGCGCACACACAAAAATGCAATGAAAAAAATTATAAACGTGATAGTATAAAAAAAGGACGGGAAAAGCAAAGGAAAGTTACTGGCGGAATTTCAACTGTAGTGCAATTATTTATGATAGAAGGAGGGTGTCATGTTCGATAAAAATCGTACTAAAGAGAGGAGTGAGTGTTGGAAACAATGGAAATTAATCGTTATCAATTTAAGATGAAACGGACATATTGGTAAATCAATCTTGAATGAAAATCTCGCAAAAAAAATAGACATTTTAGAAAAGTGCGGCGACCGGATGGAAGGATAATATAGAGATTTTGGACTGCTACAAAGGTCCTAGGGGCATAAAAATTGAGTATCAGAAGAAGACAGTAAAACTGAACATATAGCGATAGATTAAATTCAGGAAACGTAGGCATTTTACATGATTATCAGGGTAGATATATATTAGAGTTACCCAATATTACGGAGGGATCGAAACAAGATAAAAGGTTGGCGGTCTCATGTATATTTTGAAGAATAAACAATCGAAATCCGGACATGATTTTTATTTACGTTAAGGTAATAACCCATTAGAAGACCAATAAAATTTAACGTGGAGCTTATGGAATATTTATTTAAAGCAAAAGATATTAAAACTAATGGCTCTAAAATTAAACTAAATTTACGGCCGTAGTACATAAAATCTGAGACGTAAACATATGTCCAGACGTATAATTTATGTGAAATCTTGTAAGTGAGGGATGGAGAATGGGCGGAGATTGGGTAAAACAATAAAAATGACAGATATCCCAGAGTCTAATTAGGTATATCTCCCGTAGAAGTGTGGAAAACTATATATTAATTAATAATAAATGAAGTATGAAATTTCCTGGAGACCACACACATCGGGAAAAGTGAAGAAAAGATAAAAGGAAGGGTAAAGAACGGAGATAGGAAATGATCCATGTGGAGAAAAGCGATACAATTCGAATTTATCCGTGAAATTAATAAATACGACTTGGAAAATGAGTAATTATAAGAGTTATGAGAAATGACATAAGAATCAAGAAGAAATTGTGCAAGAAAACGTCGCGGATAAATATAAAATTCAAAGATAAAGGAAAAATTCAAATCTACGACATAAAGGAAGAAGGTACGGGTGAAAATGGAAAAGCTCATATAGGTGACAATAAAATTAAGTAGATTTTAGACAAATCGAAATTCAAAAATGCATAGTAAAGATTTCGCCATGGATTTAATCATGTTTCGCATGAGATGCATAAAATTGAGATCTATATATATGTTACTGAGGACGGACCTATCGCGAATTGAGAAAAAAAGGGAACGCAAAATCATGATATTTTAACTACATTTTGTATGAACCATAGAACAAAGGAAGCTTGGGCAATGAACGCAGACTTACCCGATTCGGACCCTATCAAGTTAGCGACGTGAGATAAAAATTAACCACCGCCCAAAGCTGGACGACGAAAGATCGTATGAATGTATAAACAATATTAGTGAGAGAGATATTCAAGTTTACGAGTTGATAGGAAATAGAATTAAGCATCAAGAGAAATTCAGATACGTCTTTTGGGACCTGAGAGGGATATAAAAGATGGAACACATCAGTCAGGAGCCAGTCGCGCGGAGGATTCGAAAAGTTGTTACGTGGCGGTACTACGTTCTTTGGTAGGATTAACAGTGAAAAATCTTTAAGTGTTAAATTTTAAATAAGTCCCTGACTTAGGAAAATTTTGTGGTAAATACAAGTGCTAGAGTCAGTGAAATTTAATTTGGTTAAACAGTGAAAATAAATATAATTTAAACTCAGTGCTTAAAAGTGTTAAGTGAAGTGCAGAAAGTGATTACGGAATTAAGAATTTAACTAAAATTTAAAAATAATTATTTCATTCAAAGTGAAAACATTCAAATTAAATTTAAGAGTTTGTTATCGTTAAATTAAAGTGGATGTGCTCGTGAATTGATATTTAAAAATAGATTATAATTTTGTTTAAAATTATTAATAGTAAATACTTCATCTTAGGTTAAAAGAAACACAAAAACAAAAAAAAGGGATTCGATAATAATAAACGTTTAAACCTTTGTTCTAAAATTAACAGTTAGAAAAAAAATTAATTTATTAAGAGTCGAGTTTAATTAAAAGTTTGCACAATTCGGAATAAATTTTCTTATCAATTTATATAAAAAGAAATTTAGAATTAATAAATTGTTCAATTAAAATCCATCGTGCGTATAGCGACAGTGTTAAAAGTGTTTGTCGTTTTAACCGGAATTTTAATCATCAGTCTATCATTTCGAAAAAGAATTTGAAACAGCTATCATTCAAAAGCCTAAACTAGAAAGGTGTTATTAAATCAACGGGTTTTCTGAATTAGGATTTCGTTCGGAAGAAAAATTAAATATCAGCTAATTTATATGATTCAAGCGAGAATAAAATATTAAATAGGAATAAATAGTCGAAAGGATTTATTTTGAAATTAGTTGAAAAATACAATTAATTAGGTAGGATTTCTTCATCAAGGTTGTTGTGTACACCCGACCGGAAATACCTTGACGGGGGGTAAGTTTTCTTTTTATAAATAATTTTCAGGACCTAGGAGTGAGGAGATACAGCTGATTATGGTATATCAATTAAATTATTAAAAACAACAAAACAAAGCATTACACATTAATATATGTATATTATGTATTTATTTATATAAAATAAAGTAATATATTGTATATAAAGAATAAATATATGAGTAATGTATTTATATATATGTATTTTACTTATTAATCGAAGCATCGAAATGGTAGCGATTTTTAATACCTACCCGAGGACATATCTATATTATTGAAAAAGAAAATATGTATTTATTAATATTCCAGGCTATGTAGAATCATATATTTTATATTTATTTATTAATATATGTACTCTTTTTTTAACATATTTTGACAATCGAGATATGTGTACTTATATATATATATATATATATATATTTATATTTAATTTTCACCTAACTTCTAGTAAATTTACTAAATTCGGAAAATGAAAAATAGTTTAACTGCAAAAGGAATTAAAAATATTCTAATTAATTATGCACAATAAAAGGTAACATAACTGAATTATAGGGAGAGGTAGAAATATTCCTTAAATAAACAATCTCGCATCTAGGTTAGTGTGTCAAAGAAGGTGTTTATATTATTCGATTTGTTTACAAATAGAGACGCTGAAGATCTGGGCCAACCGCATAGTTTGAAAACGACCTTGGCCGTAACTAGAAAATTTATCAGGGTTATAAGGATAACCATCAGGATGTCATTGTGCAATGTGCAGCGATATGGGTCATTTACAAATACCTATCATTCACAATCTACAATTGAAAAAATCATGGGTTAGCAAGATTTATATCGAATATTACATGAAACATTTGAGTACCATTGATTAGATAGTCATATAGATTTTATTAGTTACCTGAACCAGCTGGAAGCTGCGTGCTCTCAAATGTCTATCAATCACAAACGACAATTGAAAAATCACGGGTTAGCCAGATTTATATCAAAAAATTACATGAAACATTTGAATACCATTGATTAGATAGTCGCATAGATTTTTATTAGTTACCTGAAACAGCTAGAAGCTGCGTGCTTACAATTACCTACCATTCACGATCTACAATTGAAAAAATCACGGGTTAGTAAGATTTATATCGAATAATTATACAAAACATTTGAATGTTATTGATTGGGTGCTCATACAAAACCCCATCAGTTGCCGGAGACATTTGAGGGTCGAGTACTCTCTAATGTGGCAATCAACTACTTGAAACAATTGGAAAATCACGGGATAGGATGAACAAAATTAATGTTGAAACCTGGAGGTAAAGTTTAAAACAAATACAGTTCATCAAACAGGAGGCAGTGGTCGCTCCTACAACAAGACCATTGACCAAACCAAATAGAGATGACGATTCTCTTAAATAAAAACGTCAAAACCAAACAAAAAGCCTGGAGTTCGATAGCTCTCCAAAACAAACTATCAAATAATTTCTTATTCTACTAGTATTTATTAGTATAACCTTATTCTTACGTATATATTCGGTTACCAAGCTAAGAATTGTGCAGAATTCTTCGTGCGAGATCCGAGCTCGGAATGCGAGGTAGATAGCCTCGTATTGCGAGTTATAAACCTTTCCCAAACTGTATGTATACATATATTTATTCGTATGTACTGTTTACTGGAGAATGCGGACCTGCATACAGCTTGCATTTAGGTCGGTAGACCACTCTCGCATTCTCTTTTAAACGTGGAATGAGGATTCACGACCCGTAAGTCCACACCAACCGTGAGTATATGATTGTATATAGGACGAAACCGGTTCGCCCTAAGTAAATAGTAGACCTTGGAGGAGATGGAATTTGGAGGTATCGGGACCCGAGGGGAAACTTGAAGGCAGTGCATGATGACGTGGAAGGCTCTTTGGGACGCGATAACTAAGGTATCAATCAAAGAGCCGTGTCAAAAGATTGTACGAATTTCTTGTCGACTCACGATCATCTCGTTTACTTGCAGGAGGAAGGAGCCAAATTTTTGCTAGCAAAGGGTTATTCTGAGTTCGTCAAATATACAATTAACTAATAACATTACCATACTAAATCAATTTTACATGTACCTTATAGCAGCTGAGTCATGGAGGAGTGGCGCCAACCAGACACAATAATTAATCATTGCCAAATTTACTAACAATTAACCATTTGAGTTATATTTAATCACCTGTTCAAATAAACATGTATAATATCTTTTATCAGCGTTTAACTACAACTTTGTTAGGGTGCAGGGAATCAGAATAGTTACAATAGGAAAGTTAGCTCATTCAGGGAATTCATTTAAGTCTAGGTTTGCAATGGGAAGACCAATTAAATTGTGAAACTCAACACCTCGATCAGAACCAAGAGGGTTACCACAAAAATGAAAGTAATTAAAATCCTATATCATAAATCAAAAAAATTACACAACGTTTGATGGAATTTAATTACAATATAAATACGAAAATATTTGCGTTCAATTTCGTAAATAACGTATTAATAGTTAAGTACATATGTCTATAAAGATATACAGTACAAGAGGGCTTTAAGTAGCTTTCTGAAGTTATCAAAGAAATTAAGGGTCCAATTTTCATGGAGGCTTATGTGTTGTAGGGGAGGAATTTTCCATCCCTGCGAACACATATGCAAAGCCTTAGAAAAAAAAAAAAGAAGTATCGATCATAGCCAAGAGAGAAGAAAATTTTATATTGTTATAAACAAATAAAAACAAAAATTAATGTTGAACCATGAAAACATTACACGTTTTCTCAGGCTCTATTACACCGAACGGACTAAAATTTCGGAATCCCACTAATAATCATGTTCATAACCTAAATCACAAAGAAAATATGAATAAAATAGCATTTGTGGATAAATCTTAACCCTAAGAAGCACAATTTGAAGACTTAGTTCGAACTTTGGGAAGCGTTTTCGCAGGCTCTATTCCACCGAACGGAAGAAAAATTTGGAATCCCGCTAATAATCATATTCTTAATCGAAATCATAAAGAAAATCAAAATTAAGTAGCATTTGTGCAAGAATCTTTTCCCTTAGAAGCACAATTTGAAGACTTGGGTTCGAACTTTGGGAGTCGTTTTCTCAAGCTCTATTACACCGAACGGACTTTATGTTCGGAATCCCACTAATAATCATGTTCATAACCAAAATCACAAGGAAAATCTGATAATGTAGCATTTGTGGAAAAATCTTTACCATAAGAAGCACAATTTGAAAACTTGGGTTCGAACATTGGGAGTCGTTTTCTCAGGCTCTATTCCACCGAACGGAAGAAAATTTTGTTATCCTGCTAATAATCATGTTCTTAATCGAAATCATAAAGAAAATCTGAATTAGGTAGCATTTGTGGAAGAATCTTAACCCTACGAAGCACAATTTTAAGACTTGGTTTCGAATTTTGGGAGACGTTTTCTCAGTCTTTATTTCACCGAACGGACTGAAATTTTGGAATCCCACTATGAATCGTGTTCATAACCAAAATCACAAAGAAAATCTGAATAAAAAAGCATTTATAGAAAAATCTTTACCCTAAGAAGTACAATTTGAAAACTTGGGTTCGAACTTTGGGAAGCGTTTTCTCAGGCTCTATTACACCGAACGGACCATAATTTTGGAATCCCACTAAGAGTAAATGTTCATAACCAAAATCACAAAGAAAATCTGAATAAAAATGCATTTATAGAAAAATCTTTACCCTAAGAAGCACAATTTGAAGACTTGGGTTCGAACTTTGGGAAGCCTTTTCTCAGGCTCTACTCCACCGAACGGAAGAAAATTTTGTTATCCAGCTAATAATCATGTTCTTAATCGAAATCATAAAGAAAATCTGAATTAAGTAGCATTTGTGGAAGAATCTTAACCCTAAGAAGCACAATTTGAAGACTTGGGTTCGAATTTTGGGAGAAAACTTTCTCAGTCTCTATTTCATCGAACGGACTGAAATTTTGGAATCCCACTATGAATCATGTTCATAACCAAAATCACAAAGAAAATCTGAATAAAATAGCATTTATAGAAAAATCTTTACCCTAAGAAGCACAATTTGAAGACTTGGGTTCGAACTTTGGGAAGCGTTTTCTCAGGCTCTATTCCATCGAACGGAAGAAAATTTTGGAATCCCACTAATAATCATGTTCATAACCAAAATCACTAAGAAAATCTGAATAAAATAGCATTTATGGAAAAATCTTAATCCTAAGAAGCACAATTTGAAGACTTGGGTTCGAACTTTGCGAGTAGTTTTCTCAAGCTCTATTACACCGAACGGACATAATGTTCGGAATCCCACTAATAATCATGTTCATAACCAAAATCACAAGGAAAATCTGATAATGTAGCATTTGTGGAAAAATCTTTACCATAAGAAGCACAATTTGAAAACTTGGGTTCGAACATTGGGAGTCGTTTTCTCAGGCTCTATTCCACCGAACGGAAGAAAATTTTGTTATCCTGCTAATAATCATGTTCTTAATCGAAATCATAAAGAAAATCTGAATTAGGAAGCATTTGTGCAAGAATCTTTTCCCTTAGAGGCACAATTTGAAGACTTGGGTTCGAACTTTGGGAGTCGATTTCTAAGGCTCTATTCCACCGAACAGACTAGAATTTCGGAATCCCACTAAGAATCATGTTCTTGACCAGAATAACAAAGAAAATCTGATTAAAGTAGCATTTATGGAAAAATCTTTACCATAAGAAGCACAAATTGAAGACTTGGGTTCGAACTTTGGGAGTCGATTTCTCAGGCTCTATTCCACCGAACGGAAGAAAATTTTGTTATCCAGCTAATAATCATGTTCTTAATCGAAATCATAAAGAAAATCTGAATTAGGTAGCATTTGTGCAAGAATCTTTTCCCTTAGAGGCACAATTTGAAGACTTGGGTTCGAACTTTGGGAGTCGATTTCTAAGGCTCTATTCCACCGAACAGACTAGAATTTCGGAATCCCACTAAGAATCATGTTCTTGACCAGAATAACAAAGAAAATCTGATTAAAGTAGCATTTATGGAAAAATCTTTACCATAAGAAGCACAAATTGAAAACTTGGGTTCGAACTTCGGTAGTCGATTTCTAAGGCTCTATTCAACCGAACAGACTGGAATTTCGGAATCCCACTAAAAATCATGTTCTTAACCGAAATCATAAAGAAAATCTGAATTAAGTAGCATTTGTGGAAAAATCTTAACCCTAAGAAGCACAATTTGAAGACTTGGGTTCGAATTTTGGAAGAAAACTTTCTTAGTCTCTATTTCATCGAACGGACTGAAATTTTGGAATCCCACTATGAATCATGTTCATAACCAAAATCACAAAGAAAATCTGAATAAAATAGCATTTATAGAAAAATCTTAACCCTATGAAGCACAATTTGAAGACTTGGGTTCGAACTTCGGGAGTCAATTTCTAAGGCTCTTCTCCACCGAACAGACTGGAATTTTTGAATCCCAGACAGAATCATGTTCTTAACCAAAATCACTAAGAAAATCTGAATAAAATAGCATTTATGGAAAAATCTTAACAATAAGAAGCACAATTTGGAGACTTGGGTTCGAACTTTGGGAGTCGATTTCTAAGGCTCTATTCCACCGAACAGACTAGAATTTCGGAATCCCACTAAGAATCATGTTCTTGACCAGAATAACAAAGAAAATCTGATTAAAGTAGCATTTGTGGAAAAAATCTTTCCCATAAGAAGCACAATTTGAAGACTTGGGTTCGAACTTAGGGAGTCGATTTCTCAGGCTATATTCCACTGAACGGAAGAAAATTGTTTTATCCAGCTTATAATCATGTTCTTAATCGAAATCATAAGGAAAATCTGAATTAAGTAGCATTTGTGGAAGAATCTTAACCCTAAGAAGCACAATTTGAAGACTTGGGTTCGAATTTTGGGAGAAAACTTTCTCAGTCTCTATTTCATCGAACGGACTGAAAGTATGGAATCCCACTATGAATCATGTTCATAACCAAAATCACAAAGAAAATCTGAATAAAATAGCATTTATAGAAAAATCTTTACCCTAAGAAGCACAATTTGAAGACTTGGGTTCGAACTTTGGGAAGCGTTTTCTCAGGCTCTATTCCACCAAACGGAAGAAAATTTTGAAATCCCACTAATAATCATGTTTATAACCAAAATCACAAACAAAATCTGAAAAAATAGCATTTATGGAAAAATCTTAACCCTATGAAGCACAATTTGAAGACTTGGGTTCGAAATTGGGGAAGCGTTTTCTCAGGCTCTATTCCACCGAACGGAAGAAAATTTTGGAATCCCACTAATAATCATGTTCATAACCAAAATCACTAAGAAAATCTGAATAAAATAGCATTTATGGAAAAATCTTAATCCTAAGAAGCACAATTTGAAGACTTGGGTTCGAACTTTGGGAGTCGTTTTCTCAGGCTCTATTTCACCGAACGGACTAAAATTTCGGAATCCCACTAATAATCATGTTCATAACCTAAATCACAAAGAAAATATGAATAAAATAGCATTTGTGGATAAATCTTAACCCTAAGAAGCACAATTTGAAGACTTGAGTTCGAACTTTGGGAGTCGTTTTCTCAAGCTCTATTACACCGAACGGACTTTTTGTTCGGAATCCCACTAATAATCATGTTCATAACCTAAATCACAAAGAAAATATGAATAAAATAGCATTTGTGGATAAATCTTAACCCTAAGAAGCACAATTTGAAGACTTGAGTTCGAACTTTGTGAAGCGTTTTCGCAGGCTCTATTCCACCGAACGGAAGAAAATTTTGGAATCCCACTAATAATCATGTTCATAACCAAAATCACAAAGAAAATCTGAATAAAGTAGCATTTGTGGAAAAATCTTTATCCTCAGAAGAAAAATTTGAAGACTTGGGTTCGAACTTCGGTAGTCGATTTCTAAGGCTCTATTCAACCGAACAGACTGGAATTTTGGAATCCCACTAAGAATCATGTTCTTAACCGAATTCATAAATAAAATCTGAATTAAGTAGCATTTGTGGAAAAATCTTTACCCTAAGAAGCACAATTTGAAGACTTGGGTTCGAATTTTGGGAGTCGTTTTCTCAGTCTCTATTTCACCGAACGGAAGAAAATTTTGTTATCCAGCTAATAATCATGTTCTTAATCGAAATCATAAAGAAAATCAAAATTAAGTAGCATTTGTGCAAGAATCTTTTCCCTTAGAAGCACAATTTGAAGACTTGGGTTCGAACTTTGGGAGTCGTTTTCTCAAGCTCTATTACACCGAACGGACTTTTTGTTCGGAATCCCACTAATAATCATGTTCATAACCTAAATCACAAAGAAAATATGAATAAAATAGCATTTGTGGATAAATCTTAACCCTAAGAAGCACAATTTGAAGACTTGAGTTCGAACTTTGTGAAGCGTTTTCGCAGGCTCTATTCCACCGAACGGAAGAAAAATTTGGAATCCCGCTAATAATCATATTCTTAATCGAAATCATAAAGAAAATCAAAATTAAGTAGCATTTGTGCAAGAATCTTTTCCCTTAGAAGCACAATTTGAAGACTTGGGTTCGAACTTTGGGAGTCGTTTTCTCAAGCTCTATTACACCGAACGGACTTTATGTTCGGAATCCCAAGAATAATCATGTTCATAACCAAAATCACAAGGAAAATCTGATAATGTAGCATTTGTGGAAAAATCTTTACCATAAGAAGCACAATTTGAAAACTTGGGTTCGAACATTGGGAGTCGTTTTCTCAGGCTCTATTCCACCGAACGGAAGAAAATTTTGTTATCCTGCTAATAATCATGTTCTTAATCGAAATCATAAAGAAAATCTGAATTACGTAGCATTTGTGGAAGAATCTTAATCCTAAGAAGCACAATTTGAAGACTTGGGTTCGAACTTTGGGAGTCGTTTTCTCAGGCTCTATTACACAGAACGGACTAAAATTTCGGAATCCCACTAATAATCATGTTCAAAACCAAAATCACAAAGAAAATATGATTAAAATAGCATTTGTGGAAAAATCTTAACCCTAAGAAGCACAATTTGAAGACTTGGGTTCGAACTTTGGGAAGCGTTTTCTCAGGCTCTATTACACCGAACGGACCTTAATTTTGGAATCCCACTAAGAATCATGTTCATAACCCAATTCACAAAGAAAATCTGAATAAAATAGCATTTATGGAAAAATCTTAACCCTAAGAAGCACAATTTGAAGACTAAGGTTCGAATTTTGGGAGTCGTTTTCTAAGTCTCTATTTCACCGAACGGACTGAAATTTTGGAATCCCACTATGAATCATGTTCATAACCAAAAACACAAAGAAAATCTGAATAAAAAAGCATTTACAGAAAAATCTTTACCCTAAGAAACACAATTTGAAGACTTGGGTTCGAACTTTGGGAGTCGATTTCTAAAGCTCTACTCCACCGAAAAGACTGGAATTTTGGAATCCAACTAAGAATCATGTTCTCAACAGAAATCACAAAGAAAATCTGAAAAAAAAGGCATTTATGGAAAAATCTTAACCCTATGAAGCACAATTTGAACACTTGGGTTCGAACTTCGAGAGCCGATTTCTTAGGCTCTACTCCACCGAAAAGACTGGATATTTGGAATCCCACTAAGAGTCATGTTCTTGACCAGAATAACAAAGAAAATCTGATTAAAGTAGCATTTGTGGAAAAATCTTTGAATTTGAAGACTTGGGTTCGAACTTCGGGATTCGTTTTCTCACGCTCTATTCCACCGAACGGAAAAAAATTTGTTATCCAGCTAATAATCATGTTCTTAATCGAAATCATAAAGAAAATCTGAATTAGGTAGCATTTGTGGAAAAAATCTTAACCCTAAGAAACACTATTTGAATACTTGGTTTCGAATTTTGGGAGTCGTTTTCTCAGTCTCTATTTCTTCGAACGGACTGAAATTTTGGAATCCCACTATGAATCATGTTCATAACCAAAATCACAAAAAAAATCTTAATAAAATAGCATTTAGGGAAAAATATTAACCCTAAGAAGCACAATTTGAAGACTTGGGTTCGATCTTCGGGAGTCGATTTCTAAGGCTCTATTCCACCGAACAGACTGGAATTTCGGAATCCCACTAAGAATCATGTTCTTGACCAGAATAACAACGAAAATCTGATTAAAGAAGCATTTGTGGAAAAATCTTTACCATAAGAAGCACAATTTGAAGACTTGGGTTCGAACTTTGGGAGTCGTTTTCTCAGGCTCTATTATACCGAATAGACTGAAATTTCGGAATCCCACTAAGAATCATTTTCTTGACAAGAATAATAAAGAAAAACTGATAAAAGAAGCATTTGTGGAAAAATATTTACCATAAGAAGCGCAATTTGAAGACTTGGGTTCGAACTTTAGGAGTCGTTTTCACAGGGTCTATTCCACCGAATGGAAGAAAATTTTGTTAGCCAGTTAATAATCATGTTCTTAATCGAAATCATAAATAAAATCTGAATTAGGTAGCATTTGTGGAAAAAATCTTAACCCTAAGAAACACAATTTGAATACTTGGGTTCGAATTTTGGGAGTCGTTTTCTCAGTCTCTATTTCTTCGAACGGACTGAAATTTTGGAATCCCACTATGAATCATGTTCATAACCAAAATCACAAAAAAAATCTTAATAAAATAGCATTTAGGGAAAAATATTAACCATAAGAAGCACAATTTGAAGACTTGGGTTCGATCTTCGGGAGTCGATTTCTAAGGCTCTATTCCACCGAACAGACTGGAATTTCGGAATCCCACTAAGAATCATGTTCTTGACCAGAATAACAACGAAAATCTGATTAAAGAAGCATTTGTGGAAAAATCTTTACCATAAGAAGCACAATTTGAAGACTTGGGTTCGAACTTTGCGAGTCGTTTTCTCACTCTCTATTCCACCGAATAGACTGGAATTTCGGAATCCCACTAAGAATCATGTTCTTGACCAGAATAACAAAGAAAATCTGATTAAAGTAGCATTTGTGGAAAAAATCTTTCCCATAAGAAGCACAATTTGAAGACTTGGGTTCGAACTTAGGGAGTCGATTTCTTATGCTATATTCCACCGAACGGAAGAAAATTGTTTTATCCAGCTAATAATCATGTTCTTAATCGAAATCATAAGGAAAATCTGAATTAAGTAGCATTTGTGGAAGAATCTTAACCCTAAGAAGCACAATTTGAAGACTTGGGTTCGAATTTTGGGAGAAAACTTTCTCAGTCTCTATTTCATCGAACGGACTGAAAGTATGGAATCCCAGTATGAATCATGTTCATAACCAAAATCACAAAGAAAATCTGAATAAAATAGCATTTATAGAAAAATCTTTACCCTAAGAAGCACAATTTGAAGACTTGGGTTCGAACTTTGGGAAGCGTTTTCTCAGGCTCTATTCCACCAAACGGAAGAAAATTTTGAAATCCCACTAATAATCATGTTTATAACCAAAATCACAAACAAAATCTGAAAAAATAGCATTTATGGAAAAATCTTAACCCTATGAAGCACAATTTGAAGACTTGGGTTCGAACTTCGGGA
This sequence comes from Hesperophylax magnus, assembly GCA_026573805.1. Classification (NCBI taxonomy): domain Eukaryota; kingdom Metazoa; phylum Arthropoda; class Insecta; order Trichoptera; family Limnephilidae; genus Hesperophylax; species Hesperophylax magnus. The sequence continues at coordinate 27,634,558 of JAIUSX010000014.1, read as the reverse complement.
GTCGATTTCTAAGGCTCTACTCGAACGAACAGACTGGAATTTTGGAATCCCACTAAGAATCATGTTCTTAACCGAATTCATAAATAAAATCTGAATTAAGTAGCATTTGTGGAAAAATCTTTACCCTAAGAAGCACAATTTGAAGACTTGGGTTCGAATTTTGGGAGTCGTTTTCTCAGTCTCTATTTCACCGAACGGAAGAAAATTTTGTTATCCAGCTAATAATCATGTTCTTAATCGAAATCATAAAGAAAATCTGAATTAGGTAGCATTTGGGGAAGAATCTTAACCCTACGAAGCACAATTTTAAGACTTGGGTTCGAATTTTGGGAGACGTTTTCTCAGTCTTTATTTCACCGAACGGACTGAAATTTCGGAATCCCACTATGAATCATGTTCATAACCAAAATCACAAAGAAAATCTGAATAAAAAAGCATTTATAGAAAAATCTTTACCCTAAGAAGCACAATTTGAAGACTTGGGTTCGAAATTGGGGAAGCGTTTTCTCAGGCTCTATTCCACCGAACGGAAGAAAATTTTGGAATCCCACTAATAATCATGTTCATAACCAAAATCACTAAGAAAATCTGAATAAAATAGCATTTATGGAAAAATCTTAATCCTAAGAAGCACAATTTGAAGACTTGGGTTCGAACTTTGGGAGTCGTTTTCTCAGGCTCTATTTCACCGAACGGACTAAAATTTCGGAATCCCACTAATAATCATGTTCATAACCTAAATCACAAAGAAAATATGAATAAAATAGCATTTGTGGATAAATCTTAACCCTAAGAAGCACAATTTGAAGACTTGAGTTCGAACTTTGGGAAGCGTTTTCGCAGGCTCTATTCCATCGAACGGAAGAAAAATTTGGAATCCCGCTAATAATCATATTCTTAATCGAAATCATAAAGAAAATCAAAATTAAGTAGCATTTGTGCAAGAATCTTTTCCCTAAGAAGCACAATTTGAAGACTTGGGTTCGAACTTTGGTAGTCGTTTTCTCAAGCTCTATTACACCGAACGGACTTTTTGTTCGGAATCCCACTAATAATCATGTTCATAACCAAAATCACAAGGAAAATCTGATAATGTAGCATTTGTGGAAAAATCTTTACCATAAGAAGCACAATTTGAAAACTTGGGTTCGAACTTTGGGAAGCGTTTTCTCAGGCTCTATTACACCGAACGGACCTTAATTTTGGAATCCCACTAAGAATCATGTTCATAACCAAAATCACAAAGAAAATCTGAATAAAATAGCATTTATAGAAAAATCTTTACCCTAAGAAGCACAATTTGAAGACTTGGGTTCGAACTTTGGGAAGCGTTTTCTCAGGCTCTATTCCACCAAACGGAAGAAAATTTTGAAATCCCACTAATAATCATGTTCTTAACCGAATTCATAAATAAAATCTGAATTAAGTAGCATTTGTGGAAAAATCTTTACCCTAAGAAGCACAATTTGAAGACTTGGGTTCGAATTTTGGGAGTCGTTTTCTCAGTCTCTATTTCACCGAACGGAAGAAAATTTTGTTATCCAGCTAATAATCATGTTCTTAATCGAAATCATAAAGAAAATCAAAATTAAGTAGCATTTGTGCAAGAATCTTTTCCCTTAGAAGCACAATTTGAAGACTTGGGTTCGAACTTTGGGAGTCGTTTTCTCAAGCTCTATTACACCGAACGGACTTTTTGTTCGGAATCCCACTAATAATCATGTTCATAACCTAAATCACAAAGAAAATATGAATAAAATAGCATTTGTGGATAAATCTTAACCCTAAGAAGCACAATTTGAAGACTTGAGTTCGAACTTTGGGAAGCGTTTTCGAAGGCTCTATTCCACCGAACGGAAGAAAAATTTGGAATCCCGCTAATAATCATATTCTTAATCGAAATCATAAAGAAAATCAAAATTAAGTAGCATTTGTGCAAGAATCTTTTCCCTTAGAAGCACAATTTGAAGACTTGGGTTCGAACTTTGGGAGTCGTTTTCTCAAGCTCTATTACACCGAACGGACTTTATGTTCGGAATCCCAAGAATAATCATGTTCATAACCAAAATCACAAGGAAAATCTGATAATGTAGCATTTGTGGAAAAATCTTTACCATAAGAAGCACAATTTGAAAACTTGGGTTCGAACATTGGGAGTCGTTTTCTCAGGCTCTATTCCACCGAACGGAAGAAAATTTTGTTATCCTGCTAATAATCATGTTCTTAATCGAAATCATAAAGAAAATCTGAATTAGGTAGCATTTGTGGAAGAATCTTAATCCTAAGAAGCACAATTTGAAGACTTGGGTTCGAAATTGGGGAAGCGTTTTCTCAGGCTCTATTCCACCGAACGGAAGAAAATTTTGGAATCCCACTAATAATCATGTTCATAACCAAAATCACTAAGAAAATCTGAATAAAATAGCATTTATGGAAAAATCTTAATCCTAAGAAGCACAATTTGAAGACTTGGGTTCGAACTTTGGGAGTCGTTTTCTCAGGCTCTATTTCACCGAACGGACTAAAATTTCGGAATCCCACTAATAATCATGTTCATAACCTAAATCACAAAGAAAATATGAATAAAATAGCATTTGTGGATAAATCTTAACCCTAAGAAGCACAATTTGAAGACTTGAGTTCGAACTTTGGGAAGCGTTTTCGCAGGCTCTATTCCATCGAACGGAAGAAAAATTTGGAATCCCGCTAATAATCATATTCTTAATCGAAATCATAAAGAAAATCAAAATTAAGTAGCATTTGTGCAAGAATCTTTTCCCTTAGAAGCACAATTTGAAGACTTGGGTTCGAACTTTGGTAGTCGTTTTCTCAAGCTCTATTACACCGAACGGACTTTTTGTTCGGAATCCCACTAATAATCATGTTCATAACCAAAATCACAAGGAAAATCTGATAATGTAGCATTTGTGGAAAAATCTTTACCATAAGAAGCACAATTTGAAAACTTGGGTTCGAACTTTGGGAAGCGTTTTCTCAGGCTCTATTACACCGAACGGACCTTAATTTTGGAATCCCACTAAGAATCATGTTCATAACCAAAATCACAAAGAAAATCTGAATAAAATAGCATTTATAGAAAAATCTTTACCCTAAGAAGCACAATTTGAAAACTTGGGTTCGAACTTTAGGAGTCGTTTTCACAGGGTCTATTCCACCGAATGGAAGAAAATTTTGTTAGCCAGTTAATAATCATGTTCTTAATCGAAATCATAAATAAAATCTGAATTAGGTAGCATTTGTGGAAAAAATCTTAACCCTAAGAAACACTATTTGAATACTTGGGTTCGAATTTTGGGAGTCGTTTTCTCAGTCTCTATTTCTTCGAACGGACTGAAATTTTGGAATCCCACTATGAATCATGTTCATAACCAAAATCACAAAAAAAATCTTAATAAAATAGCATTTAGGGAAAAATATTAACCCTAAGAAGCACAATTTGAAGACTTGGGTTCGATCTTCGGGAGTCGATTTCTAAGGCTCTATTCCACCGAACAGACTGGAATTTCGGAATCCCACTAAGAATCATGTTCTTGACCAGAATAACAACGAAAATCTGATTAAAGAAGCATTTGTGGAAAAATCTTTACCATAAGAAGCACAATTTGAAGACTTGGGTTCGAATTTTGGGAGTCGTTTTCTCAGGCTCTATTATACCGAATAGACTGAAATTTCGGAATCCCACTAAGAATCATTTTCTTGACAAGAATAATAAAGAAAAACTGATAAAAGAAGCATTTGTGGAAAAATATTTACCATAAGAAGCGCAATTTGAAGACTTGGGTTCGAACTTTAGGAGTCGTTTTCACAGGGTCTATTCCACCGAATGGAAGAAAATTTTGTTAGCCAGTTAATAATCATGTTCTTAATCGAAATCATAAATAAAATCTGAATTAGGTAGCATTTGTGGAAAAAATCTTAACCCTAAGAAACACAATTTGAATACTTGGGTTTGAATTTTGGGAGTCGTTTTCTCAGTCTCTATTTCTTCGAACGGACTGAAATTTTGGAATCCCACTATGAATCATGTTCATAACCAAAATCACAAAAAAAATCTTAATAAAATAGCATTTAGGGAAAAATATTAACCCTAAGAAGCACAATTTGAAGACTTGGGTTCGATCTTCGGGAGTCGATTTCTAAGGCTCTATTCCACCGAACAGACTGGAATTTCGGAATCCCACTAAGAATCATGTTCTTGACCAGAATAACAACGAAAATCTGATTAAAGAAGCATTTGTGGAAAAATCTTTACCATAAGAAGCACAATTTGAAGACTTGGGTTCGAACTTTGCGAGTCGTTTTCTCACTCTCTATTCCACCGAATAGACTGGAATTTCGGAATCCCACTAAGAATCATGTTCTTGACCAGAATAACAAAGAAAATCTGATTAAAGTAGCATTTGACGAAAAATCTTTGAATTTGAAGACTTGGGTTCGAACTTTGGGATTCGTTTTCTCAATCATGAAATTCATGTTCATAACCAAAATCAAAAAAAAAATCTTAGTAAAAAAGCATTTTCGGAAAAATTTAACCCTAAGAAGCACAATTTGAGGACTTGGGTTCGACCTTCGGGAGTCGATTTCTAAGGCTCTATTCCACCGAACAGACTGGAATTTCGGAATCCCACTAAGAATCATTTTCTTGACAAGAATAATAAAGAAAAACTGATAAAAGAAGCCTTTGTGGAAAAATATTTACCATAAGAAGCGCAATTTGAAGACTTGGGTTCGAACTTTAGGAGTCGTTTTCACAGGGTCTATTCCACCGAATGGAAGAAAATTTTGTTAGCCAGTTAATAATCATGTTCTTAATCGAAATCATAAATAAAATCTGAATTAGGTAGCATTTGTGGAAAAAATCTTAACCCTAAGAAACACAATTTGAATACTTGGGTTCGAATTTTGGGAGTCGTTTTCTCAGTCTCTATTTCTTCGAACGGACTGAAATTTTGGAATCCCACTATGAATCATGTTCATAACCAAAATCACAAAAAAAATCTTAATAAAATAGCATTTAGGGAAAAATATTAACCCTAAGAAGCACAATTTGAAGACTTGGGTTCGATCTTCGGGAGTCGATTTCTAAGGCTCTATTCCACCGAATGGAAGAAAATTTTGTTAGCCAGTTAATAATCATGTTCTTAATCGAAATCATAAATAAAATCTGAATTAGGTAGCATTTGTGGAAAAAATCTTAACCCTAAGAAACACAATTTGAATACTAGGGTTCGAATTTTGGGAGTCATTTTCTCAGGCTCTATTACACCGAACGGACCTTAATTTTGAAATCCCACTAAGAATCTAACCAAAATCACAAAGAAAATCTGAATAATGTAGCATTTTTGGAAAAATCTTAACCCTAAGAAGCACAATTTGAAGACTTGGGTTCAAACTTTGGGAAGCGTTTTCTCAGGCTCTATTACACCGAACGGACTAAAATTTCGGAATCCTACTCAAAATCATGTTCATAACCAAAATCACGAAAAAATCTTCGTAAAAAAGCATTTGCGGAAAAATTTAAACCTAAGAAGCACAATTTGAGGACTTGGGTTCGAACTTTGGGAAGCGTTTTCTCAGGCTCTATTCCACCGAACGGAAGAAAATTTTAGAATCCCACAAATAATCATGTTCTTAACCAAAATCACAAAGAAAATCTGAATAAAATAACATTTATGGAAAAATATTAACCCAAAGAAGCACAATTTGAAGACTTGGGTTCGAACTTCGGGAGTCGATTTCTAAGGCTGTATTCTACCGAACAGACTGGAATTTTTGAATCCCACTTAGAATCATGTTCTTAACCGAATTCATAAAGAAAATCTTAATTATATAGCATTTGTGGAAAAATCTTTACCCTAAGAAGCACAATTTGAAGACTTGGGTTCGAACTTTGGGAGTCGATTTCTAAGGCTCTATTCCACCGAACGGACTGAAATTTTGGATTCCCACTATGAATCATGTTCATAACCAAAATCACAAAGAAAATCTGAATAAAAAAGCATTTATAGAAAAATCTTTACCCTAAGAAGCACAATTTGAAGACTTGGGTTCGAACTTTGGGAAACGTTTTCTCAGGCTCTATTCCACCGAACGGAAGAAAATTTTTGAATCCCAATAATAATCATGTTCATAACAAAAATCACAAAGAAAATCTGAATAAAATAACATTTATGGAAAAATATTAACCCTAAGAAGCACAATTTGAAGACTTGGGTTCGAACTTCGGGAGTCGATTTCTAAGGCTTTATTCCACCGAACAGACTGGAATTTCGGAATCCCACTAAGAATCATTTTCTTGACAAGAATAATAAAGAAAAACTGATAAAAGAAGCATTTGTGGAAAAATATTTACCATAAGAAGCGCAATTTGAAGACTTGGGTTCGAACTTTAGGAGTCGTTTTCACAGGGTCTATTCCACCGAATGGAAGAAAATTTTGTTAGCCAGTTAATAATCATGTTCTTAATCGAAATCATAAATAAAATCTGAATTAGGTAGCATTTGTGGAAAAAATCTTAACCCTGAGAAACACAATTTGAATACTTGGGTTCGAATTTTGGGAGTCGTTTTCTCAGTCTCTATTTCGTCGAACGGACTGAAATTTTGGAATCCCACTATGAATCATGTTCATAACCAAAATCACAAAAAAAATCTTAATAAAATAGCATTTAGGGAAAAATATTAACCCTAAGAAGCACAATTTGAAGACTTGGGTTCGATCTTCGGGAGTCGATTTCTAAGGCTCTATTCCACCGAACAGACTGGAATTTTGGAATCCCACTAAGAGTCATGTTCTTGACCAGAATAACAAAGAAAATCTGATTACAGTAGCATTTGTGGAAAAATCTTTGAATTTGAAGACTTGGGTTCGAACTTTGGGATTCGTTTTCTCACGCTCTATTCCACCGAACGGAAAAAAATTTGTTATCCAGCTAATAATCATGTTCTTAATCGAAATCATAAAGAAAATCTGAATTAGGTAGCATTTGTGGAAAAATCTTTACCCTAAGAAGCACAATATGAAGACTTGGGTTCGAAATTCAGGAGTCGATTTCTAAGGCTCTACTCCACCGAACAGACTGGAACTTTGGAATCCCACTTAGAATCATGTTCTTAACCGAATTCATAAAGAAAATCTGAATAAGGTAGCATTTGTGGAAGAATCTTAACCCTAAGAAACACAATTTGAATACTTGGGTTCGAATTTTGGGAGTCGTTATCTCAGTCTCTATTCCACCGAACAGACTGGAATATTGGAATCCCATCATGAATCATGTTCATAACCAAAATCACAAAGAAAATCTGAATTAAAAAGCATTTATAGAAAAATCTTTACCCTAAGAAGCACAATTTGAAAACTTGGGTTCGAATTTTGGGAGTCGTTTTCTCAGTCTCTATTTCACCGAACGGACTGAAATTTTAGAATCCCACTATGAATCATGTTCATAACCAAAAACACAAAGAAAATCTGAATAAAAAAGCATTTATTGAAAAATCTTAACCATATGAAGCACAAATGATGACTTGGGTTCGAACTTTGGGAAGCGTTTTCTCAGGCTCTATTCCACCGAACGGAAGAAAATTTTGGAATCCCACTTATAATCATGTTCATAACCAAAATCACAAAGAAAATCTGAATAAAATAGCATTTATGGAAAAATCTTAACCCTAAGAAGCACAATTTGAAGACTTGGGTTCGAACTTCAGGAGTCGATTTCTAAGGCTCTACTCCAACGAACAGACTGGAACTTTGGAATCCCACTTAGAATCATGTTCTCAACCGAATTCATAAAGAAAATCTGAATAAGGTAGCATTTGTGGAAGAATCTTAACCCTAAGAAGCACAATTTGAAGACTTGGGTTCGAATTTTGGGAGTCGTTTTCTCAGGCTCTATTCCACCGAACGGAAGAAAATTTTGGTATCCAGCTTATAATCATGTTCATAACCAAAATCACAAAGAAAATCTGAATAAAAAAGCTTTTATAGAAAAATCTTTACCCTAAGAAGCACAATTTGAAGACTTGGGTTCGAACTTTGGGAAACGTTTTCTCAGGCTCTATTCCACCGAACGGAAGAAAATTTTTGAATCCCACTAATAATCATGTTCATAACCAAAATCACAAAGAAAATCTGAATAAAATAGCATTTATGGAAAAATCTTAATCCTAAGAAGCACAATTTGAAGACTTGGGTTCGTACTTGGGAGTCGTTTTCTCAGGCTCTATTACACCGAACGGACTAAAATTTCGGAATCCCACTAATAATCATGTTCATAACCAAAATCACAAAGAAAATCTGAATAAAAAAGCATTTATAGAAAAATCTTTACCCTAAGAAGCACAATTTGAAAACTTGGGTTCGAACATTGGGAGTCGTTTTCTCAGGCTCTATTCCACCGAACGGAAAAAAAATTTGTAATCCAGGTAATAATCATATTCTTAATCGAAATCATAAAGAAAATCTGAATTAGGTAGCATTTGTGGAAGAATCTTAACCCTAAGAAGCACAATTTGAAGACTTGGGTTCGAATTTTGGGAGTCGTTTTCTCAGTCTCTATTTCACCGAACGGACTGAAATTTTAGAATCCCACTATGAATAATGTTCATAACCAAAAACACAAAGAAAATCTGAATAAAAAAGCATTTATTGAAAAATCTTAACCATAAGAAGCACAATTTGAAGACTTGGGTTCGAACTTTGGGAAGCGTTTTCTCAGGCTCTATTCCACCGAACGGAAGAAAATTTTGGAATCCCACTTATAATCATGTTCATAACCAAAATCACAAAGAAAATCTGAATAAAATAGCATTTATGGAAAAATCTTAACCCTAAGAAGCACAATTTGAAGACTTGGGTTCGAACTTCAGGAGTCGATTTCTAAGGCTCTACTCCACCGAACAGACTGGAACTTTGGAATCCCACTTAGAATCATGTTCTTAACCGAATTCATAAAGAAAATCTGAATAAGGTAGCATTTGTGGAAGAATCTTAACCCTAAGAAGCACAATTTGAAGACTTGGGTTCGAATTTTGGGAGTCGTTTTCTCAGGCTCTATTCCACCGAACGGAAGAAAATTTTGTTATCCAGCTTATAATCATGTTCATAACCAAAATCACAAAGAAAATCTGAATAAAAAAGCTTTTATAGAAAAATCTTTACCCTAAGAAGCACAATTTGAAGACTTGGGTTCGAACTTTGGGAAACGTTTTCTCAGGCTCTATTCCACCGAACGGAAGAAAATTTTTGAATCCCACTAATAATCATGTTCATAACCAAAATCACAAAGAAAATCTGAATAAAATAGCATTTATGGATAAATCTTAATCCTAAGAAGCACAATTTGAAGACTTGTGTTCGAACTTTGGGAGTCGTTTTCTCAGGCTCTATTACACCGAACCGACTAAAATTTCGGAATCCCACTAATAATCATGTTCATAACCAAAATCATAAAGAAAATCTGAATAAAATAGCATTTGTGTAAAGATCTTAACCCTAAGAAGCACAATTTGAAGACTTGAGTTCGAACTTTGGGAAGCGTTTTGTCAGGCTCTATAACACCGAACGGAAGAAAAGTTTGGAATCCCACTAATAATCATATTCTTTATCGAAATCATAAAGAAAATCAAAATTAAGTAGCATTTTGCAAGAATCTTTTCCCTTAGAAGCACAATTTGAAGACATGTGTTCGAACTTTGGGAATCGTTTTCTCAGGCTCTATTTCACCGAACGGAAGAAAATTTTGGAATCCCACTAATAATCATATTCTTAATCGAAATCATAAAGAAAATCAAAATTAAGTAGCATTTGTGCAAGAATCTTTTCCCTTAGAAGCACAATTTGAAGACATGGGTTCGAACTTTTGGAATCATTTTCTCAGGCTCTATTACACCGAACGGACCTTAATTTTGAAATCCCACTAAGAATCATGTTCATAACGAAAATCACAAAGAAAATCTGAATAAAGTAGGATTTGTGGAAAAATCTTAACCCTAAGAAGCACAATTTGAAGACTTGGGTTCAAACTTTGGGAAGCGTTTTGTAAGGCTCTATTACACCGAACGGACTAAAATTTCGGAATCCTACTAAAAATCATGTTCATAACCAAAATCACAAAAAAATCTTAGTAAAAAAGCATTTGCGGAAAAATTTAACCCTAAGAAGCACAATTTGAGGACTTGGGTTCGAAATTCGGGAGTCGATTTCTAAGGCTCTATTTCACCGAACAGACTGGAATTTCGGAATCCCACTAAGATTCATGTTCTTAATCGAAATCATAAAGAAAATCTGAATTAGGTAGCATTTGTGGAAGAATCTTAACCCTAAGAAACACAAATTGAAAACTTGCGTTCGAACTTTGGGAGTCGTTTTCTCAGGCTCTATTCCACCGAATGGAAGAAAATTTTGTTAGCCAGCTAATAATCATGTTCTTAATCGAAATCATAAAGAAAATCTGAATTTGGTAGCATTTGTGGAAGAATCTTAACCCTAAAAAACACAATTTGAAGACTTGGGTTCGAATTTTGGGAGTCGTTTTCTCAGTCTCTATCTCACCGAACGGACTGAAACTTTGGAATCCCACTATGAACCATGTTCATAACCAAAATCACAAATATAATCTGAATAAAATAGCATTTTTGGAAAAATCTTAACCCTAAGAAGCACAATTTGAAGACTTGAGTTCGAACTTTGGGAAGCGTTTTCTCATGCTCTATTCCACCGAACGGGAGAAAATTTTGGAATCCCACTAACAATCATATTCTTAATCGAAATCATAAAGAAAATCAAAATTAAGTAGCATTTGTGCAAGAATCTTTTCACTTAGAAGCACAATTTGAAGACATGGGTTCGAACTTTGGGAATCGTTTTCTCAGGCTCTATTACACCGAACGGACCTTAATTTTGAAATCCCTTAAAGAATCTAACCAAAATCACAAAGAAAATCTGAATAAAGTAGCATTTTTGGAAAAATCTTAACCCTAAGAAGCACAATTTGAAGACTTGGGTTCAAACTTTGGGAAGCGTTTTCTCAGGCTCTATTACACCGAACGGACTAAAATTTCGGAATCCTACTCAAAATCATGTTCATAACCAAAATCACAAAAAAATCTTAGTAAAAAAGCATTTGCGGAAAAATTTAACCCTAAGAAGCACAATTTGAGGACTTGGGTTCGAACTTTGGGAAGCGTTTTCTCAGGCTCTATTCAACCGAATGGAAGAAAATTTTAGAATCCCACAAATAATCATGTTCTTAACCAAAATCACAAAGAAAATCTGAATAAAATAGCATTTGTGGAAAAATTTTAACCCTAAGAAACACAATTTGAAGACTTGAGTTCGAACTTTGGGAAGCGTTTTCTCATGCTCTATTCCACCGAACGGGAGAAAATTTTGGAATCCCACTAATAATCATATTCTTAATCGAAATCATAAAGAAAATCTTAATTATATAGCATTTGTGGAAAAATCTTTACCCTAAGAAGCACAATTTGAAGACTTGGGTTCGAACTTTGGGAGTCGATTTCTAAGGCTCTATTCCACCGAACGGACTGAAATTTTGGATTCCCACTATGAATCATGTTCATAACCAAAATCACAAAGAAAATCTGAATAAAAAAGCATTTATAGAAAAATCTTTACCCTAAGAAGCACAATTTGAAGACTTGGGTTCGAACTTTGGGAAACGTTTTCTCAGGCTCTATTCCACCGAACGGAAGAAAATTTTTGAATCCCATTAATAATCATGTTCATAACCAAAATCACAAAGAAAATCTGAATAAAATAACATTTATGGAAAAATAATAACCCTAAGAAGCACAATTTGAAGACTTGGGTTCGAACTTCGGGAGTCGATTTCTAAGGCTCTATTCCACCGAACAGACTGGAATTTCGGAATCTCACTAAGAATCATGTTCTTAACCGAAAGCAAAAAGAAAATCTGAATAAAATAGCATTTGTGGAAAAATCTTAACGATAAGAAGCATAATTTGAAGACATGGGTTAGAACTTTGAGAGTCGTTTTCTCGGGCTCTATTACACCGAACGGACTAAAATTTCTGAATCCTAAAAAGAATCATGTTCATAACCAAAATCACAAAAAAATTTTAATGAAATAGCATTTATGGAAAAATCTTAACCCTAAGAAGCACAATTTGAAGACTTGGGTTTGAACTTCGGGAGTCGATTTCTAAGGCTCTATTCCACCGAATGGACTGGAATTTCAGAATCTCATTAAGAATCATGTTCTAGACTAGAATAACAAAGAAAATCTGAATAAAGTAGCATTTGTGGAATAATCTTGACCTTCAGAAGCACAATTTGAAGACTTGGTTTCGAACTTTGGGAGTCGTTTTCTCAGGCTTTATTACACCGAACGGACTGAAATTTTGGAAACCCACTAAGAATCATGTTCATAACCAAAATCACAAAGAAAATCTGAATAAAAAAGCATTTGTGGAAAAATCTTTACGATAAGAAGCACAATTTGAAGACTTGGGTTAGAACTTTGGGAGTCGTTTTCTCGGGCTCTATTACACTGAACGGAAGAAAATTTTGTTATCCAGCTAATAATCATGTTCTCAATCGAAATCATAAAGAAAATCTGAATTAGGTAGCATTTGTGGAAGAATCTTAACCCTAAGAAGCACAATTTGAAGACTTGAGTTCGAACTTCGGGAGTCGATTTCTAAGGCTCTATTCCACGGAATGGACTGGAATTTCGGAATCCCATTAAGAATCATGTTCTAGACTAGAATAACAAAGAAAATCTGAATTAAGTAGCATTTGTGGAAAAATTTTAACCCTAAGAAGCACAATTTGAAGACTGGGGTTCGAACTTTGGGAGTCGATTTCTAAGGCTCTATTCCACCGAATAGACTGGAATTTCGGAATCCTCTAAGAATCATGTTCTTGACCAGAATAACAAAGAAAATCTGATTAAAGTAGCATTTGTGGAATAATCTTGACCATCAGAAGCACAATTTGAAGTCTTGGGTTCGAACTTTGGGAGTCGTTTTCTCGGGCTCTATTACACCGAACGGACTAAAATTTTTGAAACTTATGGAAAAATCTTAACCCTAAGAAGCACAATTTGAAGACATGGGTTCGAACTTCGGGAGTCGATTTCTAAGGCTCTATTCCACCGAACAGACTGGAATTTTGGAATCTCACTAAGAATCATGTTCTTAACCGAAAGCAAAAAGAAAATCTGAATAAAATAGCATTTGTGGAAAAATCTTAACGATAAGAAGCATAATTTGAAGACATGGGTTAGAACTTTGAGAGTCGTTTTCTCGGGCTCTATTACACCGAACGGACTAAAATTTCTGAATCCTAAAAAGAATCATGTTCATAACCAAAATCACAAAAAAATTTTAATGAAATAGCATTTATGGAAAAATCTTAACCCTAAGAAGCACAATTTGAAGACTTGGGTTTGAACTTCGGGAGTCGATTTCTAAGGCTCTATTCCACCGAATGGACTGGAATTTCGGAATCCCATTAAGAATCATGTTCTAGACTAGAATAACAAAGAAAATCTGAATTAAGTAGCATTTGTGGAAAAATTTTAACCCTAAGAAGCACAATTTGAAGACTGGGGTTCGAACTTTGGGAGTCGATTTCTAAGGCTCTATTCCACCGAATAGACTGGAATTTCGGAATCCTCTAAGAATCATGTTCTTGACCAGAATAACAAAGAAAATCTGATTAAAGTAGCATTTGTGGAATAATCTTGACCATCAGAAGCACAATTTGAAGACTTGGGTTCGAACTTTGGGAGTCGTTTTCTCGGGCTCTATTACACCGAACGGATTAAAATTTTTGAAACTTATGGAAAAATCTTAACCCTAAGAAGCACAATTTGAAGACATGGGTTCGAACTTCGGGAGTCGATTTCTAAGGCTCTATTCCACCGAACAGACTGGAATTTTGGAATCTCACTAAGAATCATGTTCTTAACCGAAAGCAAAAAGAAAATCTGAATAAAATAGCATTTGTGGAAAAATCTTAACGATAAGAAGCATAATTTGAAGACATGGGTTAGAACTTTGAGAGTCGTTTTCTCGGGCTCTATTACACCGAACGGACTAAAATTTCTGAATCCTAAAAAGAATCATGTTCGTAACCAAAATCACAAAAAAATTTTAATGAAATAGCATTTATGGAAAAATCTTAACCCTAAGAAGCACAATTTGAAGACTTGGGTTTGAACTTCGGGAGTCGATTTCTAAGGCTCTATTCCACCGAATGGACTGTTATTTCGGAATCCCATTAAGAATCATGTTCTAGACTAGAATAACAAAGAAAATCTGAATAAAGTAGCATTTGTGGAATAATCTTGACCTTCAGAAGCACAATTTGAAGACTTGGTTTCGAACTTTGGGAGTCGTTTTCTCAGGCTTTATTACACCGAACGGACTGAAATTTTGGAAACCCACTAAGAATCATGTTCATAACCAAAATCACAAAGAAAATCTGAATAAAATAGCATTTATAGAAAAATCTTTACCCTAAGAAGCACAATTTGAAGACTTTGGTTCGAACTTTGGGAGTCGTTTTCACAGGCTCTATACCACCGATTGGAAGAAAATTTTCTTATCCAGCTAATAATCATGTTCTTAATCGAAATCATAAAGAAAATCTAAATTAGGTAGCATTTGTGGAAGAATCTTAACCTTAAGAAGCCCAATTTGAAGACTTTGGTTCGAATTTCGGGAGTCGTTTTCTCAGTTTCTATTTCACCGAACGGACTGAAATTTTGGAATCACACTATGAATCATGTTCATAACCAAAATCACAAAGAAAATCTGAATAAAAAAGCATTTGTGGAAAAATCTTTACGATAAGAAGCACAATTTGAAGACTTGGGTTAGAACTTTGGGAGTCGTTTTCTCGGGCTCTATTACACTGAACGGAAGAAAATTTTGTTATCCAGCTAATAATCATGTTCTCAATCGAAATCATAAAGAAAATCTGAATTCCTCTAAGAATCATGTTCTTAACCAAAATCACAAAGAAAATCTGAATAAAATAGCATTTATGGAAAAATCTTAACCCCAAGACGCACAATTTAAAGACTTGGGTTAGAACTTTGGGAGTCGTTTTCTCGGGCTCTATTACACCGAACGGACGAAAATTTCGGAATCCTACTAAGAATCATGTTCCTAACCAAAATCACGAAAAAATCTTAATAAAATAGCATTTTGGGAAAAATATTAACCCTAAGAAGCACAATTTGAAGGCTTGGGTTCGAACCTAGGGAGACGATTTCTAAGGCTCTATTCCACCGAACAGACGGTAATTTCGGAATCCCACTAAGAATCATGTTCTTAACCAAAATTACATAGAAAATCTGAATAAAATTGCATTTATGGAAAAATCATAACCCTAAGAAGCACAATTTGAAGACTTGGGTTTGAACTTCGGGAGTCAATTTCTAGGGCTCTATTCCACCGAATGGACTGGAATTTCGGAATCTCACTAAGAATCATGTTCTTGACTAGAATAACAAAGAAAATCTTATTAAAGTAGCATTTGTGGAATAATCTTGACCTTCAGAAGCACAATTTGAAGACTTGGGTTCGAACTTTGGGAGTCGTTTTTTTAGGCTCTATTACACCGAACGGACTGAAATTTTTGAAACCTACTAAGAATCATGTTCATAACCAAAATCACAAAGAAACTCTGAATAAAATAGCATTTATAGAAAAATCTTTACCCTAAGAAGCACAATTTGAAGACTTGGGTTCCAACTTTGGGAGTCGTTTTCTCAGGCTCTATTCCACCGATTGGAAGAAAATTTTCTTATCCAGCTAATAATCATGTTCTTAATCGAAATCATAAAGAAAATCTGAATTGGGTAGCATTTGTGGAAGAATCTAAACCTAAAGATGCACAATTTGAAGACTTTTGTTCGAATTTTGGGAATCGTTTTCTCAGTCTCTATTTCACCGAATGGACTGGAATTTCGTAATCCTACTAAGAATCATGGTCTTGACTAGAATAACAAAGAAAATCTGATTACAGTAGCATTTGTGGAATAATCTTGACCTTCAGAAGCACAATTTGAAGACTTTGGTTCGAACTTTGGGAGTCGTTTTCTCAGGCTCTATACCACCGATTGGAAGAAAATTTTCTTATCCATCTAATAATCATGTTCTTAATCGAAATCATAAAGAAAATCTAAATTAGTTAGCATTTGTGGAAGAATCTAAACCTAAAGATGCACAATTTGAAGACTTTTGTTCGAATTTTGGGAGTCGTTTTCTCAGTCTCTATTTCACCGAACGGACTAAAATTTCGGAATCCTACGAAGAATCATGTTCATAACCAAAATCACAAAAAAATCTTAATATAATAGCATTTTGGGAAAAATATTAACCCTAAGAAGCACAATTTGAAGGCTTGGGTTCGAACTTTGGGAGTCGTTTTCTCAGGCTCCATTACACCGAACGGACTCAAATTTTGGAAACCCACTAAGAATCATGTTCATAATTAAAATCACAAAGAAAATCTGAATAAAAGAGCATTTTGGGAAAAATATTAACCCTAACAAGCACAATTTGAAGACTTGGGTTCGAACTTCGGGAGTCGATTTCTAAGGCTCTATTCCACCAAACAGACTGGAATTTAGGAATCCCACTAAGAATCGTGTTCTTAACCAAAATTACATAGAACATCTGAATAAAATAGCATTTATGGAAAAATTTTAACCCAAAGAAGCACAATTAGAAGACTTGGGTTTGATTTTCGGGAGTCGATTTCCAAGGCTCTATTCCACCGAATGGACTGGAATTTCGGAATCCCACTAATAATCATGTTCTTAACCAAAATTACATAGAAAATCTGAATAAAATAGCATTTATGGAAAAATCTTAACCCTAAGAAGCACAATTTAAAGACTTGGGTTCGAACTTCGGTAGTCGTTTTCTAAGGCTCTATTCCACCGAACAGACTGGAATTTTGGAATCTCACTAAGAATCATGTTCTTGACTAGAATAACAAAGAAAATCTGATTAAAGTAGCATTTGTGGAATAATCTTGACCATCAGAAGCACAATTTGAAGACTTGGGTTCGAACTTTGGGAGTCGTTTTCTCGGGCTCTATTACACCGAACGGACTAAAATTTTTGAAACCCAATAAGAATTATGTTCATAACCAAAATCACAAAGAAAATCTGAATAAAATAGCATTTATAGAAAAATCTTTACCCTAATAAGCACAATTTGAAGACTTGAGTTCGAATTTTGGGAGTCGTTTTCTCAGTCTCTATTTCACCGAACGGACTGAAATTTTGGAATCCCACTATGAATCATGTTCATAACCAAAATCACAAAGAAAATCGGAATCAAAAAGCATTTGTGGAAAAATCTTTACGATAAGAAGCACAATTTGAAGACTTGGGTTAGAACTTTGGGAGTCGTTTTCTCGGGCTCTATTACACCGAACGGAAGAAAATTTTGTTATCCAGCTAATATTCATGTTCTCAATCGAAATCATAAAGAAAATCTGAATTAGGTAGCATTTGTGGAAGAATCTTAACCCTAAGAAGCACAATTTGAAGACTTGAGTTCGAACTTCGGGAGTCGATTTCTAAGGCTCTATTACACCGAACAGACTGGAATTTTGGAATCCCACTAAGAATCATGTTCTTGACTAGAATAACAAAGAAAATCTGATTAAAGTAGCATTTGTGGAATAATCTTGACCTTCAGAAGCACAATTTGAAGACTTGGGTTCGAACTTTGGGAGTCGTTTTCTCAGGCTCTATTCCACCGATTCGAACAAAATTTTCTTATCCAGCTTATAATCATGTTCTTAATCGAAATCATAAAGAAAATCTGAATTAGGTAGCATTTGTGGAAGAATCTTAACCTTAAGAAGCACAATTTGAAGACTTTGGTTCGAATTTTGGGAGTCGTTTTCTCAGTCTCTATTTCACCGAACGGACTGAAATCTCGGAATCCCACTAAGAATCATGTTCTCAACCAAAATCGCAAAGAAAATCTGAATAAAATAGCATTTGTTGAAAAATCTTTACCCTAAGAACCACAATTCGAAGACTTGGGTTCGAACTTTGGGAGTCTCTTTCTCAGGCTCTATTCCACCGAACGGTAGAAAACTTTGGAATCCCACTAATAATCATGTTCATAACTAAAATCACAAAGAAAATCTGATTAAAGTAGCATTTGTGGAAAAATCTTTACCATAAGAAGCACAATTTGAAAACTTAGGTTCGAACATTGGGAGTTGTTTTCTCAGGCTCTATTCCACCGAACGGAAGAAAATTTTGGAATCCCACTAATAATCTTGTTCTTAATCGAAATCATAAAAAAAATCTGAATAAAAAAAGCATTTTTGGAATAATCTTTACCCTAAGAAGCACAATTTGAAGACTTGGGTTCGAACTTCGGGAGTCGATTTCTAAGGCTCTTTTCCACCGAACAGACTGGAATTTTGGAATCCCACTGAGAATAATGTTTTTGACCAAAATCATAAAGAAAATCTGATTAAAGTAGCATTTGTGGAAAAATCTTTACCATAAGAAGCACAATTTGAAGACTTGGGTTTAATCTTTGGGAGTCGTTTTCTCAGGCCCTATTAAACCAAACCAAAGAAAATTATGGAATCCTACTCATAATCATGTTCTTAATCGAAATCATAAATAAAATCTGAATTAAGTAGAATTTGTGGAAAAATCTTTACCCTAATAGCACAATTTGAAGACTTGGGTTCGAACTTTGGGAGTCGATTTCTAAGGCTCTATTTCACCGAACGGACTGAAATCTTGTTCTTAACCAAAATCACAAAGAAAACCTGAATAAAGTAGCATTTGTGGAAAAATCTTTACCTATAACAAGCACAATTTGGACACATTGGTTTGAAATTTGGGAGTCGTTTTCTCAGGTTCTATTCCACCGAACGGAAGAAAATTTGGAATCCCTCTAAGAAAATCTGAATAAAAAAGCTTTTGTGGAATAATCTTGTAATGATCTGCCCTTTC
Organism: Hesperophylax magnus; assembly: GCA_026573805.1. Taxonomy (NCBI): domain Eukaryota; kingdom Metazoa; phylum Arthropoda; class Insecta; order Trichoptera; family Limnephilidae; genus Hesperophylax; species Hesperophylax magnus. The sequence continues at coordinate 27,615,536 of JAIUSX010000014.1, read as the reverse complement.
TACTTCAAACTTTTCCTTCGTCTTTCTACGATAAATTTTCTTTAAGTCCCATAGGTAACTTTTCCATAAGGCTTTGGTTATGTATATATCCGGGGTAGGAAGGTTCTCCCTGCCGTCTTTCAAGCCCTTGCCTCTCTCTTTATTACACACCCCTTCAAGTGTGTACATCCTAGTTTGTCTACGTGACGTACGACCTTGAACGTACTCATTTCACGTGACGGTTCAGTATAAAAAGGCTTCACCGAACGTTGTGTTGGTTTTTTGTTTCTCGGTTTAGAAACCTAGTTATCTATGTATGTGTGGTATCCCTTGGTTCTTTTGAGATAGAGTGAGTTGAACCCATTACCGCTGTGTTTTAAAGCCATTTCATAAACCTTATCTTCTAGGTCGCCTGCTCCCCCAACTAGCTACGCGATTCTATCTATCGTAGGGTAATGTGAATATAATAAAGTGTTAGATTTTATATATGTGATATACATACGATAAATTTATGGTGTTAGTTGTCGGCGCCATCCATGTATATATTTTGGGAGGGGAAGGAGAGGAAAGGAAATGAAATTTTTTTCACGTTAAGATTGGCTCCTCCTCTTTACCAAACAAAACCCATGGATGATAATTTGAGCAAGGCGATCGATATCTGCGTGTCTGGATATCACAACCGGCCGGGTCTCCCCTTGTTCCAAATCGGCAACCGTCACGCCAGAATAAAGAAAACCAGGTCTCATCACCAATTTCAGAATTGCCCCAATCTCATACACCTCCAGGAAAAACTACTTTACTGAGTGTAGAAGGGGAAAACCATGACATCCCTTGTCACGAATCTAGTCGCGAAAATGTGACACGTAAGGTCCTAAGTTACGTGCCACCTCTAGAAAACGTTGTAACTCCCTCGTCGTCGGGGATTTACATCCCTTTCTAGGTCAATAACATAGATAACACACGACGATCTTGTCGACATTTAGCCTGCTTTTTAACGATAGGTTGTGTGCCTACCCATTCAGCCAATTATCATGTGAGATATATGTAAGGTCTACTCGAAATGCCAAATTTAGGATGAGGACTGTCTGTACTTTAATATTTGGTTCTAGTAATTATTTTATGAGGTTACTAGCATCCTCGTGTATTAGGTATGGGTAACTTCTATTGAATACCTATCCTCTCAGGTAGGTATAAACGGATAATTGGTTTGATTTTTGCATTTAATTTAAAGAGGCTGCCTACCTCTCGAAATTTACCTGTTGAGAAAAGTTGTTCGGTTGGTAGTTTTATTTCGGAGATTATCATCTCCCTCTTTTGACTCTAGATTTGTTTTGTGCATCCTAATTCGCAGCTTAGAAAGTCAAACAATAAATGAAAAGTATTAAATTAGAAAGTCAAATAACAGAAGAAAAGTATTCATTTTGTTTTGTCTGGTTGCATCCGAATGCTTTCTATTCGGGCGGTCATACGCTAGCAAAACTTCCCCTTTGACTGACTGTACACCGCGCCTCTCGGCCTCATAGTGTTCGCTGTTTCAATTGTACGCCAGTGTTGTGGTAGGTACCCTGTAGATAGGTATTTTTATACTGCAAATTTATATTGGTTGGCCTAATTTGTAATAGGTATTTTATATTTCGTCGGCGATTCAATACCTACCGCAGGGACAACGTCATGATTTGATTCGTAATGTTTTAAAAGAATAACAGATCGGCAGGTAGGTAAATTCTCGATATTATGACCCTCTGTCCAAGGCGTTCCCCTAAAACAAAAGTTATCGGCCTACATATGAAAAGGTCGTTGACTCGTCTCTCGCTCACAGCTGATTGACAGTTCGCCTAGCACATCCCTTTTAATGATAACATTATTTGGGCGGCAGGTGTCGTAAACTTAGTTCCTGTACCTCGGTTGTATCCGTCTTTTAAAAGGGTCCTCTGAAATTTAATAAATAATATAAAAGCTCACCCAGTTAGTCATCTCTCCTTCTCAGCGTGAAGCTTACCTGGTTACACTCTACATAGCTAAATCAGTTTAGTTTTTCGGTCCCCTCCCTACCGGCATTCCATTACATTAATCATTTTCTCCTTTTAGCGAAATCCTTGTAATTTGTTCAATTTTGGTCCCCTCCCTACGACTTTAAAAGGGTAATTAAATATTCCTGTAAATAAAATTGTACCTCCCTAATCTGTCAGGATTCGAACCCACAGTTAATGATATATTTGTTTCTCTGGTTTTCGGTCTCCGTGGATAAAATGCCATCTCGCCAAATCAATAACCTAGCCCGATTAAACACTTCCCGCCTTTAAATACGTTCACTCTGTTTTAAAAACGCAATCATTATTTTTATCATTTCCATGTTTTTAAGACAAGTCACTTGGTTTGAACTACATATTTACGAAATCACGTTTAGTCTAACACACTTTCACTTCACACAAACACTGGATCAATAATCTTTCACTTTAATTCAATATTCCACAATACTCTTAACACCATCTGAATTCACTAATTCACTGTAATCTCAACTTCACTTCTGATTTGTATCGATTTCACGGAGCTGTCAATGTACTCAAGTTCAAAGACCGACTGCCATGCGATCTCTTTCTTCCTTCCCGTGAGAACATATGCACTTCAAGCCCGCCTGTCAATAAATCTTATCTGTTAGCTATCATAAAAAAATTTTTTGGAGCACGTTCGTTTATTATTTATCGTTTATTTATGTGGATATTCAAAACATCACAAATCTTTACCCTAAAAAGCACAATTTGAAAACATGGGTTCGAACTTTGGGAGTCGTTTTCTCAGGCTCTATTTCACCGAACGCTCTGAAGAAAATTTTGGAATCCCACTAAGAATCATGTTCATAACCAAAATCACAAAGAAAATCTGAATAAAATAGCATTTATGGAAAAATCTTTACCATAAGAAGCACAATTAGAGGACTTGGGTTTGAACTTTGGGAGTCGTTTTCTCAGGCTTTATATCACCGAACGGACTTCAATTTCGGAATCCCACTAAGAATCATGTTCTTAACCAAAATCACAAAGAAAATCTGATTAAAGTAGAATTTGTGGAAAAAATCTTTACCATAAGAAGCACAATTTGAAGACTTGGGTTTGAACTTTGGGAGTCGTTTTCTCAGGTTTTATTACACCGATCGGACTTAAATTTCGGAATCCCACTAAGAATCATGTTCTTAACCAAAATCACAAAGAAAATCTGAATAAAATAGCATTTGTGGAAAAATCTTAATCCTAAGAAGCACAATTTGATGACTTGGGTTCGAAGTTTGGGAGTCGTTTTCTCAGGCTTTATTACACCGAATGGACTAAAATTTTGGAATCCCACTAAGAATCATGTTCGTAACCAAAATCACAAAGAAAATCTGAATAAAATAGCATTTATGGAAAAATTTTAATCCTAAGAAGCACAATTTGAAGACTTGGGTTCGAACTTTGGGAGTCGTTTTCTCAGGGTCTATTACACCGAACGGACTTAAATTTCGGAATCCCACTAAGAATCATGATCTTAACCAAAATCACAAAGAAAGTCTGAAAAAAGGAGCATTTGTGGATAAATCTTTACACTAAGAAGCACAATTTGAAGTCTTGGCGTCAAACTTTGGGAATCGTTTTCTCAGGTTCTATTCCACCGAACGGAATAAAATTTTGGAATCTCACTAATAATCATGCTCCTAACCGAAATCTCAATGAATAGCTGCATAAAGAAGCATTTGTGGAAAAATCTTTACCCTAACAAGCACAATTTGAAGACTTGGGATCGAAATTTTCCAGTCGTTTTCTCAGGCTCTATAAAACCGAACGGACTAAAATTTTGGAATCCCACTAAGAATCATGTTCTTAACCAAAATCACAATAAAAATCTGCATTTATTTAAAAATATTTAGTATAACAAGCACAATTTGAAGACTTGGGTTCGAACTTTGAGGGTCGTTTTCTCCGGATCTATGGTGCTGAACGGATTAATTTTTTTTAATCTTACTAAGAATCACTGTCTTAAGCGAAATCAATATAAAAATCTGGATAAAGAATCATTTGTGAGAAAATCATCATTCTAACGGGCACAAATGCAAGACTTGGGTTCGAACTTTGAGAGTCGTTTTCTTAGGATCTATGGCACTGAACGGACTTAAATTTTGGAATCGTACTCAAAATCTTTGTTTGAAGCAAAATCAAAATCGAAATCTGCATAAAATAGCATTGTCAAGAAAAACAATTTTCCACAGACATAGGAATTAATAGACGAGAAGATAATGGCGAGGGGTAAAATCAACTGTTGAAGAACGAAGGGGGTGAAGCTGACTGTGATTCGTCAATAAATCAATCTGACAGTAAATAGGCATCTCGCATTATAATATCACCATTTACTTCTTAAAAGTAAAATCTGCTTTTGAATGAATAGACATTTTTACATGGGAGCGCAAATTACTCGCCACGTTATGAACAAATTTTCGTTTAAGTTTAAGTTGAGTCACTTTTATAAATGTTCATAATTTACTTCCCAGCAACCAACCAGCTTTGTGTTTCGCGTCCAGACGTTTCTGGATGTGATAGTATATTATGTTTCTACAACTGATCCATATTATACGATGTGAATATGCTTCAAATAAAGTAAAATAATGCTTATATATGGAATGTAATACGACAATTGGGTTTGTTCTCTTTTTCACATCTATTTTTACAAGTTTTCATAGCACAAGTCAACATTTTGCCGTGTTATTTCGTAAAATGAACCGATGATGCCTCGACCATAGTTCGCACAAGAATGATGACGTCACGTTTTCAAATTTCACTTGAGGCCATACGCGAGCACAGCCGGCTCCAATGGAACCGGTATGGGGAGTGGGGATAATACGCTTTTAATCACTTAGGGCAGGTCTACTAATATTCATATGTCTATGCAATTTTCACAATTAAAGACTTGGGATTGATCTTTAAGAGTCGTTTTTTTCTGGATTTATGATGCTGAACGGATTGAAATTTTGGAAACGTACTTAGAATCACTGTCTGTAAGGAAATCAATATCATTATCTGCATAAAGAAGCATCGTCAAGAAAAACATTTTTCTTAGTGGCATAAATGAAAGTCTTGGGTTCGAACTTTGAGAGTCTTTTTTCCGGATCTATGGCACTGAACGGACTAAAATTTTGGAATCATACTGAGAATCACTGTCTGAAGGCAAATCAATTTCGAAATCTGCATAAAGAAGGATTTGTGAGTAAAGCATCATTCTTACGGGCACAAATGCACCACTTGGGTTCGAACTTAGACAGTCGTTTTCTCCAGGATCTTTGGCACTGAACGGACTGAAATTTTGTAATCGTACTCAGAATCACCGTCTGAAGCGAAATCTGGATAAAATAGCATTGTCAAGAAAAACATCTTTCATAATTAAAGACTTGGGATCGATCTTTAAGAGTCGTTTTTTCCGGATTTATGGTGCTGAACGGATTGAAGTGGATAAGAAGTTAATAAATCATAACGAAAACATCTTAATATTTATAAGTACGAAATTACATACCTACCAAACCATTTTATGCAAATTAAATAAATATATAACGAATTATTGTATGAATTATTCAAAGAAACGTCACTATCTCAATTTAAATTATTTGTTCAAACTGTCTTCGGGCAGATAGGTATTTAATATATAAAATATTCTTAAGAAATGAGATCCCTGAGACGTATGTTTAGTAAAGCCATGTGTGATCGTGTAAGACATCTGGAGATCCGCATACAGTGCATGGCTGATGTAAGCGTAATGAGTAAGATCAAGAAAGGTACGCTTATATGGTTTGTACGTTAAGAGCGAATGAGCAAAGAAAAGAGTGTAAGGAGAATATATTATGCAAATGTGAATGGTAGCAGAAGTCGGGGACGTCCGAGGAAGAAATGGCACGATCAAGTGAATCAGATATTTGAGTCGGGTCATGTCAAGAGTCAGAATAATAGAATAGTATGTATGATACGATGTATGAATGTGAATGAGGCAAGGAGTGTGTTCCAAGATACATCATTCACTACACTCTTTAAGTACTTTTTTAAATGATTTATTTCTAAATATGTATAAAAAATATTTGTACTCTTTTATTTAACATTGTGCATTGTCTATACACAAAATAATTTTCTTTTGTACTTTTTCTCTATTTTTACATAAAAAATATTTAAAATTGTTATCTACCAAGTCAATCCGTGAGAAATAGTTAGGATGCCGGCGAATTCTCAAGTTATTATTTTATAAAATTATCTTTTGATTACTTTCTGTATCTGTGTTTTCTCCTTAAATAAACAAATAAAAAAGACCGAGTTGTTTGGCGGTTCGTCCTCTTTGCCATACTTACATTAGTCGCCTTAAACCAATTTACTGTATTTTGTAAACCAAGTTTTTCTTGTAATTCTTAAACGGAATTTCCTGTTCTTTAAAATAGATAGATATTATTCTGAAGGAACGTTGGATTTTAAATCACATAATCAGTCGTTAATCACTTTGTACCCAAACCAAAATAGTTTTGAATATAATTATCATATTTCACCAAAATACAAAAGAATCGTATCGTAATTATAGTATTAATTGTTTTAAAAGTGATTTTTCCAGTAATTAGATTACGCAGCCTGGTGTAAAGCGTAAAGCCACAGGAGTGGGATATTGGTTAAACCCATAATTATTGATTCAAAAATGCAAATTAAAATATCGGTATGACTCATCATGATTGTAATTACGTATTCTTAGTAAACTTTAATGTAAATAGATTATATTCAGGTATGATAAATACATATTAAAGTGGTAGTATCGTATTATCTACCCCATTACTGTTAGGGTGAAACTATAAATATCCTAAATGTATAGTTAAACCCATCAGTTACCTTTCTGAGTTAGAACAGTTAACAACGCTGAGTTAAAAAAAGTTTTCATATAATATTATCAATCATATTTATTATTCCACGACAATAACTTTCAGTGAACAGTGAAGTGTTTAAAAATAAGCAATGGCCATTCCTGAGTTTAATGCCGAGGATGTCACAGCGCTGACTGTCAACAGCCCTCAAATAAATCAGCCATTGACAGCGGCAGTCGGTTCTTCGAGAACAACTTCCGATGATAACTGTGCAGTTCAAACGATCAGTGCTGAAGATGTGAATGAGGCTGAACCTTCAAGAAAAAAATTGGCACTTGATGTCACAGCGCCGACTGTAAGCCGTCCTCAAATAACACAACCCTTGACGACGGCTGACGCTTCATCAAGTACAGCCACAGCGTCGACTGCAAAAAGTCCTCAAATCATCCAGCCCTTGATGGTGTCAGTCAGTTCTTTGAGCACATCTTCCTATGATTACTGTGCTGTTCCAACGGTCAGTGCCAAGGACGTGGATGACGGTGAAACTCCGAGAAAATACTTTGCATGTGATGTCACAGCGCCGACTCCCAACAGTCAACAAAAAACCCAGCCCTCGATGGCTGCATTCTCTGCTTCGAGTAGAGCTTCCTATCATTTTTGTCCAATTGAACCGATCAGTGCCGAGGACATGAACATCGGTGAATCTCTGGAATATCTTGCTGGATGGCATGTTGTAGCGCCGACTGCCAACCATCGTCAATTGACCCAGCCCTTGAGAGCAACAACTGTCGCATCTTGGAGTAAAGATTTCAATTACTGTGCAGTTCCAACGATCAGTGTCGAGAACGTGAATAACGATAAACATCCAAAAAAATACTTCGTATGTGATGTCACAGCGCCGTCCGTCGACAGCCATCAAATAACCCAGCCCTTGCATTCGGCAGTCGTTTCTTCGAGTACGGCTTCGTATAATTACTGTGCAGTTCCAACGGTCAATGCCAAGGATACGAATGACGGCGAACCTCCAATAAAATACTTTGCATGGGATGTTATAGCGCCGACTGCCAACCATCGTCAATTAACCCAGCCCTTGAGAGCAACAACTGTCGCATCTTGGAGTAAAGATTTCAATTACTGTGCAGTTCCAACGGTCAGTGTCGAGAACGTGAATAACGATAAACCTCCAAAAAAATACTTCGTATGTGATGTCACAGCGCCGTCCGTCGACAGCCATCAAATAACCCAGCCCTTGCATTCGGCAGTCGTTTCTTCGAGTACAGCTTCGTATAATTACTGTGCAGTTCCAACGATCAATGCCAAGGATACGAATGACGGCGAACCTCCAATAAAATACTTTGCATGGGATGTTATAGCGCCGATTGCCAACCAACCTAAATTAACCCAGCCCCTGAGAGCAACAGCTGTCGCTCCTTGGAGTACAGCTTCCAATTACTGTGCAGTTCCAAGAGTCAGTGCCGAGGATATGAATGACGGTGAACCTCCAAGAAAATACTTTGTGTGTGACACGACCGCACCCAGCCCACCCCTAACATCATTTGCCGATACATTTATTTCATTAACCAAGTATTTGAGTTTGCACAGATCCTAGTTGGAACAGTTCACTGAATCGAATCGGTAGTTTACCGAAATTCGGAAGAATTATGATTTTATTACTTTTGTAATGAATTACCCTTAAATTACTAGTTAAAAATCTTAAAGGTTGTTTGTATAAATACAATACAAATACAAAAAGAAATATGCATTTTAATTATTGTATTATAATTTGTATACCACTAAGTTATTTCCCAGAAATTCTCTATATATATATAAAAAAAAACTGTTTCATTATAAATATAAACGAGATGTGAATGAGTTAACTTAGTTAATTTAAGTTTAAAATCTCTTCTAATTATTGTCATTTTGGTTAAAAACTGGACTGCTGGCCGTTAATGAATGAATTGACAAGTTTCCTAATAATCTATCATGAAAACAGGAAAGTGTTATGGCGATGTCGGGGGAAGAATAATTAATGAATTTATTTAATCAATTACACCGCCGAATCTAACTTTTAACATAACTAGCGCAGGTCCGTGAAAAATCATGGGATATTATGTTAGAAAATCGAAAAAGCGTAGACCATTGAAAAATCACGGAATGTAATTAGTTTAGTTACATTCCGTGATTACATCACTAACATGTCAAGATAATTACTTAGAAATTTAAATAAAAGATATACACATTTCAAATATTGAATTAAAATAATTTTCTTAGAAACAAAATATAATAACATGAGTAGGTATATAATATGCCTGTGTATATATATTTATATATACATATATCCATATATTAATTATGCCTATATGTGGCGGGCAGGATTGAAAGAACCCCGATGAAATTCTTTTAAATAAAAGGGCACGTAATGTTATGAAAAAAATTGAATACATGTAAAGAATATTAAAAAGAAAAAAAACCATGATTTTTCATGGATCTGAAAAATGTGTTAGTTCTGTATAAAAATTGAATTCGGCGAAAAAATGAATAAAAAAATTTCATTAATTATTATCAAATGTTAATAGTGTATTATTTGTCACTCATCACAATACAACTATGTAAATATTTATCCATATCTTGTTTATAATGAAATAGTTTTTTCATATTTAGATTATATAGATTTATTGGAAAATAACTCATTCATGTAAAATCACATACTATATAAAATTATTAATGTATAATACATATGGTATGAAGTTTCAATACACGTATAAAAAAAATCTACATGAATATGACCATGTTAATATTTTTAGCTAGTCAAACCGAAGAAAATTTATTTCAAAGTATTTTCTTGGAGTTTCACCGTCATTTATATCCACTGATCATATGCATTGATCGTTAGAACTTCACAGTAATCATACGAAGCTGTATTCGAAGAAGCGATAGCTGCTGTCAAGGTGTGGGTTGTGAGATGACGGTTGACAGTCGGTGTTGCGACATCACATACAAATTATTTTCTTGGAGTTTCACCGTCATTCATATGCATTGATCGTTAGAACTTCACAGTAATCATACGAAGCTCTACTCGAAGAAGCGATAGCTGCTGTCAAGGTGTGGGTTGTGAGATGACGGTTGACAGTCGGTGTTGCGACATCACATACAAAGTATTTTTTATAAAACCACCGCCATGTGCATTTTTTTTTATTTAAAGAAAGCAAGACAAAAAATATATATTACAGTAAATAACAAAATAAAAATACAGAAAAGTTCCAATAAACTACATCGTCGACATTGAACTCGCGAATAGCCCTTGTTTATTTTTTAACACTTATTTATTACTTACTTACTTTATGTTGTTTTTACCGTGGAACAATAAATATTATAAACGGATATATAATACTACAATTTTAATTTGGGAGGCGGTGGTGGGTACCGCAGGCCCGGGAACCATTCACTAGATAATCAAAACTGGTAATAAGTTTCCAAAAATGGTTCGCTACATTTGGTGGCTTAGCAGTGGTGACTGGTTTATAGTGTGAGGTTTATCCCCAGGCCTTGGAGGCGGATACGTGGTTGAGGGAAACCATATCACCTCCCCAGACTCTCTCACTCCGTGCATCCGTAACTACTGGACACATTGACCCCCAGATTCAGATCCAGAACCAGCTCCCTTTCCTGTTCTTAAAGGAACCTCCCATCCCCAAATAAGACAAAATTCCTGAGGGGAATTGGTTGCCAGATACACATACATACCTATTTCTCGTCTACACACAAAACACGCTTGGAAACCAATTGTAAATTTTCGCCAAAATTTCTGTTTCGTTACTTTTACGTTTCTCCACAAAGGAGGACTTGAGGAAAATTATTTGCCTGGGATATTGTGTGGAGGGTTTTTATAACAAAAGAAGGAGAGGAATTTCTGGGAAGATGTGAGGGAGGGCTAGGAATCCAAGAATCAGTGTGTCCAGGCGTGACGTATAAATATATCCCTCCCACTGCGGCGCAAGACTGCGGTGCTGTGTCGAAAGACCAGTTGGAGAGGTAAAAGGGTCTTCCCCGGATCTGGCACGCCACGCAGGTGGTGGGCTGATGCATACTGAACACACCTTACCCGATAAACCCGGGCACCCCCTGCTAAGTCACCAAACGTTGTGAATAACTTGGGGTGACATATGACAGAGGTGTTGGTTATTCAATAAATGGTTCCCGGACGGCTGAACTTATAGCCAAATTACCAAAATTACAGCTTGTTCCAAGATACTAAGGGCACGTTGTTTGCCAGGAAGTATAAATGTCTAATACCCTCGCTCCGTCTCTGATTGCCAATTATTAAATTTCTGTTACCCCGGTCTCGTCCTGGCTGATTACGATACACTCGGGCAGGTGCTTGAGGCGACCCGCGACAGGTAAACCTTCCCTCAAAGGACTCTGGAGCACCCCTCATCGCGGATTATGCTAATTTGGAAAGGTCAAGTCCTATATTGTTTCTGCTTTTGACATGTATTCTCTATGAGGCGGCAAGCTCTGTCTTGAGCAGTCAAATATTTGAAGAATTGTCGAGATTCGAGATTGATTTTATATTTTTTTACTAAGAGAGCATCCAACTCGGGCAGATTTTTGTCCTCGAGGGTTTCAAATGTTGGATTAAAAAGATTGATCCGTTTTATTTATTTATTTACGCCCTTAGAACTTTTACATAAAACAAGTCTTTATAAATTCCATTAAAATAGTCGAACATAATAATATATTTAATCTCAGCAAAATGAATTCTATTTATCCATATTCGCACTATAACAAACGATAGAGTATAAAGAAATTAAGACACGAAAAAAATAATGAAGACAATCCCAGCACAAAGTAGAGATAGAAAAAGTATTGATATCTGCCTAGAGTAAATAAAAACAATCAACGAAAAAGTAAGGAACATGGTAAATATTAACATAAAATGTAAGTTAAACATTTGCGAAACAAAATGTTAGAAATTTTGATTTTAGTCTATAACATATGAAAATATCAACAGAACTGAAGCCTATGTAGCATTTGGACTGGATACTGAATGAAATAATTAAGGCGATGTCATACGTAGTAATGCAAAATCATGTGTTTTTGTTTTGAAAATTTGGTCGCCTAGAAATGTTTCAGATGCTTTAATTAAATACTGCGAGTAGAATACATCTTGGCCTTTGAAATAATCGAGTATTTTTTAGATAAGTATTTTTATAAGCCCAGAAAAAAATAATGTAAAGGCCTATGAAAACTGCTTTAAAGTTCAAAATCTCCTACTTACGAACTACGTATGATTTTATTGTATAATGTGGCAAATTAAATTATTTATAAAATGATCGAAAAAAAAAATATTTATGCCTGAACATCCACAAAATAAAATAAAAGGCACTTATTGGCCATGTTTTTTTCTTGCATAAATCAAAACAAGCGGATGGTGTTAAGCGGGAATTTAAACCTTATCGCCATCTACGTTAGGGTTGTTATTGATAGCGGCTCAATTTAACATATTACACGACGTAGTGCATCGCCTTAATATGAATTAATAGAATAAACAAAGAACAACTCTGGAAATCTTATGTTACGATTTGGTACTCGGAACGTTATTAGCATTGTTAAATCAGGTTAAAGTCGGTTAAATCAAGAAACTCATTGAGTTAGCATAATTATTTTTTTCAATGGGTATGGATGGTTTGAAATTGATGAAACTTAGTTTAAGCGTTTTATAGTATGGGGATCAAATGGTAGAATTGTATACTAAATTATTTCTTACTTACTTTCATGGATTTTGTGTTCAATAAGATGATATGTCAATTGATGTAAAAAGAGATTCAACCTGCATAACTGATCTAAAAAAAACTAAACAGTGGCTAATGGATCAAGATTTTCTATATTGATATTATTTACAAATACACTAGTATCCTATGTATAATATATATGCCTATGAGAGTGTTTTGAGTATGTTGTGTGCATTTGAGTGTGTGTATGCTTATGAGTATATTGACCAAATATATTAGAAGAACGAGATATGCTATGTTGGCCGCCGGACCGTAGCCGGAGTACTACCTAATTAGGGTACTTTGAACGGTATCGGGACGTGTACGCACAGAAATCTGTTCTATGTATTAGTGCGGATACCTTAGCGATGCCTTAGCGTAAGCGAAGGTGTGCAGTAGTATTGGTGAACAAAACCGGCGACACTCGGCAAAACAATTCCACTCAGTACGAACTGCGCATAGCACATCTCGTTCTTCTAATATCTTTGATATTGACTGTCTTATATCTATCTGTATATGTATTTAGTCCCTCAAAATGTTATGCTTCTGTATCTATTTGATTGTGGCTTCTCGTTATATAATTAATATTGTGAACATGACCTACTGGCAAACTGCTTTGGCAGTTTAGCGGGACTTCAAATCCCTACAAATATTATCTATAATCTGTACTGGTTAAGAAAACGTGAGCAGTCAAGTATTTGAATAATCGCCGAGGTGTTCCCGGGAATATTTTTTATAAAGAACGTTATTCTGAATGAAGTTGTCTTTTTTTATGAAAATGTATTACATGCATTTTAAAACAGAATACATCTAGTAAATCACTAAAACTACATTACCAACGCTACTCTAATGTGAAGGATCCAACAAAGTGATGGTATAGATTACGCTTAGTTCTATAAATATATCAATAGTACCCCCATACTTGTTGCCCAGATCATGTATTCTATTGGTCAGTGAGTGTGTCTGATAGTTGGTTGTGTATGTATTGCAGAAGAGAACTTGGAGTAAACGTATATACAATTGTACTCGTGACGTCACAATTCAATGCACTATTGCTACTGCTATGCCAGCCCTTGAAACGTACCTTCACACGCTTATGGGCCGGACGCAAATATTAACATTTTGACAGATTATATCTTTGTTGATTCCGTATTTTCCAAAAATTTTACAAGTTTTGTCCTCAGCATGCATAGATTAATATGATACATTTGTAAATAACATGTAAGAGATAATCTCGTTGTGATGCAACGCATGTACCGCACAAGAGTCCAAGCTATCTGGAGAGAGACTATGGCATCCCCAATTGTGATGGCATGTTGTGAAGCTGAAGGGAGGGAAGGGGAAGCGGATAGCGAGGAACGTTGGGAAGCAATTAGCTATTCAGATCTTGCCACAAAACACGAGTAATGCTATTTCAAGAATCAATCTGCATACATCTGTGTATCGGCAAGTACCCGACAAACTTTAGCCAGCTATTCCTTAGCACATTTGGAGTAAAAAATGTTATGGGCGCTTTGCTGTCCGGTAACATTTTTTTTCCATTAAAAACAAAAAATAAATAAAAAATCCACACTCCGTCACTGACATTTGCATTGTTTCTCGTGTTCAACAGCTGTTATTAGCAAGTGTGTCAAAAAGTGTCCTCGCTCTTTCGTACACACTAAATAATAATAGTTAAAAATGAGACGAATGGTGCCGTGCCATTTCGTTGTTTCGTTTTGTGCCAATGTAGGTACATACGTACATTATTCAACGAAACTCGAACAAAATATTGCCAGACGGGTTTTCAAACTTTGAGAAAGGATAAAACATTGGTGACATGTGGTGAAAATATGAATAGTAAATTTTTTATTAAAAAAAATGTTACCAGACAGCAAAGTGCCCGTAACCTTTTTTACTCCAAATGTGCCAAGGAATAGCTTGTTAAAGTTTGTCGGGTACGTACCGATACACCCTGTATAATAAGTATATCGTATTATGTTATTCAGCCGTATATCCCCACTGCAGGCTCCTTCAGGGACACGGCATTATTGTTTCAAAAATATTTATTTGATTCAAGAATTTACTTTTTACATAACATTAAATTCACCACATTGTGGAAATAACTTTCATGTTTACAATATCAGAGATAAGTTACGTATTTAGTATAAAATTATTATATTAACTGATTTAAGACGTGTTTGTAGTAATTTTATTTGAGTTTGTTAAGTGTGGTAGAAATTTGAGTTCTAGAGGCCAAAAATATTAAATAATTATATGAACGTACTAAACGTTTTTTGTTTATCTGTAAGTTGGCGTTTGTTCGCTCTCGACTCTAGAAGCCAATTTTTCACCAATTTATGCAGAATGCGTGCATTTTTAGATATTCATGTATCGGGTAGGGAAGTCTTAGTAGTAGATGAAACTACTGGATCCCTTCCTGCGTGACTGGTACCGTATATTTTTTATTATTTTTATTTCATGCTAGAGCAATGTCGATGAATTACATTCGGCGCCACAAATCCTAATCACATATAAGAAAAAACTCGATTGTACAGTTATAGTGAATAATCCACAATAAATTTTTTTGAAACAGATTTAACTGTTCTCTCATAAATAAAAAAATTCTATTATTTTTTTAACAGTTTTTTTCGATTCTCTCGGAATGTACCAATAATCAAAATTCAAATTCAAAAACATTTATTGCACAAAAATACAGAGTGCAAAAGGTATAGCTTAAAGGTTACATCCTTATTCTTCCAGCTACCCCAACAAATACACATTATTTTACAAAACCCACCAATTACATGTTAACAAATTCATGTAAATATTCATGATGATATATGATTTAATAAGAATGCAAGGAAGCTATGTTTCAATAATTTATTGATTACAAAAAACAATAATAATACATTTACACAATTATACATTTACATAATACACAATAAAAAATTAAAATTAATACACGGAGAGAATTACACACGGACAGAATGGAAGAATTACGCCTACTAAAATTACACAGATAAAATAAACCTACCTTTTTTAATGTGAAACCGCTCCCAACTCAGTCCCAACTGCTCCCAACCGTCCGGAGCCAGTGAGACTATGACATACCCTATTGGGTGGGGTGTGTTGTGAGGTTTACGGTAGTAGGGAGGCGAAGGAGATGAGAAGAGGAAGGTGGGGAAGTACCTGGCTATTCAAATATGGTCACCAAACATGGCCAAAGCCATTTCACTTATCGTTTCAATTCTAAATGTTGGTCTTGCACCAGGGCGATACTACTCTACTCGTCTACTCTGGAACATGCCACAAATATACTATATATTGTGATTCTCCACGATGTAAAAAGAAAAAAAGTAAAAAAGAAAAATATTTTTTTTCGAAATTGTGTTGTTTTATCAGAGGAAAAAATATTTTTCCATCGAAAATGTTATTTTTTTCACATAAACAATTTAACTTTTGTACATACTATCTTAAAACGTTGAAAATTTCGTTAAAAAAGATATATATGTTTTGTATTCTCATGTAGAATCACCCGCAATTTAACGAAAGACAAGTTCAATACAGAGGACTCTCAAATGGGCTGCAAAGCTGGATACTCTACTGATACGGCCATGTATAGCATGAAACAAACAATCGAATACTATAAAACCAGAAAAACAACAGTGTACGCATGCTTCCTAGACTTAAGCAAAGCCTTTGACAGGGTTTGTCATAATGCGTTGTGGAAAAAACTGACCGAACGACAAGTTCCACCACAAATTGTTAATATATTGAGAATATGGTACAACCAACAGGAAAACTTGTCAGATGGAATGATAGCCTATTAGAAGCAGCCAAATTAAAGTGCGGCGTTAGACAAGGAGGCTCAATGTCCCCAGTGCTTTTCAACGTGTATATGAATGAACTTAGTAAAACACTAAACACAACAAGAATAATATTAGCTATAATTATAATAAACAGTAGTTATACCTACTTAGGTATTGCAAACATATCGATTTGGCAATATCTTTGATTCAAGGACAATTTTTAATGTAGGTATATCAATTTTTGAACTACGCAAGTACAGAGCATATTCTTAAATGTATAATTAGCAAAGTCAAGACAAACGACCTCAAAAATCGTGATAAGTCAGTAGGTGCTCCAGTAGAAGCAGGCCAAGGACGGTGTGTGGATAAACTGGAACAGGACGAGAAGAGAACTGGAAGCAATTGTCGAAGGGGCAGAAGCTAGAGAACATTTGTGGAGGAAGTCAATACACCATCCTGGACCGAAGAAAAGTTTTGATGATAAAAGCCAATCCTTCAGCTGCAGTAAAGACATTTAAAGGCACCCACCACTGTCCCATCCCGGTATAGGTGACTTATTGTCACCCCTTCGGGACTCTCGCAAGAAGATAATTTTTTATATTAAAAGATTCGAATTTTCAATAAAAGACTCTAGACCTTTAAATGTAAAGTAAAGTAAAGTAAAGACATGAGTGAAATCAGTGGAATCAATCAATCAGTGATGCTGTGTCACGCGGGTGGCTTTGTTTTGCAGTATGTGGATTGATCTTGTTCAGCGAGATGTCTGTGGTTCTTTAATATTCATTATTGTTGGAAATTCTTCCAATTTCGTCGTTTGTTGCTTTGATTTTAGCCATTAGAATATCTGACATCTTTTGAGGTTTCTGCTGTGGGAAATGCTTCAAAGTGTACTTCAGCTGGTGTTTCCGCTTTGGAACGTACTCGAGCCCGTAGATTTTCTGGGCTTAGTATATTGCTGCGTGAGAGGAATTGTGCCAATTGCATTTGGGTGAGCCTGTTTCTGTTAATTTGTAGACTGCTCCACCGAACTTGCAATATTTGGACTTTGAAGAGGGGAACGGCACTTTGCGTTGTTTGGTTGGGGTCACCAAGTTGTCTGCCTGGTCATCCTCTTGACGAATGCTTCTTCCGTCGTTCTTGAAGCTGACTCCTGGTGGTGGTGCATCATGATGGCTTTCTTCACTATTTGAGCTGCTTGCTGACTGCCTTTCTCCTTGATTTTCTTGGATCTCCTTGATGTGTCTTTTACCGTTGTTCATGTTTAGTAGTAAACAACTTCTCTTTCCAGTGAGTTCCTTCTGTAGCGGTGCTCCCGTGTATGTTTGTGATATAGCGTAGTAACTTCACTTTTTCTGCCTCGAGTAAGTTCGATTAATTACTGGAGAATTTTCGATAGTCCGGACTACAAAAAACTTCATTTAATTATTGGAACTTTTAACACTTTGATTTCAATATGCACACGATATAATGCAAAGCTTCTGTAATGTTAACAGTAGCACTTGACCGTATCGTCTGAAAATCGGGTCTTTTATTGGATTCTCCCTTCTCGTCGGAGGGTAATAATTATAATTTTGCCCTCATTATGCGATTATTTGGGGTAGGTACTAAACTAGTGCGTGACTTTTCTCGGATATTAGGACATTAGGAAAAACCTAGATTTATGGACTTCTGGTATTGTTTACTGATGATTAATGGTGCACATCAAATTAAAATTTACAATAAAATAAACCCTTAATTGATTTTGGGAAATAACAGGTAATGAGTCATTCGAATTTAGCATTGACTTCTTATACACGGTGCGGCAGAGAGGACGGACGGTTTTAAAAAAATCATAAAATAGTTAATTTTTACTCAAAAACAAATTTATTGATGGAATCAGGTTCGCGAGGAAATAGCATTTGAGACAGTCAAGTGTGGAAAATCACATCAGGCAAGTGGTGGCCGAAATCGTTGATGCAGTGCTGGAAGCGTTCTTGGAAGTTCGCGTAGACTCTCTCCAACATCGCTCTCTCAACTTGGGCCCAACTTATTTACACACAGCCAGAGCATCAATGGACGTTATTCGCATATTAAAAAACCTCTTTTTACATTAGCTCCTCACAGAATCTATGTCATCTTTCGGGATACTGGGTGAACGGGTACTTTTTAA
The DNA here is from genome assembly GCA_026573805.1 of Hesperophylax magnus. Taxonomy (NCBI): domain Eukaryota; kingdom Metazoa; phylum Arthropoda; class Insecta; order Trichoptera; family Limnephilidae; genus Hesperophylax; species Hesperophylax magnus. The sequence goes on along the minus strand of JAIUSX010000014.1, from coordinate 27,596,996 downwards.
GGGAACGAAAGATTTTATCTTACGATGTAAGAACCTTGGAGTTCGTGTAGTCAGTTGCAGTCAGTCAGCTGGTAGGCAAGACTAGGACAAATCTCACCTCATGAACCAGGGAATCCACAACCCGGGGAGTCACACTTGAGCTTAGCTCCCTACAAAATTACGTTGTGAACTTAAATGATGGGAGTAGTTGGGTTGGGGAACAAAAATATAGTTCTTAATTTCTAATTTATAATGATTAAGGTATGAGTAATAATAACAAAAATAAAAAAATAAAAACTACATAAGAAAAAAGTGTGTGGAAAGATGAAGAGAAAAAAAATCAATAAGTTCACAAAGCTAAGATTACATTAGTTAGCTAGTTTTGGATTAAGTTTACACATTATTTCTGATTCAATTATATTGTTCTATTCTTTTTATATTTAAGCATAGGTATGTTAGTGAGACTTTTAAGATTGAACTATTCTAATCATTCATTGCGAATGGTTATTTAGAGCTATTGTTGGTGTTTAAAAGGATATTGTCATAGTGGAGGATATATTTTTATAATTATTAGATATTATAAGAAATAAATAAAATTTTAACTTTGACTAGTTTTTAAAGAGTAGATACTTCAATTGGTGTTTTTGCTTTGGGACGCCCAAAGATATAAGCACCTGTCTCTTTGATCAGCAGAGATTTAAAATAAGGGCTCGTCCGGGATTTGAACCCGGGGCATCTCGCACCCAACGCTCTACCTGAGTTCGCCACGTTGTTTTAGGTAGGAATGTATCAATTAGTTAACTATTTAAAAATCATCTACCGACAGTTGTCATTCATTACATTTAATTCACGGGAATCACGGGAACAGAACTCAAATTAATTGAAAGCTACATGGAAAATCGCACCCAATATACCTCAATAGAAAACACATGTAGTGACAAGGAACAAGTATCTTACTGAGTACCACAAGGCAGCGTACTTGGCCCAATCCTATTCCTTATTTATATTATCGATCTATGTCACCTCCAAATAGACGGGGAAATTAAAATCTTTGCTGATGACACTGTGTTACTTTTTAGGGCCGAAGTTGGTTAAAAGCTGAAGTTGGCCTAAATATTAGAAAAAAATGGCTTGACTCTAACTTATTAACTTTAAATATAGATAAAACTAAATTCATAACCTTAAGCATAAACTCGAGAGGCCAACTCTCCAAAAACATCTACCTTAAAATACATTCCTGTCACTCAGCGAGCACCCCATGCAATTGTCCTCCAATCACACAAACCGAAAATATCAAATATCTTGGTATATACTTCGACCGTTATTTAAAATGGGACAGACATATAGAATCGGTTAAAGGAAAGCTAAACAAGTTGATTTACTTTTTCAAAAACGTGAGAAATATACTAAACATATTTTATATAAAGAATATATACCTCGCAATAGCACAATCCATAATGGAATACGGCATTATTGCCTGGGGCTATGCCAGTAAAAAATACATAGACACACTGTATAAAGCTCAGAAAACCTTAATAAAAGTAATACTTAAAGTACCTATACTAACACCCACTTCAACCATATTCAAAAAATTCCCAGTGTTGAAGATTCAAAAATTATATTCAAAACAAATACTTACTTTCCTTTACAAGAACCTAAGCACATTTAAAATTTCTCGCAATACTAGAACAAGACATGCACACCAACTACTAATACCAAAAACCAACACATCCTTTGGACAAAACACTACAGATTCCAGGCTATAAAACTATACAATTCACTTCCAACACAATATAAAACATCTAATCTTACAGAATGCAAAAAACACATATGGAACTGGCTACAATCCTTTTAATATTTAATTTTTTATATTTCACTTTTTTTTGTTATAACTATGGAAAAATCGATTATATATTTTAATTTTTATTGTTACTCTGTGTAACTAACTCCACTGTATTGTTTTAGTATTATATAACTTTACAATTGAAAAAGTCCTCCACAACACAGGTGAACTCCTAGCGTGGAGGACAATATACTATACCTTTGTAATACAAATATATTTAAGAATAAATAAAAAAAAAATAATAAAAAAATTATGTTAGCCCGTTTGAAATCACTGGTCAATAATATAATTACTGATATTCTCAAATAAATAGAGTTTCATGGAATCATTATTTCATAATTTGTTAATAATAATAATAATAATAATAATAATTGGATAATTTGTAGAGCGCCGTTTTTGTGAAAAATCACCTCAAGGGCGCTGTACAATTTATTTCCTAGGATCTACATTTATTATTTAGAAAAGATACCAAAACATACTTACCTGGCAAGTCACTTCCAACAAACACACTTATATTAAAAAGTTTATGCTTATAAAAGATAGAACTGCACGCAGAGGACACTATGTATATCAAAAAACACTGGTCGTCGCATGATCTTAAGTCTGCTATAGTTTTTATTTTAATTTAAATGTATTTTAACTGTCTTAAAAGCCTACAAATTGTTAGTTGTTATCATTTTTATTTATTTATTTTTAATTATTATTTTTATTTATTTTATTTTATTTTTAGTATTTTTTACATTTTGTTAATTTAAATTTAAATTTAAATTGCCGTCAACTGTGAAAGTGGAGGTTTCTGAAATTATGGATACGACTGTCTGAAAAGGTGCGTTTTAAGTTTAGACCTAAATTCTGTCGAGTCTGCGATCATTCTCAAATCATGTGGCAGTCCATTCCAGGCTTTAGGTCCTGACACGGCAAAAGCACGCTCACCGAACTTAGTATCTGGTGTGCGCTTTGGTTCCTTCAACCTTCCGATAGCTGATGACGTTGCTGACCTAAGGGTTGACTGTCGGGAATTGGAATCTTCTGGAATACACAATTCTGATAAATAAGCCGGAGCCATTCCGTTAAGTGACTTAAATACCATCCAGCATACCTTGAACTGGATTCTTTCAGGACATTTGAGCCAGTGCAGATTTTTGAGATGCTCTGAAATGTGGGAGTATTTAGATACTCCGGAGTTAACTTTTGTTGTCTTCTTAGTGTTAAAAAAAAAGAATATAACTTGTGGATGATTTATCCTTTATTAATTAATTTAAACAATACAACTTAAAATATGTAAGTACAATTTCAAAGGGAAACTATTAAGTGAACAATACGACAAGCAAGTGCTTGGATTCGATACACGGAATAGAGTGTCGTCTGGAAGCTGGAGTTGGGGTTTATATAGTCCATGCTGGTGCGATGGAGTGGGGCGTCATCTTCCTATTTTCGGGCTGCGTGTCAAAGCGTCAATGTGTCATTCCGATAATGGGGTTATTGTACCAGTGCATGTGGAACACGTGGTCTTTCTTAAATCGATCCTTTGTTTTGGGATTGCTGCGCGTGTGGCCGCGTGTTGTTTTAAGTTCATCTAAATGTTCGTTTGTTTATTAATGGTCTTCTCCAAGTAGCCGTAGAAGGGTACGTGTTGATATGTCGTTTCAGGGATTGTGATTAGAGTATATCGTCCCGGTGATTGTCCTTGTCCGGATGCAACTGCTATCCATAAACTATTAAGGTTTAATAGTTTATTTTAGGCGAGATGAAGTGCTGGTTGTAATGGGCGTGCTGCGATGTCTTCCTGTAGGTGAGGGTCGTCTTGGGTGGTTAACTCTCCCCCCCTAAAATTGAAACTCCTTCGCACTGTGAAGAGTTTATATCTTCTCCAAAGGATATATCCGATGGCCGTAATTATCAAGCAGCTGGTAAGTGTGATGTGTATAGTTCCTTCAAATCCCGTCGTGGTGGTAGGGATATCGAATTCTCTGCGTGGTTCTTGTATTTCATCTACATGTAGGATGGGTAGTTTTAGTACATGTAATTCTTCTTTTGAATATGTGATGAGTAATGTTTCTTGGTTAACGATTCTTCCCATAGTGAAGGTTTTGCCTTGTATACTGCACTCGTCATTTGTTACAAGTACAGATTTGGAAATTACTATATTTTGTTGGTGTTGAGGGCATTGTGCTTGTAATGCTGTTGGTTCGTTGCGAAACAGGTACATCATATTATCTCCAATGACATGTGTATATTCTTCTGGACATATAATCTGGCGTAGACTACAGTTTTGTTCGCTGTGGTTTTCTAGTACGGTAGTTGTGCAGTCATCAATAGAGTTGAGTTCCTTGTTGCATATGCTGAGGCTGTCTGTAATAACTTGGCACTTGTGTGCATTATACATCTGCTTTCCATCTCTCAATAATCGTCTCGGTAGGAGGTGGGGTTGGAAACATTTATTGTTAGTTTTGGAAATGATGGGAATTATTTCGTTATACATATAAACGGTGCGTTCTACTAAAGTTAGAGAGAGAATAAAGTGTAAAGTTTGTTTAACTTTAACGAATTTAACTTGCAAAAAGCGTTGAATAATATCAAAATCTTTAGAAGGTAGTTGTTCAGGATTTACATGTGAAATAGATTCCATAAATACCTTCGGTTTTATAATGCTAGGGTGGTACATTCCATGAGAGGCAAACGTGATAGCTTCCGTAATTCTAGTTATTAACTCGGTAATAGTTTCCGTCTGATAAATCAAATGTGTAATCAACAAGTCTGTTTTATCTTCATAATGGTCATGGCTCATTTGAGACCAAAGTACCAATTGATTATGTGAAATATTTTTTAGTTTGCCGTAATAATCCTCCAATGTTCTTGAACTCAACGAGATTCTCTTTTCATTTATATTTTGGTTAGTTTCAATTCGTTGCACTAATTTATCCAAATCATCATCATCTAAGTTTCCCGTAATTCCTTTAATTATTGAACCAAGTCCGTTTATTAGGCCTCTTTTATTCCTATTTATAACTAAATTATCAATTATCTGATTATTATGATCTATTAAATATTTCAAACGTTCTAATCCTACGTGTGGTAAGGTTACATTGTTACATTTTATAAGTTTATCGTAATTAATTCCTAGTTGTTGCGATTGTTCAATTAGTTTAGATAAATCTAGGGTATGAATGACGTGCCACTGTCCTTCGACGGCTCGTGCATTTCCCAGGGGCGCGACGATGAAGTGCTCATTGTCTGCTAATTGGCGGATCCGTAGCGCTTGCGTCATGGCCGTCAGCCTGAAACAATTTAACACTGTCTTTGTGAATTGTTGTTAGGCCTCTCAGACTTTTATATTCAAGTACATTATGTGGTAGTATTTTAGTAATAGTGAACGGTCCTTTAAATTTATTTTTATGTTTACCCCGTGCGGTAACCTTTATAAGTATCTGTTGTCCCACGGACATTTCTTGCTGCGTACGTGTTTTGTTTACTCGTTCGCGTGTTTTATTTTTTGTTTTATGCTGTAAATCATGTATCAATTTTTTGAGTTCTTTACATTGATTTGCGTGGTCGGCTACGTAGCTTTGGGTAATCACACCATTAGGTTGTGGTACTCTGTTCCCATGACAAAAGTGTACCTCGTTTGGTGTATGTTTAGTTACACCATGTATGTTATTATTATAAGCATTCAAGGCTAAATTAATTTGGGTTTCGGATGTTACGTTCGGTATTGCCGTGCGTATTAATCTCAATATTTCTGTCAGAGTGGAGTGAAAGCGTTCTATATCAGCTTTTGATTGTGAATGACCAGTAGTAGTCACATGTGTTTTAATATTGTACGTTTCTAATAACTCTCGTGTCGTAGTGGACGTGAACGTGGTTTCACGATCTAAATGTATTTCTTTCGGTATACCGATTAACGAAAATATTTTAACAAGTATTTCACATATGGCGACATTGTTGTCGACAGTGATTAAAGTACAAGATGCCCATTTAGAGAATCTATCTACAATGGTTAAGAATTTTTGACGTCCGAAATGGTAAGTATCAATCTGCCATATTTCCATTGGACAATTGGGGGTAACGGTAGCCTCTAATGGGGCAGACTTTGGGTGTCTTTCGTATTTAGAGTTTTGACATATTATACATGTTTTTAAAAAATCTTTTATTTTGGTCCGCATGTTATTGAAATAGTGCGTCCGTTTTATTTTACTAAGTAAGGCATCTAGGCCCATATGACGTTGGTTCTCGATATGCGTCGAACGAATTACTTCTTTTTGTTCTTCTAAATTTATGGGTTCAATCTTAACATTTGTGAAACGTATTAATTTTAACGAGTTCTTATCAATATTTTTTCTATAGCATTCGCTTAAACACTCATATAGTCTATCATTATTTATAATTACTGCGTATTTATCCTTATCTAAACATGTTTTAATCAATTTTAAAAATACCGCTTCCGCATTTGCTAAAGGAATGCACCATACAAGGTCCGTACCTTTTTCTTTAGCTCTTAAACTATTCTTCTCAATATCGCTTAATTCGATAAAAATCCTATTCATACGCGGGGGTGGGTGTTCGTTACGAATTGGGATTCCACCCTCATGGTCATCCACATTGCTATGCACGGTGTCAGTGACACTCTGGGCACCCGAGGTGGCTTCTACTCGTAATGAATCGTGCTCCTCACCGTCCTCACTATAATGAATTTCGACCCTTGAAAGTGCGTCGGCTACATGATTATTACAACCTCGCTTATGTCTAATTGTATAATCATATTCTTCGAGTTTAAGTCTCCACCTAGTAAGTTTAGCATTGGGTTCTTTCAATTTGGTTAACCATACTAACGGTTGATGATCCGTTTCTATAATAAAATGTTTACCATAAATATACGGACGGAATTGCTGGAGGGACCATAGTATACCAAGCAATTCTTTTTCCGTCGTATTATACTTGGTTTCCGTTTTCGACAGTGTCCTAGAAATATAGGCAATAGGTTGAGATTTTTGGCTCAACACAGCCCCCAGAGCAATGTTACTTGCATCTGTGGTTACAGTGAATTCTTCGTTAAAGTCGGGATATTTTAATATTGGGGCATTCATCAGTAATTCTTTACATAGCCTAAATGCATTTAAAAACTTTTTGTCTTGGTTATTTATTTTTACGTTTTTTCGGGTACATTCTGTGAGTGGTTTCGTCACTCTGCTTAAATTTGGGGCGAATTTACGGTAGTAACCGATTAGTCCTAGAAAAGATTTTATATCCCTGACTGTCTTTGGTAAGGGGAATTTTCTTATAGCATCAAGTTTTGCGGGATCAGGTTGCAGTCCATCACCATTAAGAATATGGCCTAAGAATTTAATTTCTTCCTTGACAAATTCACATTTATTGATATTTATTTTTAAATTTGCTTCCCGCAGGGCGTTGAAAACTATTTCTAAGCGCCTGAGGTGTTCTTCTTCGTCGTTGGCATATACTATAACGTCATCTAAATATACCAAACATATTTTCCCTATGTATTTACGTAATACATTATTCATCATACGCTGAAATGAAGCAGGAGCATTTTTTAATCCGAATGGCATTCTAACAAATTCGTAGTGTTGATTAGGAATAGTGAATGCTGTCTTTTCTATGTCTTGATCAGACATTTTGATCTGGTGGTACCCACTTGTCAGATCTAAAGTTGAAAAGTATTTATTACCATGTAACTGTGAAAAAATGTCTTCGATGTTTGGGAGCGGAAACTTGTCACTACGTGTCTGTTCGTTGAGTTTCCGATAGTCTATGACCATCCTCCACTTTTTTATACCCGATTGGTCGAGTTTTTTCTCGACGATGTGGACAGGGCTTGCCCAAGGCGAATCGCTTGGTCGGATGATTCCATCCTTCAGAAGTTGAGCGACTTGTCTTTCAACTTCAAGCCTCTGTTCGTACGGTAATCGATAAGCGCGTTGATACACGGGCTCTTCTTTAAGTAATTTTATTTCATGTTTTACATGAGGTGAGCAATTAACTACCAGTTCTTCAGAGAATAAATCCCTATTTTTCTCCAATAACTCATCAAGTTTACTCATATCCATTACATGGAACAACTGAACTTGTTTGGTTGGAGTTTTTAAAATATTATTTGAGTTGTTTAAAATTAATGTTGCATTCATTAATTTTAACATATCTATTCCCATTAACACATCGTATTTATGGGAAAAGTCAAAAATATAAAAACGCATTTCAGCATTATTATTGCCGAATACTTTTCTCCAAAATGGCGTCACGACTGTACCTCTATGGGCGGTCGTAGAGTGCGCTGTTTGTACAGTAAACTCTTCATTTATATATCTACAGTCACGAAACAATCTATTATATACATTTTTAGTCATGAATGATTTGGAGCTTCCCGTATCAATCAGAATTTTCATATTTAATGGCGCTACTATATATGGTAGGCCATTATTGATATGATTCAGGTGGATTAGGTTTCTCGGGGAGATTCTTGGTCTTCCCAAAAATCCGGCCGTTCCTGATCATTGCTGTCGGTATAGAATAGCTCCTGCGCCGTACGTCCGTTGCCGAGGTCGATGACCGGGCCTTTAGGAGGTCGGGACATTGGGGCCGTTCTCATACTGACATCACCGGCACGTGTCTGGTGCGTATTAAAATTGTTGTTGTTATTTCCGTGCCACGGGCGGTTTTGTCCGAACTTATTATTATGCGTCTGGTTATTATTATGCCACGGTTTATTATTATAATTATTGTGATTAAAATTATTATGTGGTTCGAACGAGCTTTGCGTTTGCGGAGTAAAAGGTTTATTTGATTGTTGTCCTGGCCGCATAAAATTAGATGGTCCTGCTTGTGGAAACACAAGATTTTGTTTAGACCGCTGGTGGAGCTCGCCATGGGCCTCCAACATCCTTATTTCTGTGCACAGGGCATCATAATTTTTTGTTAAGTTTGCGCATTTAATGTGCGTTGACATGAGGTTTAATAAAGTATTTCGAGCCGTATCTTTGTATGGTTCCATCAATATGTGAGCACTAGGCCCTCCATATTGATCGGAAATTTTAATTTTAATCGAAAAGAGAATTTGGTTGATCTCATGGATCGTTGAGGAGAAATCCTTCTGACCGCGGTTGAAGTTTATCAATTCTGTTTGTAATAACGTCACAGACTTATTGTCCCCACATTCATTTTTCAATGTTTCTAATATTGTTTCAATATTGTTATCATGATCGCCCATGAGAATTACGTGAAGTGCTTTCCCACGTAATCTTGAGATTATTTTCTCAACATTATTTGGCGTATTGCCGTTTCGAGTAATATACCCCCTGGCTGATTTTATAAATAAATTAATATCTTGGGGAGAGCCACTGTACTCCAATATCGATTCCGAGTATTGGGGAGCGGGCCTCTCATTTGGCTGTGCCATTTTAATAAATTAGAAATATACGAAGTGACTTTTAATTAGAAAAAAAAATAGTTTTCTCTCTAACCTTTTGGATAAGGAAGGGAAGGGATCTATCGTACGTATGGGATAGACGATCAATTGAAAAATGTACTCACAGAAGTATTGATGCGATGATCTTCATTGCCTAGTTAACGAATTTGTTTGGTGTGTGGTCCTCTTCGCGTCGAGATATTAAAGAATATCTAAGAAGTCCTGGCTACGGCCAAGTTTAACAGCTTCTTCGAAATGACCCACGTACTGGGCGCCAGTTAACTTTTGTTGTCTTCTTAGTGTTAAAAAAAAAGAATATAACTTGTGGATGATTTATCCTTTATTAATTAATTTAAACAATACAACTTAAAATATGTAAGTACAATTTCAAAGGGAAACTATTAAGTGAACAATACGACAAGCAAGTGCTTGGATTCGATACACGGAATAGAGTGTCGTCTGGAAGCTGGAGTTGGGGTTTATATAGTCCATGCTGGTGCGATGGAGTGGGGCGTCATCTTCCTATTTTCGGGCTGCGTGTCAAAGCGTCAATGTGTCATTCCGATAATGGGGTTATTGTACCAGTGCATGTGGAACACGTGGTCTTTCTTAAATCGATCCTTTGTTTTGGGATTGCTGCGCGTGTGGCCGCGTGTTGTTTTAAGTTCATCTAAATGTTCGTTTGTTTATTAATGGTCTTCTCCAAGTAGCCGTAGAAGGGTACGTGTTGATATGTCGTTTCAGGGATTGTGATTAGAGTATATCGTCCCGGTGATTGTCCTTGTCCGGATGCAACTGCTATCCATAAACTATTAAGGTTTAATAGTTTATTTTAGGCGAGATGAAGTGCTGGTTGTAATGGGCGTGCTGCGATGTCTTCCTGTAGGTGAGGGTCGTCTTGGGTGGTTAACTCCGGTGATAAGCCTTGCCGCGGCGTTGAAAACGGATTGTAATTTGTTGATTTGACATTTAGGGAGACTTGCATATATTCCGTTGCAATAATCTAGACATTAGATGTTATTACCACAATTTAAAAATAGGTATTCAAGTATTGTGCACTAATATAAGAAGTCAATACAAAATTGAAATGACTCATTACCTGTTATTTCCCAAAATCAATTAAGGGTTTATTTTATAATAAATTTTAATTTAATGTGCATTATTATCAATCACTAAACAATAAAAGAAGTGGTAGATGGGTTTCTAATCAATGATGAGCGCTTTCATTTTTATTATTGAGAATGAGAAATCCAAACAAATCGTTCGGGGTAGATGTGTCTCTTTGTGAAAAGCTCCTCAATATATCTGTTTAAAATGTACAAGTTATTAGCTAAGTGCACAACCATTTATTTTACAGGGCACTGCCTAGCACCTAGCGGTCAGTAGTAAAGCTAGGGCCTATTGATAAAACAGGTGTTTTTAATTACCATTGGCTTCTATGACAGTATTTGTTTGGATAATTAGATTGTCAATGTGTGTTATTTTGATTAGGTTATAAAAAGCCTCGCCGAGTGGATTTTTTCACTTCTTCTCTCCTAAAAATAGTAACAAGTAGTCATTATGGTCAATTGACCACTTGTAAAAGTGTTTTTGCTCGGGTCGGGAATAATTTTTATCTCGTAACATTAAATAAATTAAAAAATGCAGTTTGTGCAGTAGAAACGAAAACCATGAGTATGTTATTTTGAAGAATTCATCAACCCCCAAAACTATTCTCAACAATATCATTGATAATAAGAATCCAAAAAATGGGTATTGCTGATATATTAAAATCCGGTTTCCAATAAAACTTTTATGATAAAAAATTGGTATTTTGCCGAAAAATTATTAGGAGACCTATCAATTCATTAGTCAAAGGCCTGCAATCCCTTTATTTCCGTTCTTAGCCGGATTACATATAATTTGAAGAGATTCTTAATAAAATAGCAATTTTTTATGTCATTAAGTTTTCTACATGAATAATACTAAAATGCACACACATTGAACTAAGGCCGTATGATTTCAGAAGTATTAAGAAATAAATTCTTTGGAAAGTACAAACTTTGTATCACTTTATATTTTCAAAATACAAGAAAATTAAAAAAAAAAAAAACGACGAGCTTACTCCGTATTTAATAAAATTAGGTTTTCCGGTTCTTAGATTTTATAAATACACTATTTATATTTAATTTATATAATTTAATAAAATTCAACCAAACTAATAACTTTTTTCGTTAAATACAAACTAGGTTTCTAGGTCATATGCTTGGTACTAGTGAATATTATTTTAGGCCAAAGTTCATAGAAAGTATACAGGATTGATCGCACCTCCGCTCTTACGTTGTATACTTTGAAAATATGCATCTTGTTTGTACATTTCCTTGAGTTAAATACATCAGCTACCTCTGCGTGTGTATTACCGAGTGTGAATAAAGCCGCAAAATGGAAGACAGGACATCGCGTGGAAGTCCGAGGTGTTTGGCTGTCAGGTTGCTGGGCAACGTGATGGAACATCTGATGGTCGGTGTGGTGGTGCTCTCGGTTGTGAGTTTCCAGCTTCATATTGCGTTCTCAGTTTGTGGGGTAAGTTATTGAATATGTTATATGTATTTTGAACGGCCAATCCCTCCGCTAATTTGATGATATTCTTTTAGAACTAAAATATAATCTAAGCTGCAATGTAAGCTCCAAAAAATATATATATTTTTACGACTCTAAAAACATCGACTTTTCTCTACTTTCTACAAATATAATGTGCATGTACTATTATATATAAACCTCCCGGAAGAAATTGTCTAAATGATAGTGAAAACTCTGTCAAAACCCTTTGCGCAGTTTAGAAGAACTAAGCGCACAAACACAGACAGACGCAGATAGCTACTTTGATTTATACTATTTACAGATTAGAGAATATATTTTATAGTATTTTTTCAATGAAGGATTTTTTTCTTCATCTTTTAATCTGATGATTAATATTCCAATGAGAGAGGCTACAAAGTGATAAACTGGATGAAATTGTAAAAAAAAAAACAAAAATACACCAAATCAGAGAAGAGCTTAGTTAGATCCCAATCTCTACAATTTGCTAATTTTTATTTCTCTATTTTTTCATTAATTTTATCCTCAAATAATATATTTATAGATGAAAATGTTTATAAAAAGAGCACGTAAATAAAATAGTTTTGTTTTGAAAGGGTTTCATTTTGTATCCTTGTCTTACATTTATTAAAAAAACATAGAATTACCCTAGTTATTCCTATGATTAATTACTTTGGTTCTTCTTGTATGTGTGCAATGCCATTGATGACCTCCATGGTCGAGGAGTAAGGATAGCAATACGAAGGTCGCGTGTTCAAATCCCGGTGTACGCAAGTAAACTTTAATTAACTAATTTGTGTTCTTTCACAATTTATACTTTTAAAATAATATGAAGTACGCAATTTACAGAGTGCATGATACTCTCAGTATCGCCATGGTGTAAGACCACAATTCAGAATTGCTTGAAATAGAATTAGCCGTGTTTGATGACCAGATGTGACTAACCAGGAATTTCCCCACCTTCCTCTACTGCAACTCTTTCCCCTCCCCGTTACACAACACACCCCAATTAGGGATGCCATAGTCTAACCGGATCCAGACGGTTTAGAGCAGTTGAGACTCTTGTGCCAGTTTCCACATAAAAATATTATTATTTGAATATATATTTAAAAAATCATCTGAGACAAAATAAATAAAAATGTCAGCGGCTCAGGTGCGTTGTGCGGCCCGTGAGATAATCAGATGAACGCAAAACAATACAAAAACTGTATGCAGATGTCAACAAAAAAGGGCTCGTCCGATTTGAACCCAAGACCTCTCGCACCCAAAGCGAAAATCATACCACTAGACCAACATAACTTGTTTTTCTTCTAATTAACGGAATTTCCTTTACATTCATATATATAGATATTATTAAACGTATGTTATTCTAAAGGATCGTTGGTTTTAAAATACATAATGTATTTTGAATAAAATTATCATATTTCCCAAACAAAATAATCATTATAATATTAAATGTTTTAAAGTGAAATTTTTCCAGTGATTAGATTACGCAGTTTAAAGCCACACGAGTGGGATATTGGTTAAACCCATAGTTATTTATCCAAAAATGCTAATTAAAATATCGGTATGACTCAGCATATTCGTAATTACGTATTCTTAGTAAAGCTTAACATAATATAGTTGTAGTATCGTTTTATCTACCCCATCACTATTAGGGTGAAACTATAAATAGCCCAAACCTATAGTTGAACCCATCAGTTGCCTTTCTGAGATAGCAGAGTTAACAACGTCGAGTTTTAAAAGTTTTCATACAAATTATTTATCATATTTATTATTCCACAACAATTTTCTGTGAATAGTGAAGCGGTGTTTGACAAAGAAGCGTTTAAAAATAAGCAATGGCCGTTTCCGAGTTTAATGTAGAGAGTGGAAATAACGGAGGTTTACCAAGAAAAAACTTTGTACGTGATGTAACAGCGCCGACTGTCAACAGCCTTCAAATAAACCAGCCCTTGAAAAAGGCAGTCGGTTCATCGAGTACAGCTTCCAATGATAACTGTGCAGTTCCAACGATCAGTGCTGAGAACGAGAATGATGGTGAACCTCCAAGAAAATCCTTCGCATGTGATGTCACAGCGCTGACTATCAAAAATTACCCAAAAAGCCAGCCCTTGACGGCGGCAGCCAGTTCTTCAAGTACAGCTTCCTATGATAACTGTGCACCAGTTCCATCGATCAGTGCTGAGGACGAGAATGATGGTGAACCTCCAAGAAAATACTTTGCATGTGATGTCACAGCGCTTACTATCAAAAATCACCAAAAAACCCAGCTCTTGACGAAGGCAGCCAGTTCTTCAAGTATAGCTTCCTATGGTAACTGTGCAGTTCCAACGATCAGTGCAGAGGACGAGAATGATGGTGAACCTCCAAGAAAATACTTCGCATTTGATGTCACAGCGCTGAGTATCAAAAATCACCAAAAAAGCCAGCCCTTGACGGTGGCAGCCAGTTCACCGAGTACAGCTTCCTCTGGTAACTGTGCAGTTCCAACGATCATTGCTGAGGACGAGAATGATGGTGAACCTCCAAGAAAATACTTCGCATGTGATGTCAAAGCGCTTAATATCAAAAATTACCAAAAAAGCCGGCCCTCGACGGCAGCAGCCAGTTCACCGAGTACAGCTTCCTATGGTAACTGTGCAGTTCCAACGATCAGTGCTGAGGACGAGAATGATGGTGAACCTCCAAGAAAATTCTTTTACACTTTATTTTCGTATTATCTTGTCACCAATTTATTTTCAATTTTATTTTATCTAATAATAAAATGTTTTTGATCTTTCTACTTTTGTTATAAATACCATTAAATTACTGGTATATACTTAAGGTGTTTTATTTAAATACAATACAAATATAAGTGCGTATTTTAAATTATCGTATTATAATTTGCAATACCACTGAGTTATTTCCCAATAAATCTCAATGTAAAAAAAACTGTTTTATTAGAAATATAAACGAGATATGAATTAATAAACAGAGAAAACGTACTGATATAAAATATTGCTAATTATATTTAAATCTCTTCAAATTATTTGCATTCCGGTTAATAACGGGACTGCAGGCCGTTAATAGGGAGTTGATAGGATTAAAACACGTAATACATGAATGAGTTATGGCGATTTCAAGGGAAGAATATTTAATGAAATTATTTAATCCATTGCACCACCGAATCCAACTTTTAACAGAACCTGCGGAGATTCGTGACAAATCACGGGATATTATTTTAGTAAATCTAGTAAATGACCCTTTTATGAAAATGGGAAAAAAAACTTACGCCATTGAAAAATCAGACCAGTAACATGTCAAGATTAACCTTTAGAAATACACATTTCAAATACAGAATAAAAATTATTATCTTGGAAACATAATATTAAAATTATAAATAGTTAAACATTATGTCTAAATATATCCAGGTATATCTATTAATTATGTCCCCGTATAATATTTACGTATGTGATACCTATATATGATAATATGTTACCATCGACATTAAAAAAAAGTTAACACCTTTTAAATTTATTAAATACGCAAAAACTCCAGTAAAATCATATTAAACTAACCATATGTACTATATATATATATTATTTTTTTCTTTATTCATATTTCTTTTTTCATTTAAACCATAGATAATGTAACCACCACTGTTTTGAATACATACCTTATAATGCCCACGCACAGGCTTCGCCTTTGTGGGATTTTTTTGTTAGGGCCTTATATTTTGTATAATTATATATGTACCTGTAACTGTATGTATCAAAAATTGCCAATAAAAAAAATAAAAAAAAATCTGTTACAACTGTTCCAGCAACAATAGAAAATTCAAAGCAAACATATCGGACGACCACCGTGCGGATAGCATCAACTTCACATACAGACAAAAATTGCTTCAAATCGCCAAAGAGAGAATAGAATATGACTAAAATTGCACACCTACTTATTAATGATAAAAAACACAAAGGTTCTCAACAAGTCCGTTCTCCAGAAAATCTAACTCCAACAGTGAAACGAACAAAGGTGATTCACAGCTACTATATGGCTACGCGGGTGATAAATGCTATAGATAAAACCATATCGATAGACGAAAGAATATATACATCGGTAAACGAAACAAACACCATTTTGGCCATAAATTCCGAAGTTGGTTTCATATGAATATAAGGAGCATCTAACAAAATTTAGACGAACTCCTGGTAACAATAAAATTACTTAACAGACTAGACTGCATAATATTAACAGAGACGCATTCATCGAGCGATATAAATTATGATATTCCGTTATACATACTATGCAACAAATACCCAAATTAATAAAAACAGCGTAATTGCAATATTTATTTCAAATAAATATGTTGTGACTTTTGACAGAGAAATCCACATGCACAATGTAAACATTTTAAATATGGAAATCAGTTTCCAAAAGTACACCCTTAGCATATTCGCTATATTTAGAACCTATGCCTCATGACTGAACTAAAACACATAAGAAAATATAATACTTATGTACAAACTGATTAAATGTGAACTGTCGATTTCCCTAAAACGAATAAATAAATAAATATTTATATACATATATTACTTTAAAAACATTACTTGCAAAACATCGTACGAAACTGAGTAGATAATAAGTTTCATTGGGTTTGCTTCATCTGGATCTTCTATTATTATTGTGTTTTATTAAATTCATTAGAACAACTCCCTGCTCCTTCTTTTAGTAACTTTTAATCTTAACCGTTTGAGTGCCAAAAAAATTCATACAGTTGCTTGTAAAATGCCACCAAAAAAACATTATTTTTTATGAAACTATATATTTTTTTAAAACCCCATAAATTCTTTGAATTTTCAAGGATTTCGATGATTTTTTCGGTGTTTTATTAAAGAATATTGGTTTAGAATCACGCGGAGGAGGATCCCGAAGTCCAGGCGTTTCGAAAAAATGAGAATTTTACGTACCGACGTACGCGCGAATCAGAACACGACTGACGCAATCGACGGAAATCGACGATTGGCAATCTTCGTTAAAACATGAATCGACGAAAGTCGACGATTGGCAATCAAACGGTTAATATATGAAAATTCAGCCTGCAGATGTTTGCACTCGCAAAACTCTAAAAGTAGTTGACCGATGTTGCTGAAAACTTCAAGGTTTGTTCTTTCTAGTGAGTGTTTAGATAGTGGTTTGAACAGTAGAAGATGTTGGGGAATGCCCGAGAAATACAGGGTTTTCCAATAAGAGTTGTTATTTTGATATTCAATCGTAAAAGATCAATGGTTTCGTTGCTTGTGTGGCACGTATCGCCGTCTTGTTGAAAGTAAACGTTGTCCAGATCAATACCATCCAATTCCGGCCATAAAACATCATTAATCATCTCTCGATAGCGATCCATTTACCGTGACTGTTGCTCCAACCTCATTTTCAAAAAAGTAAGGTCCAATGACTCCGCCGGACCATGAACCTCACCAAACAGTCACACGTTGAGGATAGAGAGGCTTTTTAACAATAACTCTTGGGTTTTCCGAGCCCCAGATGCGACAATTTCGCTTGTTGACGAAGCCACCGAGGTGGAAATGGGCTTCATCACTCAAGATGATTTGCATTTGATTCACTCAAGTGAATTTTAATAATTTCAATGCGTTGTTCAAGCGTATAAGGTTCCATTTTTATTAATGGCGTAGTTTCTACTTGTCAAATGTCAAAAAATGACAGCTTCAAAAGTAACATCTACCGAAATAGCGGGCTATTCAAAATAACACCTCTTATCGGAAAACCCTGTACTTAACCCAATATCTCTGCACCGGAAT
The DNA here is from genome assembly GCA_026573805.1 of Hesperophylax magnus. Lineage (NCBI taxonomy): Eukaryota > Metazoa > Arthropoda > Insecta > Trichoptera > Limnephilidae > Hesperophylax > Hesperophylax magnus. The sequence continues at coordinate 27,579,379 of JAIUSX010000014.1, read as the reverse complement.
GAGATAAGTCAAATTACACTCAATGTAAAGTAGTTTTTTAACAGTAGCATTGTGGTATACAATAGTAAATGGTAGAAAATGTAAAGACATCAGCAACAGTGAAGCATTTTGGGGTTCACTAGTTTTTAATAAAGCATCAAAAGATTACCGAGATCCTGAAGTGATTAAAGAATTGGTAAAATTTAAGAATTGGAATTCATCAAACAAGTAAAAAAAACATGGCCATAACTGTCAAAACGCATGAAATTTTGAAAATTTTATTGGCAAAAATGGAACTTTAATGCATAAATAGTTATCTGTTATTAAGTTGAATCGAAGGGTTATTTAAAAAATATTCATATGTATATAACTTGAAATCCGACTTTCTGATTTGGAAACGTTATCAAAATCTAATAGTTTGGAAATAGCAGGAATTCCACAACAAAACCGCGAACAACCTGTGGAAATTGTTAAAAAAGTTGCTGCCGCAGCAGGAATCCACCTCTTACACACTGATATAACTGACGTCACGAGAGTCTCAGACAGACGAAATGAAGCCCCTCCTAAACTTCTTGTGACCTTTTCCGATAAAAGAAAAAGAGATTCCCTCCTTGATAAGAAAAAGGAAATAAATTATAATGAAATCAAGGATCTGGCGACATCTCGAATCTTCATCGGGGAAGAATTAAGCCCGTATCATAAAGAAATCCTATGGAAAACAAAACAATTATCAAAAGAAAAAAATTACCAATATGTATGGTACAAACAGGGTAAAGTTATGATACGCAAAAAACAAGATGATAAAATTATCTACATTAAGCACCTTGATGATATGGTGAAAATAATTTAGTGAATAATATGAACAACATTACTTAATCCACTTAATAATTTAAATTGAGAAAATGAATAACGCACTAACAACAAACATACCAAACATATCATCCATAAACAATAATTTTAACATAATGCACCAGAATATTAGAAGTATCAATAAAAACTTTGATGAACTACAAATATTGATGAAAAGTTTAAATTTAAAATGGGATATTATTATTCTTACTGAATGTTGGCTAACTGATAAATACTACCCCCTACAAATTGGTAATTATGTCCCTTACTCTACAATAATGAACAACACAAAAAATGATGGTGTCATCGTATATATTAAAGAAGATATAGAAGCTGATGTCAGAGAGATCTGTATCAATAATGCAAACTGTCTAAGTATATCAATCGGTAATGACACAACAATACTCGCAATTTATAGATCTCCTTCTACACAAAATCTAGAACCATTCCTCAACTCCTTATCTAATCAACTAAGTCTACTAAAAAGAACTAAAGATGTATTTATCATCGGTGATATAAATATTGATATTCTTGAAAATGGCCATCCAAAAAAATTTGATTATATGCAAACACTAGCATACCATGGATATAAAAGCCTAATTGATTAACCAACACGTGTATATAATGAAAGCAAAACTTGCATTGATCATATCTTTTGTAAAACTAATAGAAAAACTCAAGCCATTATTTGTACTACCACACTGACAGACCATTATACAATAATTCTATCTATTACAAAAAAAAATACATATGTAAACCAAAAAAAGAAATCACTCCTAACGAAGTCTGAAACAAATTGGGAAAACGTCAAATGCGAGTTAACAGTGAATGACTGGACAAGCCTTCTGGAAAAAGATGATACTGATACTGCTTGGAGTTATTTTATAGAAGTTTTACAGAACATTATCCTATCAAACACCAAAACCATAGAAAAAAAGTTATCTCATAAAAATTTACACATTAAACCTTGGATTAGTCAGAATATTATAAACTCAATCAGAAAAAGAGATGAACTGCACAAAAAAGTCAAAAACAACCCTTATGATATCCTAACACTTCGATTCTACAAAAGATATCGTAATACATGTAAAAATGTAATACGTTATGCTAAAGAAACATTCTATAAAAACAAAATTGATGAATGTAATAATGATTCACGTAAACTCTGGCAGATCATAAATGAAATAACTAATGCTAAAGCCTCACATAATGACAATAGCATTAAGGAATTAAACATTGATGAGATTCCCACATCTTTTACAGAACACCCGGACAAACTTCTTGACTTTATAAACAACTATTTTTGCAATATAGGCTCAAACTTAGCAAATAAAATTAAACAAAATTCAATTAGTACTATCAAAAATACAGTGAGGATTGACGATGTAAATCAAGAAAACAGCCTCAATATTGTCAAGATAACAAGTGATGAAATAAGAAATATTATAGCCTCCCTAAATATAAATACTTCATCGGGAAATGAACTGATATCAAGCAAATCAATTAAATATCTACAATATGAGTTAATCCACCCACTAACGTATCTTATAAATCTGTCAATATCAAATGGTATTTTTCCTGCTTGTCTTAAAATTGCTACGATCATTCCAATATATAAAAACGGTCCCAAAAATGATGTATCAAACTATCGACCAATTAGTATTTTAACTACACTATCAAAAATATTAGAAAAAGTTATAAAAAAACAAATGCTTACATTTTTGGATTCTAATAAAATATTATCATCTACGCAGTATGGTTTTAGGGAAAACCTGGGTACTGGTGACGCTATAGCTAATGTAACAAATACAATTATTAGAAAATTGGATGAAGGCAAAAAATGCCTAGCAGTTTTCATTGATCTTCAAAAAGCTTTCGATACCATTGACCACGAAATACTGTAAACAAAAAAAAATGGAATAACCGAAACAACCCTAAACCTACTTAGAAGTTACTTAACGGGAAGAGAACAATTTGTACAAATTGGTAAAAGAAGGAGCAAAACTCTACCAATTAAGTACGGTGTCCCCCAGGGAAGCGTATTAGGACCTATACTATTTCTAATTTACATAAATGACCTTATGAATCTTCCCATCAAAGGAAACATAATGAGCTTTGCAGATGACACTGTAATTTTATTCCATGAACAAGATTGGACAAGCACATATAAGGAGGCTGAACATGGCCTAACTGTTCTTCAAAACTGGCTTAAAGCAAACTCCCTTACATTAAATGTGAATAAAACCAAATATTTAATTTTCTCCAAAAACAAAAGAGGACAATCAATGAATGAGCATATACTCAAACTACATGAATGTCAAAAAAAATTTCCTCAATGTTCCTGCTCGATTATAACTCAAACCAAAAGCATAAAATATCTTGGTATTGAAATTGACGATAAACTACACTGGGATTCACACATTGATCGAACTTCAAAAAAGTTAACTAAACTCATCTACTTCTTCAAAAAAATACGGAACATTTTGTCAGCTAGGGATTTAAAGAGAGTTTACTATGCTTTATGCCACTCCAAATTGGAATATGGAATAATAGGATGGGGCTCAGCAGTATCAAAACATATAAAACAGCTGAAGGTAACTCAGAATTGCATCATAAAGACCATACTAAAGGTTCCCATAAGGACGTCAACAACAGAAATTTTTAAACAATTTGACGTTCCAAGCATACAGAAAATCTATGCCAAAAACATTTTGGTACAACACCTCAAAAACAATTCTCAGGAAAACACCTCACATACTCATAAAACCAGAGCCAAACAAACAGAGATACTAACTATACCAAAGTGTAACTCTACCTTTGGACAAAGAAGCTCTGAATTTTTAGCAGTAAAGGTATATAACTGTGGTGTATGTGTGTAAGGGGGACAGCATGAGAGCGAGACAGCGAGTACGAGATGTATATAAGAGATCGTATGAGCGGGAATGAGCCTCTCAGTCCAGAACCGTGATAGTCTTCTTTCAAATAAATATTATAATACAAGCATTGTTATTATTGAGTATGTAGAGTTAACATACGTTACAGTGGCGCAGCCGGTAGTTCGTAAATTATTAAAAGTTTACGGAGAATCAGATGATTCAAGAAGATTATTCGAATTTTTGGTGATCACAGTATAGTCTGGCGCTTTTGGGCGTTGGATCGCTAAATTTTGAAGGAAGAAGAAGAATAATAAAAGGCTATCAAATTGGAGAATTCACACGCAGCCGAGGCGAGCACGCAGATCGGGCCGGGCAAATTGCGCGGTAAAAACGCAATTTTACACGTGTGTGGGAGCCGACATTGCAACATTTTGTCGAGAGTACACCGTTACACGGGGTACGCAGAAGATCCAGGATCAAGATCGGCATCAAGGGTGAATTGGCCGGAATCCGGGACCGGGGTTCTGTCGCTACAGCGGGAAGGAAGACCTTGGAAGGTGATCGTGTCCGCAGCTGAAGGGAGACGGAGCCAGAAAAGGGTGCTGAGACGTTGGTGATTCACAGGCTCAGGGCAGGGGCTCGGAGCATAACCTCTGGAAGGGCTGAGATACGTATATTTTATTCAACTTGTTTCAGTTCTTCTCCCAATGGAGGCGATTTGTAAGAATTTGGGGACGTTCTGTTACAGAACGGGAGACTGGTCATTGTTCAGGGAACGATTGGATCAGGCCCTCATTTTAAATGATGATAAGTTGTTGTCACCAGAACGCAAAAGAGCATTTTTGCTGAGTTGCCTCACGGAAGAAACTTTCTCTCTATTATGTGATTTATGTTTTCCAAAAAAGGTTTCTGTTTGTTCTTTTGAAGATTTGTGTAAATTATTTGATTCACATTGCAAACCAGTTAAAAATATTTTTGAGTCTCGTGAATTATTTTATAAATGTAAACAGTTTCCTAGCGAATCCGTTAAAGATTACGCGGCTAGATTGAGAGGGTTAAGTTTATCTTGTAATTTTGAGCTGAGATTGGAACCATGTTTAAAGGACATATTCGTTATTGGGATTTTTAATGAAAAATTGAAACACAAGCTATTCGTAGAGGCAATCAATACTTCTTTTACGGATTGCATTAATCTAGCGGCGACGTGGGAACATGTTGTGGCTTTTAAAAAAGTAAATCCGAATTTGAATGTTGTTCATAAGGAAAGCGAGTATTTCCATAAATCCAGGAAAGATAGTCCTTCCAGGAATAAAAATTCAATGCGGAGTAAATCACCGGTTAATGGTACGTTAAAAACTTGTTTTTTGTGTGGAAAAAAAAATCATTTGCAAAGAGATTGCTGGAAAAAAATTTTGTGTAATCATTGTAACAAATCGGGTCATCCTAGTAATTTGTGTAAATACAATAAAAATTATGTAGGTACTAAAAATAAACGGTTGAATTCGGTGTTCGTGGTTAATAATAATGTGGGGCCGGAACCCACATATATAGATTTGTTAATTGGTAACATAATATTGCCGGCGTTGGTAGATACGGGAGCTGCGATAAACGCGATACCATATGAAGTGTATTTAAGATATTTTGTTTCTTACGATTTAGAAAAGTATAATGTTCATTTGTCAGGGTATGACGGAACGCAGTTAAATGTTTTAGGTAAAGTGAATTTAGAGGTGTCATTTTTAGGTAAAAGTGCGAAAATACAGTTCGTAATAATTAAAAATGGTAATTCTACAATAGTTGGTAGAGATTTTTTACAAGTTTTCGGTATCGGATTAAGTGGAATAAATTCTGTAAAATTCAGTGAGATTAATTGTGATAATCATCTTGTTTTTCGTGAAAGTTTAAAGAAGAAATATGCTCATGTTTTTTCAGAAAAATCGGGTAGGCTTAAAAATTATGAGGCAAACATTGAAGTTAATTCGGACTTTAGGCCAAAGTTTGTAAATCCGAGGCCATTACCTTTTAGTTTACGTGAGAAAGTAGAGATAGAGTTACAGAGAATGTTGCATGAAGACATTATTGAAAAGGTAGAAATAAGCGATATTGCAAGCCCGATTGTTGTTGTAAAAAAGAAAGACGCTTCAATTAGGATTTGTACTGATTTCAAAACAACATTGAATCCTATGTTAGCGAAGTTGAAATACCCACTACCTCGTATTGACGATTTAATTTCATCTCTGAATGGTGCAAAATATTTTGCTAAGATAGACTTACGAAATGCATTTGGACAAATTTCATTGAACGAAAAGTCTAGAAAATTATGTGTGATTAGTACGCATATAGGTTTATTTGCATATAAAGTATTGCCTTTTGGCTTAAGCACGAGTCCGGCCATCTTTATGCAAGTCATTACGGCGATAGTTGGTGGACTTAGGAACGTTCGTGTATTTTTAGATGATCTACTTTTATTTGGGAATTCTAAAGAGGAATTATTTTCTATTTGTGAAGCAGTACTTAGCAAGTTAAGTGATTGCGGATTAACTATTAATGAAAATAAGTGTTCTTTTCTAGAAACAGAGATAGAATATTTAGGTTATAGAATTTCGCAGAAAGGAGTTATGCCTTTAGAAAATAAAATATATGCTATTACCCAAATGAGTGTACCGAAAAATGTTTCGGAACTTAGAAGTTTGCTGGGAGTTATTTCCTACTATAGGTCTTTTATACAGAATGTGTCAGGTATTTTGTCTCCTTTATACCAATTGTTGAAAAAGGGGATAAAATTTGTATGGTCTCAGGAATGCAATATTGCGTTTGAGCAAGTTAAGAAACTGCTGACGTCAGACAATATTTTGGTGCATTTTGACCCACAATTACCTATCAAGCTAATTACAGACGCGAGTGATATAGGTATATCTGCTATTATATGTCACGTATATGAGAATGGCATGGAAAGACCGATTGCATTCGCTAGCCGTTTATTGTCAAAAACGGAATTGAGGTATTCCATTCTAGATAAGGAAGCGTGTGCAATAATATTTGGTTTAAAAAAATTATTTCAATATTTATATGGTAATAAATTCGTTCTAACTTGTGATAATAAAGCTTTGGTACATATTTTGAACACTGAAAAACAAGTGCCAATACTAGCGGCAAATAGGCTACAGCGCTATGCGTTGATTTTACAAACATTTGACTATAATATAGAATATGTCAAGTCGGGTGAGAACAAAGCGGATTTCTTATCTAGATTGCCGGTTAATAGTAATAATAATTTAAGTGATTGTATCGACGAGGTCGACGGTAGCGAATATTTCTTAAATTATATTGGTAGTCTGAACGTTGATAAGATTGAATCGGATTTTTTAAATATAATTGAGGCGGAAACGACAATTTCAAAAGAAACGATGAAGCAGTTTTCGATTAAAGATGTAAACATAGCAAGCATTACTGGGTTCGTAATCAATGGTTGGCCGGATAAAAAGTTTTTAAAGGATGACTTGTTAAAATTCTGGTATTTTAGAAATAAATTATCGACTTATGACTCGTGTTTATTTTATAATAATAAATTTGTGGTTCCGAGGGAATTAAGGGAAATCATATTGAATTTCATACATCAATCGCATTTAGGTATTGTTAAATCTAAAAATCTTGCTCGAAATTATTTTTTTTGGTTAGGTATGAACTCAGAGGTAGAAGCAACTGTGAAGCAGTGCGTTCGATGCTTGGAGTGTTTACCCACTCCATGTAAAGTTGAGTTACAGCCGTGGCCAATCAGTGGATTAATATGGAATAGATTGCATATTGATTTCATGGGACCTTTTGGTGGTTACAATTTTTTGATAATCGTTGATGCAACTACAAAATGGATAGACTGTCACATCGTAAATAAAGTAGATTCGTTTTGTACAATAAAAGTTTTGAAAAGATTATTTTCTAATTTCGGAATTCCGGAGCAGATAGTAAGTGACAATGGTACAGCGTTCACTTCAACAGTTTTTAAGGAATTTTGTCATAATTTTAATATTAAATCGTTGACATCTCCTGTCAACCATCCAGCTTCTAACGGACTTGCCGAAAATGGGGTTAGAACGGTAAAGAATTTTTAAAAAAAAATTATGATAAATAATAAATTGCCTGCTGATTTTGAGGATAAACTTTTAACATTTTTGGTTGATATTAGGAATACGCCTTCTATGTCTACGGGGATTGAACCTAGTAAATTAATTTTGGGAAGGAAAATTAGATCAATTTTTAATACAATCATTCCAATATTAGATAATGTTGAAGGTCAAGGTTTTAAAGGGATTGATAACACGATTAAAGATAAGATGTTATTGAGTCAGCAAAAACAAAAAAAGTATTATAGAGGAAAAAAAATTAAAAAGTACTTTGATGTTGGATCTAAAGTTTTAACCAGGGATTTGAGAAGTGATAAAAACAAATGGATTTTAGGAGAAATTTATAAAAGATTGGGGAATAGGGTTTATTTAGTAAAAATTATGTCTACAGGACAAGTGTGGAAACGCCACCATGATCAAATTTCAGAGAGGAAGGTTAGGTGGGGGGAGAGTGACAGGTCTGATGATTTGCTGGACCTGGGTCCACTCTCGGACGTGGACATGACCAAGTTTCCTAATTCCTCTGATTTTTGCAGGTCACCTACACCATGGGAGGGGAGGTTACGCCCTCGAGGACAACGCCCATGCTACACCGAATGAAGAGTCAAGAACATACATAATTACATATAAATTGGAAATTAAATACATAATGGAAATAATTAAATATATTTGGCTTATATAAATTTGTAAAAATAAAAAGATGTAATTATGATTTAAGTGTGGGGGTGTGGTGTATGTGTGTAAGGGGGACAGCATGAGAGCGAGACAGCGAGTACGAGACGTATATAAGAGATCGTATGAGCGGGAATGTGCCTCTCAGTCCAGAACCGTGATAGTCTTCTTTCAAATAAATATTATAATACAAGCATTGTTATTATTGAGTATGTAGAGTTAACATACGTTACAATAACAAACTCCCACTTAGTATCAAACAAATCAAAACAAAAAAACAACTGCATTAAGAACATTAAATCTTGGCTTAAGGAATTACCGGAAAAAGAACTTACTAGCATATTTAAAACATCGTCGTAGAAGTTTCTGGAAACCCTTACCCAAAACATGGAGTCATACCATAGAAGTCGCTGAATAACTTATCCAAAACCTAGTCCCCCTCAGCACAGGATCTCCTAGTGAGGAGGACTACGAATATAATCAACATCTATTTTTTATATATATATTCTTATAAAAATGTAAAAAAAATGTATAATATAGCTACTAATAAAAAAAAAAAAAAAAATATAAAAATTAAGCTTGTCCAGCTACTCTGAAAGATTACCAAAAAAAATTCTCATAATTCCTTATATTTTTAAAAAAATGGCCATAATTTTCACATGATCATATTAAAAAGGATGAATCCAACTCAATGTCAATTTTGGTTGACGTTGTCTGTATTTAAATTTTTTTAACAAAGCAAAAGGCGGTACTTGGCCGTCTGAATCTATTTTGCAACTGGCTGTGAATTAGAAGTGTGTCGTTCCGGCCGGAGCGAATCAAATGAGTCCGAGTCCGAAGGCGTTTGAATCGATCCGAGTCCGCAAAATAAAATGGATCGAGTCCGGACTCACTCTCACCTCTCGCTCTCGCCTCTCGCTCGAAACTCGCACCTCGAACCGAACTGTGTTTGGATTGTTGATCTGCACTGGTTGACGAAAATATTTTTCAAAAAGAAAGTTTAGTAAGTCTTAGTCAAAAGATAGCAACAAGCATTGCTTTTTCCTTTTGTTGGTCTGCATAGGGCAAATTTGCGTTCCAGTAAACTCGCGCCAACGTTACTTAGGTCTTATCTAGTCTAATTATTTAGCTTTGTGAAGATCATTTTTCAAACACAAAATTAAAGCAGTTATTAGTATTTTAGCTGGGGGTCACCGCTGACGGCGCTGACTTTATTATTAACAATTTAATCATGTTTTAATATTCCTTAATTAAATTTGTAGATTATATATATATTGTAATTGTCCGAGTAAGCTGCAGGTTGCGGTGTTAGTGATAAAACTGTTTTAATCCACTTGAAGCAAATTGGGAATGTGAAAAAGCTTGAAAGGTGGGTACCTCACGAATTGAGTGAAGCAAATAAAGAAATTATTAAATAAACCTACTTATTTTATTAAATTGGTAATTTTTTTAAACTTTTGAAAATTAGATTTTATTTGAAAATTTGCCTTTTTTGGGTAATTCCAATTTTTTAGAAAATTTGATTTTTTTTTTGAAAATTTCGACTCATTTGAAAATTTTGATTTTTTTGAAAATTTTAACTTTTTTTGAAAATTTTGTTTTTTTTAAATAGATTTTTTTTTTCAATTTGACATTTTTTTAATCTTGCAAATTTTGTATTTTTAAGTATCCTTCCTGTAGTTAATAATAATATGTGTAACTAATCCTTTACCTTTCGAAAATCGCGAGTTGCGAAGTAGGTATAAGGCTAGCTTTAGACTTGTAAATTTACGAAAAAACTTACAAGTCTAAAGCAAGCCTTACAGATAACAGGATACACAAAATTATTATTTCGTGACACTCATTGTGACGTTCCACCGGGTTCTGCGAATCCAGCTGATTCAAATTCAAGTCCACAGGACTCGAACCTCAATCGAATCAAGATGAGTCCGGCGGAACGGTTTCTAGTTTGAGTCCGCCGGACTCATTTCAAACGTTCCGACTCAAACCGTTCCGCCGGACTCATTTCAAACGTTCCGACTCAAACCGTTCCGCCGGACTCGCTTGATTCGTTTTGTAGTATGAGTCCGGCGGAGTGGTTTGATCGCCTTGATTCGAAGGAGTCGGAGCGAATCCAATGAATCGAGTCCTTTAGAATGAGTCCGGACTCTGATTCGAGTCCGAAAAATGAGCGGAACGACACACTTCTACTGTGAATCCGGTTTCCAATGATCTGCAAAATGTGCTACTAAATCGTAACTGCGATTCACCAGTGCGATACGATCACTTCGAAGGCGACTCAGCAGTTTTCGATGTGTAACGGGCCTTACTTAGCTACCAACATTTTAACAATGTCCTTCAGATTGACTGTATTTCATACTCCGGTGAAATATCTGTGCTAATAAAAATTGTTGAAATTTTCCCTACACTGCACGCATTTTCAGTCTCCCAACTAAGATGTCAGGAGAACAGTCCAATCATTCATTATTCAAGGCCAAAAAAAAAATAAACTGGAAAACTGCAGCAAATTCTTCAAATGAATAAATAACCTTAATGACCATAGACTTGCACAATAGGGTGGAACACTTTTGTATGAAAAATTATTTTTTTTCGAAATTCGATTTGGAATACCAGGGAAAAGTTGCTTTATGTAATTCTAAATAACAGTTCTCAATTTGGAACTTCTAGCTCGACATCTTGAGGTCCCGCCAGAGACTTGAAATTTTATTTTTTATGTTTTTATAGACGTTTTGTATTAAACACCCTATAAATAAAATAATAAGTAAATATAATTTGTTATGCATGAAATGATAAAATAAAAGTAGATTTTAATTAATAAAAACTTTAATTTTAAAATTAAACACAAATTAAGAAAGTTATGTTGGTATGAATAAAATCATTTTTTATAGCAAAAAACCATTTTTAGGTTCAAACTTTGGCATGAGTTTTCGAGATGCTAATTTAGATTTTATGAATCCCTCTCGTCTTATCTTGTCGAATGCACTTAGAACTGCTTCTGTCACAACTTTTACAAATCTTTCCACAGCCTGGGTATGGCAAGTCAGTCTCATAAACTTCAACAATGTATCTTCTCCATTTTCAATAAGATCTTGTAACTGACCATCGGAAATATTCATCAGTATTGAGGGTTCGTATATATTTTGGTGCCAGTCAATCATGTCTATGTAAGAACATGCATTTAAGTTCACTTTTGGCACCTCAAAAATGGGCGAATCAGATTTTTTATTAACTTCACGAGCCTTTAAAATGCGTCTTGCAGCGAGTTCTCTAATGTGCTTACATGAATCTGTTATCATACTCAACAACAAGTTTTCTGGATGAGCGAAGTAACTGTTACAAATTATAACAGGGTCCACTATCACTAACAACTCGTTGGACAAATATCTAGTGCTGTTAATGAGCTTCCATAAATGATTTGAACCATCTTTGCAGGATGAATGTGTTTTGATAGTAAACCAGACAGGAGCGTATGATTATACGACAAACGTTGCTAAAGTCACAAGATTTTGTTGTGGATTTTCTGTAGAAATATACAAATGCAGTATGCGATTAGCTCTTGTCAACCAGCGGGCATGGGGTAGTTTACCTGGGATTCTCTTTAATAAATCCAGGAGACCAGGATCGATTTATGACAGCAGTAGTAATTTCTTGTAAATATTTCTGGTCTGTACTGAGATCAGTGGATATTTGTGGAGGTAGTTCACCTTCTATCTTCTCAAAGTTAGCCAACGGCAGCGTCTCGCATATCTCTAATGCTTTACCAATTTGACCTGCAAATGATTTAGGTCCTGCAGTAGGGCCATCCAAATAGGTAAACAAATGCCTCAATGGTAACTCATTGGAGTGTAAGAGACAAATTATCCATTGCAATGGTCGAGATAGTCTGTTTTCCCTGTATTTGTGTTTTTTCCATCACAGCCAACAGCCATTAAACCATCTAATGATATCTTTTCAGTCGTTAAAAATCTGTGGATAACTATTTCAATATTTCTTGCACTGCCCGATGTTGGAACCCCATACCCAACATAAACAGTACCTGGTTCTTTTATAATCAAAATATGTTCCTCTTGTACAATCACTCTAAGCCTCTTCGATCTTTTTAAAACGGTTTTAGTCGTCTTGTCTTTCCTTCCATCGAAATATAATGAAGGAATTTCTGTTACTCTTTCTTCGGTTAAAATTTGCTGGCGTCTCATTCTGCCTTACTGTTCTTTTTTTTTTTTTTTTTTATATTAACTCCACACAGGAGGCCCTGAAGAAAATAATTTCCCTCAGGGCCTATGTCATCTTTGGGGATGCTGTGTGGAGGGTCTTTTTGTGGAGAGGAAGGAGTGAACATGGGTCTTGAAGAGTCCCATGTTGTAGGAGGGAGGAAACACAGAGGCCGGCAGTTCGTTCCACAGCCGAGCTGTTGAACTTAAGAACGAATCGTAGAAGCGACCCGTTCTTAGTTTCATCCTATCTATTATGCCTCATTTCTTGTTTGAGAGTACGTAATCTTCTATTCAGCAATTTTTTACTATGGATAAGATCAGTTCTTCCTAAAGCCATTAGTCAGTTAGTGCGTTGGTCTTCTTAAAACATTTGTTCCTCTTTTGGAACTTTTTTTTCTCTAAAACAAGTACAGCTTACAAATTCTTGACATTTACTTGCAGCTATGTCAAAAATATTTCTACTCTGTACTCTGAACTCTTCTAACTTTTCTTCCTTAAGTTTCTTCAAAGACTTTTTCAAATTATAACACTTCGAGTGATAACTTTTTAGTAACTGTAAGATTATTTTGTGTGTGACAATTGGAATCGAAGATTTTATCCACAATTCTTCAATTTTCGTTCAAACTACTACGGCAATTTCCAAATACGTAGGTTCTTTTGTTGTGTTATTCCTTACTTTAAAGTCTTGTCTAACCCATTCGTAGAATTTCATCACATTTTCATACGTAGGTAGGATATTCTCTTTCAACTCTGCACTTACACCAAATATCGGACATTTTAAATTTTGTCTTCTAGAAATCAGTTTAATTCACTTAAAAAACGTTTATCAATAAGTGTACTCGTGAATATAATTGACGCGCGACCTTTCACCTGAGACAATTATCGACAGTAGTTTAAACAAAACACTGCATTTCGTAAATTGTCAGGTGCCGCTCTCCGCTTCGTCCCGCACTTTGCACCTCTGTTACAGCGCCAAAGTATATTAAAATAAAGAAATATTTGATTGCAATAGCTAGTTAACAATATTTGAATTTGTTTTTAAATAAAATAAACCTATTTTAATAAATTCTGCACTGTTTTCTAGGCCGCGCAAATATCCCCTAAACTGTCGTTTTTGTAAATGTTCGATGTCTTGGCGGGGGCTCTTACCGTTGTCTGATATTTTTTTATATTTTTAATTGAGATAATTGATGGCAATTGGCAACTTAATACAACTATTCCAAATCAGAATTAGAAAAAAAAAAATTTCGTTCCGCCCTAATGCACAACAATAGACCTGCCCATGAGGAAAGGGGAACATACCAAGTTGCATGGAGCGGGGAGGCGGCAGGACCGTTCCCCTTATAAGTGATTTGTCAATAAATAAGTGACAGTATACAGTCAACTCGCAGTGTCTATCAAAACTACAAAAATAAAATCTGCTTAAGTAGTCCTTCTAACAAGTACAAATTGCTCGGTGTGTAAAAATCTTAACTGCAAATCCCAAATCGGGTAAACAAAAATTCGGTATTGTTCCCAAAACCGAATATTTTGTTACACTATTTAGGAAACTTTTTTAATTAATTTATTTACCACACTTATTTTTGTGTCACTAAGCAAAAATGCAATTTCTAGATGGTTCGGTTTAAATCAAACCTTCGGACCCCTCGCAGAGAAGTCCCACGATGCAAACCCTTATATTACTTTAGCAAACTTTTCTTTTCCGCGCAGGGTCTGGTTATTTCAATGTGGGCTCTTCGGCAGTCAACGCACAACTGGTGTTGTAGTTATTCAGGCTGTGTGGTTTGCCTCCAGCTCATCTAAATGATACTCAGATTTTACATTAGGGCAAGTCTACCCTTTTTGTAATGTCTACGATGATGACCAAAAACCTTCTGAAGAAAGGAACATGGTATGTCTTTTTTTTTGAAGCTGCTGAAACCAATATATTATTTTAAAAATGTAAGTAGATTTTATACTTATTTCTTAATCATTTCAATGACATATTTTGTAGCTACCTAAACATTTTTGGACAATCTCACAAAAAGTTTTCCAAGTTAATGAAAAGAGCGAAAGCAGAAAATCTCATTCTCCAATTCACAAATAAATAACAAAATAAAAACAGCACAAAAATATTTCATTAATCCATATTTATTGGTAATAAATACACTTTACAAAAAAATCATGAAAAGTGAATATTATTTTACAAAAATACTGTTGAACATTTTGAAACAGATTTGTCTAAAAAAGGAATGTGCCAACATGGTGGAATACAGGAAAATTCCTAAGGCATATTTTACTAACGCCAATCACAATAGTAAGATTTGTGTTCATAAGTACTAAAATAGAAAAGCTTCTTGTTATTGGTCAAATAGTAGACAAGCGTACTATCACAACTCTAAACGGGAAGATTACGTTGTCTGGAAACAGAGAATATTTAATTATTTAACATGGATGATAAATAGATCGATTGGAAAAAAGAACCTTTGCTATAGTTAGTAAATGAAGTGCTCAATACATTCTGTTATTGCTCACAAACCGAGCACAATATTTGAAAGACGTATAATTAATATTGAATGTCACGATGGGCAATGGGATTGACCTAATTTTTTGCTTTATGTGTGAAAATACACTTCTTTGGAAAACAAAATAAGCAAATGGAGCCATGCCAGATAGATCCCAATCTATGTCTTATATTATAAATGTTGATATATTATTTCAGTTATTATGAATACACAAATTGTCTTCAAGAGTATGTATATAATTTAAAATGGAAAGAAGTGTTATAAGGGGCCTCAGGGGGGCTGGTTGGCGCTTACTTGGCTCTCTGTGCGGGGCTGATGTATTCAGCGCCCCCGTGGCGCGCCCACTCGGACAGGAACTCGTGCTCCAGGATCTCCGCCCCCCGCTTCCTGGTCAGCCCCGTCTCTTCAAGACTCAGCTCACACATCTGCATATCATCGGTACCTGCAAATGCAATGTTCACTCTTCAATTCAATAGGGAGTTACTGAATCCTCGTCATTTCTGGTTTCCTGGTGGCCTGGTAGGGTTTAACTGTCATAACAGCAGGATTTTGATTAGAAAAAAGATTAAACAATAGGTTATTTGAATAGTTTTGAAGCTCTGCATTAATTATCATCCAAAGACGAGCTTCAGGATCCCTGGGACAGTCCAGAGCATCGCCCTATGGACCCCATATAATTGATCTGTGAAGTGTGCATTCATCAACTCGATGCACGGCAGTTTGAACGGCACCGCAACAGTACCGACCCGAGACTTTTAGGTCTCATAGGTGTGTGCATCATTTGGCAGACCAGCTATGGGAGCAATATATTCTATCGGGATTTCAAATGACATTGCAGGATGACAAATTACATTGTCATGCAATGGTATTGCAATATCTTGCTTGGTATAGTTAGTATAACCAAGAGCGGCTAATAAATCAAACAAGTAATGTACCTGCGGTGAGCAGCACTGCTGGCTTGTCGGGGTGGAGTTCCATCTGGCGCGCTACGTTGTGGCCATGGAAGTGTGCGTACCACCAGCCGCGGCGCTCCTCTGTTCCGCCTGGCCGCACGAAGGGGATGCGGAAGTAGCGGTCCGTGGAGACCAGGATGTCGGGTTTGGGCTGCGGGCGGGTTTGAGGGGTCTTGGCCGCTGCTGCGCAAAGAAAACAAATTGATTACGTGTGTTTATTCACTTTGACACATTTCCATTTAAATACCTCATATCTGAACATATCATATCTGACCAGTTTGGGGGTTCAATGAACTAAATTATTTATTCGAAACCCAACATTTTAAACATGAGACCACATTTTCCATGCATGTTACAAAGTCTCATCTCATCCTTTTCCCCCTGTTCTATTCGGGTGAAGCACCCATCGCATCAACGTGGCAAATATAACTAAGACAACCTTCTGCGCACTTTTCATACGCCCACATTTTACATTGTGTGTATTAAATCCATTTTTCCTCGGTCTGATTTCAGAATATGCTGACATACAAACAAGGCAGTAGCTCTCCTCCTCTGGTGATGATGATTCATGTTGCGTATTAGTTTTTTCCTGTTTGTAGCTCTTCGTTTGGGGGCTTTGGTAGTGGCCTACGCTGCACAAGGAAAAAAAAATTAATTATCTGAGCCCTTTCTAACTGGGGCCCTTGTCTCTTCAAAATTAAATGAAATAGCTTAACAAACAGATTTTTCTAATTCTTGAAAATATATGGTTACTTATCATTCTAAAATCTTAACCCTGAAATCGGAATGGAATATATGTTTTCTATTCTTAAATTTAAATTACAGCAAAAATAGCAAAGGCTTTAACTAAATAAATCCTATATAGATGACTATTATTAAAACTATGTAGAAGTCGATTTTAATTTGAAGTGTTTCTATTTCTTTTATTCTATAACTAATAGTCCAGTAACCTTGTCAGCTGAAAGGGGGGGGGGGGTACCTTGCGTCATATCTGGTAGTTTTGTTTTCTTTGCTGAGTTGTTTATGATGTTGGTTCAATGTATAATCCAAGTTTCCGACCTAGAGCGCAACATAAATAAAAATAAAATTATAATAAAAACACGAAATTTTCTACCTCTCTTCAGTTTTGGCGATTTTAACCCTGAAGTTAAACTAACTTAAAGAACTAGTTTTCGACCATAACTACGAGTATGTTGTACGTTTTCAAAGTGGACTAAATTTTCTACAATTTGAGCTTAGAACCGTCTCTGTAGACTCAGTACGGGGCATGGTAAACATCACGGGTACATGGAATACTCCTACCTTTTAACTTCCGAGGACCGCACGAGACGCGCTCGGGGTACGTGTTGTTGGGCTGAACGCGGGATTACTAAGGGGCATAAATACACCACTCTCTAAGGGGAATCTAAAGGGCCGGCGAGCGCAGCGCAGCGGGCAGCGAACCGGCGTGCGCGGTTAGTTCTGAAAGTGGCCTCCCGGACGCTTATTCTTACTTACGATTCAAACGGCTACATGACAGTATATAAAATTTGGTAGTCAATGGTATAGTTTTTTTTTAAATATTTTTTCAAAATGGAGTCCTCTTGTAAGCCTAAATATGACATGTTAACTCCTCAGGCTAATTTGATTGGTTATTTGAACAAACTTTATCCGTAGAGTAAATTTGTTCGCTTTTCGGTACAGTTCAAATGGGCTCATCCTTTTCATCCATCCTTTCCATTATCAGTAATATTCAGTGTTCAGACGAAAAAAAACGTGAGCCATTTTTAAAACATTTTATATTTGATTTTAAAAATTATAATATTTAAAAAATTATATCTACATTTCTAATAATAAAATTTTAAGGCGTATTTCTAAAACAGTTATTAGTTTTCGGATGCTTTTAGAAATATTTCATTTATTTGGATTTTATTGAGAAGTGGAAATACACACAAATTCTCCGACTTTCTGACAGCATCTTCAAGAAATGTAACGGTAAATATGCCAGAGACCTGGAGAACTAATCGATTGTTTGTTTGTATTTACAAAATATCTGTTATGCATGCACTATGGCAGCATTCACTGCCTGGTTTTTGGGCCGGCGGATTAGTGAGAGAGTACTATAAATATATGTTTTTTTGCATTAACTCCACACAGGAGGCCTACGTTATCTTTGGGGATTCTATTTGGAGGCTCTTTTTGAGGAGACGAGTCATAGAAACAACCCATTCTCATGTGAAAAATAATATCAACCGAGTACAAATGTTGGGCACGTGTTTGGCATGTTAACCGACATGCACCAGTGCCGAAGGTATCAATAGTTCCTAGGAGCATCTTCCGTTGAAATACCTAAAGTAATCTAAAGATTGCGATCCTTTTGTTAAGAAAGAGGAATCTATCTATCGGATAGCCCGTTTCTGTGCAGCGACAAGTCATATCCAGTTCGCAAAGAAGATAAATGTTCCTAAATGTGTTCAAATTGTAACTGACCATAATCCGAGCGAGACTCGAGAGACTCTTCTTTGGTTGTGTGGTTCTTGGACTTCCAGGTGTGATAGACATTCTGGCGGCGCTGGAACTCACCGTAAGCGGCCTAAACAAACAATTTGGAAACATATACATATTACAAACATTCACTGGGCTTCTTCTAAAAAGTTACCTACTGCAGTAAAACGTTACAAACTAAAAAAATTGAATTATTTTCTGTCAGCAGTATATGTATTTGAAATAAAATTAGTTTAAAAGAAATGTTGGTTTATGGTAAGGGTGGCCCATCCATATTAGTTAAGTTCCATGCTTTATACAGTTCCCATTAAAATAACAGTAAATTTGAAAACTGCTGTGAATTGTACACTCCTGGTGCATGGTGTCCCGCAGGTTGGTAAACAGTCGACATAAACCGAGGGCTGTAAGACCCTGCACAGAAAATTAACATCGTTATAGTAAGACAACGGTCTGTAGCGCAGTTCAGTGTGGAACTTTTCTGTGCAAGGTCTTACAGCATTTGGTTTATCTCGATTGCTTACCGACCCGTGGGACGACTGGCTTAAATTATATTAAATTTATACCTCATAAAGATTAAATATCTTTATGCGAATGTGTTTAACGCAACAACTTAACCTGACACAGTTCGACATCGCACGATGTGTCAATAGTATCTTGAAGTTCTGAATATTTCCACTTGGAAAGGTTGTTCTTTTGCTTTTCCATTTTCACTTCTTCTAATCTAAACTTTTCTGATCTGTAAACAAACATTAAAGTTCAATTTTTATTGAAATTCTTTAGGGCAACACTTCAATTGTTATAAATGAACATCTCTATTTACATTCACAACTACATCATACGACAGTTTTAGGCTACATTCAGAAATGCAAACAATGGTACACGATTGACTGAAAAGAATGGAATGTTTTATTTTATTTTATAGAAACAATCAGCACATTGGTTACAATGGTTAAGTGGAAACAATTTACAGATATTAAATATGTCATGGTGGGTACCTATGATATCCGTGGGGTTACTGCCATAAATTGGCACATAAACATATTTTAGAGTAAACTCAAAAGTTTTATCTTAATTTCAAAATCGGGTTTTTGGAAAATATTGTTTTTTAATTTAAAAACAATCTTTGTGTTGTTTATTAAACAGACATGCTTATTTTTTAAAGTGTTTTTATAATATTTTTCTTGTCAATTAATTGTAAAAAAATTAAGTTACATAGTTTTTTTTTTAAAGCATTGGCTAAAAACCTACTTACCGACATAAGAGGGGACCCAAATATATTCCAGACGTAGATTATATCACATAAACATTAAAATCATCGCTCAAACTCAAAAATCAAAATATGTAGTTACCAACTTTTGGCAGTAACCCCACAGAATGTTTTCCTTGTAATGTCTTATATGTGGTATGTATATTTAGTAATTACCAAGTGACGTGCATTTGTAGTGAACAGGTGTGTGTGTATACATGAAAGTATGTGTTAATATATATGTGCAATTAACAGTTTATATCATTGACATGATGTTTCTTTTAAATTTGGGCACTGAATCCGAAAAAATATCGATGTTGGAGTTTAGACAAATATCATTGAAATATGAAAAGCACGGTTAATTGGCGAATTGGAAGCTGCATTTGTTTTGTAATAAAGCTTGTGGAAAAGCGCTGAATGTCATGTTCTTCTGAACGGTATGTTAAAATTAATTAGAGACAGAAGTTCAGTGCAGTCAATATAATCAACTACTAATAATAAATGTTTTGTAATGATAGTGAATTATAAAATACAACCAACCTTTGAAGTTGAGAAGTTGATTCTTCCACATGGTTGTTGTTGGTCTCGTCGACAATTTTTTTTTTCGCCATTTTAAATTCACTCTCCTCGTGGTCCAACCTGTTTTAATTGTACAATAGAATATTACTAGTTGTTTTCTGTGAAAAGCAGACCTCGCGTCCGAAAAGTATATTTCTAATTTTCTCTTATTTAATAAAGCAAAACCATAATTCCTCTGAAATCATAAAATTTGTAAGTAGGTACTTAAATACCTACTTCTTAATTATAAACCATCTAATAATTTATGGTAACAATTTGTTTATTTCAAATAAGGAATTATACAATTTATCCAAAGAAATGTCACCATCTCAATGATAATTCTTTTTCAAACATTCTTCAGGCAAATATGATTTAAGATTTTCACGGCCAAAAGTATTTTTGTTATTTGTTTTTGAGGTGTTATGCCATGTTGCGCTAACTCCTTCTTTAGCCAACGTTTCGGACAGCATTGCAGTGTCCATCAGGGCAGATGTGTTATTAACATAATAACATAATTATTATTAACTTAATAACACATCTGCCCTGATGATGGACACTGCAATGCTGTCCGAAACATTGGCTAAAGAAGGAGTTAGCGCAACACGGCATAACATCTCAAAAACAAATAACAAAAATTCTTCAGGCAAGTCCGCTTTCTTCATTCCATAAAGGTTGAAAAGTTGTGCCTACCACCAAGGAAAAAAACCCAAAAAGAAAAGAAAATATTTCATTTTATTCAGTGGGCCACACAAACAGTGGAGGATTATAATAAAATTACCATTTGCAAATATACATTGCACAATTCATAAATAACATAAAAATCATATCCATGCATGAAACACTTCACATGAGGTATATAAAAGCAAAACTGCCTCTATCCACACTATGTTCATTTTGACCTAATGATTAATTACTTACATATCTATGTCTCACTCTCTACACCAAACAGTCTTCAAACCAAAGCAAAAACGACTTTTAAAACAGTGGTCAGACGCAAAACAGCCTCTTTCTACTTTTGGTAAGGTTCAATAGCGCCAATTTCGAAATGCACCAATCACGAACCAGAAAACATATAAGTACCGATATGTTCGTCGTGCTGGTTGAAGTGTAGAACCGCCACTCTGACAAATGCTCAGGTTTAAAAACATCATAAGCTGAGGAGTTGAACTTCAAAACCTTTTCTGCGAAGAAGGTTTAACACGTGGAGTTATAGACCTACTCTCTAGTGAGTTAATACCAAAATATTGTACTTGCCCTGACAACCTGTTAGACCTGCCGTGACTTTACCAATATGTACATTTAGTGAAAATTTAATTTTTAGGGTGTTTTTCATAATTAACCTACTAAACTAGAGGATTCCACCTTTATTTATTGCAAACATATACATACATACATATGTACATACATCACAAATCAAAATCTCAATTTTCAAGAAGAGATGGAATTTTCGAACCAAAATTAGTACGGTTGGTTTAGGCCATTAATAATTATCATATTCATTAACTTATAAAAAATGTATATATCATTTTGCTGCCTGTTGATATAATTTTTTCAATAAAACATAACATAATAATTCTGATATGCGCTCGCTCGGTCTCGACTGTTTCCGTGCTGATGGAACGAGACGGAGTGTGCATTACGAGACCCGCTTAGCTATACCCAACTACCCAGTGGCGATGTATGACTGAAAAATGTTTTTTGTTTTTAATTGAAAAAAAATATATAATCAGACAGCATAATATGCTCAGTAATCGTTGGTTAAAATTCTTCCGGTATATGCTGATATAACCTGTATATACAGATTTTTAATGTTATCAGTAACCCATAAACATATTTAAAAATGATAATTTTCAACTTACCACCTGTCAATTTCCTTGGGATCATTCACGTTTTTGTATTCATTGAGTTCGCCTTCCAACGTTTGCAGTTTCCCAACCAACTGGTCGATGATAACCAGCAAGTTATTTGTTTGGGGGATTATTTTGAGTTGGTGCACATTAATATGGTTATCGGATGGATCTTTTAAAGTTTGGTGAATTGATATGACTAATTCGGTAGCCTTTGTCAGGTGTTCTTGGGCGTTAGCAGTTGAATCCATATTGATAATTTTTTCACAAAGTTGTAAGCGGTATCTGCACATACGTTACAATACGTATATAATAATATAATGCAATAGCTTATACAAATACCACCTCTCAAATCTCAAATCTCTAATCTTATCTCGAAATAATATGAAATCTGATATGAAGGTACTTATGTGTTTTTTACGCATTCTGTCAAATGATGGGTAAACATTTTTCTTTAAATAAGTAAGTTTATTCATTAAACCCATTACTTAAAATTCACATAAGATCACTAAAAGGCAAAACCTATTTAGTTTAAATGAATTTATTTGTCATATGTTAGCGCCCCCGTAACACGCCCACTCAGCCAGGAACTCCTGCTCCAGGATCTCTGCCCACGGCTTCCTGGTCAGCCCCGTTTCTTTCAGACTCAGCTCACACATCTGCTTGTCGTCCATACCTGCAAATGCACTGTTCGTTCATCAATTCAGTCAAGCATTAGAATTTGAGGTAAACCTTTGGCATGCAAAGATGCAAAAGGATTGACTCTGTTACCCCACATACTTTATCATTTTAATGCCATTTTATTGAATATTATTTATGGCAGGAAAAGTTTGAAAAATTTTTTTTTTCTGTTTTACCTCTTGCTTACATTATCTGGTGTCAGAAGGAACAATTTAAGAAATCAACATTTAGCAAAAAACAAAGTAAGTTATTACGAAGATAGAATCAGCTGGTGCACTGCAAATTTTTTTACTGCAAAAAGTTAATATAGTACTTTAGTTTATTTTTTGATGATAGATTATGTGTTTATAGTTTTTTAGGAATATAAAAAAATACCTAAGCTAGAGTTTTAGAGATTTTGGGTACCCCTGTTGGCAACGGAAAGGTTAACATTACTATTAATACATTAGTCGGATTGTGGTAGGAGAAAGATGAAAAGCAAAAGGTTATCTCTGTGAGGCAAGTTACCTGCGGTGAACAGTACCGGTGTAATGTCGCGATGCAGTTCCATCTGGCGCACCACGTTTTGGCCGCGGAAGTGCATGTACCTCCAGCACCCCTCCGTGGCACCAGGCCGCAAAAAGGGGATGCGGAAGTAGCGGTCTGCTGAGTCCAGAATATCTTGGGGGCTCTTTTCAGCTGCGCAAGGAACATCTATAACTTTTGATAACAATTTAATTTAATTTTACAATTTGCTTTGATGCTTTTCCACTAACCCTAGAGCATATATCCAATATCCAATGACCAGTTAAGGATTCTACGATTACAAGTGTTTAAAGAGAAACTCACCAGCTTGGATGGGTTCTGGAGCTCTCTCCGTCTCAGCCACGGCACTAAACCTGTCAGGAAATGAACAGATATCATTACTCGGACCTTCTGGAAAGAGACGCGTAATGCGCTGGTGGTTAAATAAATACAGGAGAAAGAGTATAAATAGTTTTAAATGCTTTCCACTGGCTGCAATCCTCCATGCAATCCTCTGGATTACTTACACTGGCGCACCCACATAATCTGTATTTTTGGTGTCTCTTTCTGTAAGTCCAGTCCATTGAAGTATTTGGAATCTACAGAATCTTACAACAGCGTCATGCTCTATAAAATTTTACAGTTCATGGTTCATTTTAAATCCGTATGATCCAGTCCAATGCATGTTTTTTTTTTCATTATAGGTTAGGCACCATGTCTCACAATTGTACAGTCTTATTTTAATAGCACTCCCCTAAAAACACCTCAATTACCTCAATTCTGGAGGTATTAATTAATGGCTTGAAACATATCTTATATATTTATGCAGATCGTTTGAAATAACATACTGTTGTACACCGTCGTTGGATGGTTGGTACATATACTTAATATTAACCCTCTGTCTGCTGTCCACTTACTGATGATCTTACTTACTTCTATCAATATATATTATTTGTTATCACTCTGTTAATAAAAAATATATATCTAGGTACCTAGCTTTATAACAAAAGATGCATGTGAACATTACTCACTTGTAATGAGTTGGTGATTTAAGCAAATTATAAAATGCTATCTACCCTTGAAGTTGGTCAGGCGATTCTTCCTCATGGTCATTATACACGGCCAATCTCTGGAACATTCTGCTGACAAACTGCTTTGGCAGTTTAGCGGGTATAAATAATTAAAAAAAAAAATTAAAAATTTCATTAACTTGGCGTTCTTGGTCCAACGTGTATGGAGTGTTCCACGGAATATTACAGTTTATTTATTTATTTTTTATTAATTATTTATTAATCTTAAGTTAGCTCACATCTTCGTGTGTGCTAATAGTTTTATAAACATATAAACATGTACATTGTTTAGCAAACATAATCTTTCTTTAAATATTTCAATAAAGTCACAAAAAAAGAAACATTAATAATTGAGATAGACATATTTTCTTAATTCATTTTTGAACTTATTAATATTTTCTATCACAGCAATTTCCGCAGCAGTTTAGCGAACAATATTTTTATTGCTATTAAGAAATAGACTTGTAGAAATAGAATTTCGTTGAAAAGTACTACATAGTTATTTCCGAGGACACTGTCTGAGGAGATTTTCATTTCATACATACCTATTTATTTCTGAGGACACATTTAATTAAATAAAACCTAGGTATCGCCCATTTTTTACATGGACTGTGGAATGTATCCCCCCCGTGCAAAAACATGTACCTAAACATGTCGATTATTTTGATTAAATAGTGGTGTACGAGTATACAAAGTTATTTATTTACACACTACGAGCAGGAAGGGTAACCTTTATAACTTATTAACTACAAAAATATTTTATAACAATCTCTTTGTAAGGGTCCCAACTCCCAACTACATGTATTTCAAAAGGTGAACCAAGTCTTCCCGATCCTCAAATTCTTGTCTTTTGTGTGGAAAAATATTTTATCAAAAGGTAAAACTATTATTATTATTCTTTATTTTGGCTTTCACCCATTAGGGGTGATCTTGGCCATACACAATTAACATTTTTTCTTATTAACAAATACAACAAATTACAGAATATAATTGATTACACATCATAAACATAACATAACGTAACATAAATAAACATATACATAAACATAACATACTTAACATAAAAGGTACAGAGCTGGTAACAGCAGGTTATCACAAAATTATTACAATATAAGTGGGCGTTTTTTGTTATTTAACCAAAGATTTTTCTAAAATTAGTAGCGTTTTTTTAACAGAATTATGAAATTGGCAATCTTATAAACAAACACAGTATTTAGGAGTAAATAAAAGTCAGATTCCTTTTATAGTAATTAAGGTAAATCAGAAGGTTTTATTTAAAAATATTTCATATTATCCGTGTCCACCGATTCCGAATATTTAGCGTAAATAAATGTGATTATAAAACATAATACAAACAAACCATGAACTTAACATAATATACACATAACATAAACATAACTTAACAAAAACAATACAGAGCTGGTGATAATAGGTAATTACAAAATTATAAAAATAGGAACATGTGTACGTTTGGGCGTTTTTTGTTATTTAAAAGAACAGATTTTTCCAAAATTAGAAGCATTATTTTTTTTTAAACAGTACTATGAAATGAATATAAACAAATACAATAAAATAATCAAGAAAAATATACAAATGCATAGTATTTTAACTCAGTCAAAATATGCAGAGTTGGGATTAGTGAAAATAAATGAAAATAAAGATGAAAATAGGAACTTGAACAAATGAAAGTGAAAGAAATTTGGTTTTAATTTTATTATGGTCAGATATTAAGGCCATTATTTTAAATAAATTTTGCCAACAAATGGTAAATTTCAGGAGTGTTTAGACTAAGAAGCAGGGTATACTGGTAGGGAATTTAATATCAAGTTTTACCAATTCATGCATGAAGTTTGGAAATTGGTCATTGATTGAGGACACTCAAAAAAATTATGGTCCAGAGTATCCTCTGACCCAAAATCACAGTATGGCGAACTGACTATGTGGAACCTGGCAAGATGGCTAAGACACCTAAGACAACAAGTGTGACCCAGTCGCATTCGGGTTATGGAAGAAATATATTTTTTAGGCATGGCATATTTGTGAAACCAGGGCTTAACAGGAATAGAAGGAACAGGTTGAATTAATGAGTACTGGTGACCTTTTATCAAAGAGGATTTTTTCCATTCAGAAGACCATTGGAGTTGGTACTTAGTTTTTAGAATAGGGAAATGGTCTCTAACCGGAATAGGGTATATAATATTTCTATTTTTGAAACTGACAATTCATGGTGGAATTCAATTATAATATATTATAATAAAACAAATATGAAACTTTTTTCCACTTTCATTTTATTGACCGTAATCTTCAGACTGGTTTTCTGATGGCTTTTTGGTTTCTGATGGCTTCAACGAGCTGAAACTGGTTACAGTTAATAAAATTAAAGTGGAAAAAAGTTTCATAATTGTTTTATTATAATATATTGTAAAACTATATTTAAACCCATAGAAAGGGTAACACATCGTTACACTTTTCGCAGTTTTTTGTGAATGATTTGTGCGAAAATAAAAAAAAAGTTTTGTAATATAATATAACAAGTACATTTTTTACAAATAAAACATCACTAAATGGCCCAACACTTAGGGGGTATTTCACTATGTCGGGCTAAATATCTAGCTATCCGTTGGCTGGCTTTAAAGTTCAGAATAACTTCGTTATTCAACGGCGACCGTTTCACCATTGTTTCGAGCTGCCGGATAGATAACACTCGAAATAGTCTGGCAACATCGCAAAATGTTTGCAGTTTCTCCATCTACTGCCACGGCTGTCATGCGTCACAGTCCGCACACCGCGAAGTGTGCATTTTTTTGGTTATGTTATGTTGATTATCAGGTCATTTTAGATAGATTCGTGTCGAATTAATACATTGTTTCTTATTTTGAACACAATCAAATACTTCAGGATGGATCATACAAGCATTCAAATTCATTCTACAAAATTCGACTCACTTCTCAGCTGTTAAACTCGGAATGTTTTGACGCCATCTTTGATTCGAGTAATAGCGCCTAACGTGAAGTTCGAGCACTGATTAGTCAAATCTAACTTTAACCCGAGCGTTAGCGTTATTCAGATATAGTGAAAACGAAAAAATCACTAATCCGCGGATTAGTGCTTAGTCAGAACAAAATCAGAGATAGTGAAAAACCCCCTTACTATAACTTCCGTTTACGGAGTCGTATTACAAAAGTAGGCTTTAATTTGGTACAATAATTTTATAGTTGGGATGTGTTTAGTACAATGGCTGTTTTCTCTCGCATGAAGTGTGTTGTAATTGTACGAAACAATATTCCGTCCGTACAATACTGTAAATGCGTAGGTAGCTGGGTACACTTTTATTAGTGTTTCAGTCTTGGTGGATGTTTGCAGAGGTTTTTAATAGAGTTTAATGCCAAGATCAGAGAGGGATTGATTCCCAAGTCTGAGTCGACGAAAGGAATTTAAGACTGGCAAAACTGAATTTAATACTGAATTAAAAACACTTGAAAATATTTTCTTGAGACTTGTTGACTTTGGAGATGGTTTCTTCAGGAGAGAAGTTTCTCTTTCAGGGGTAGTTTTTGAACTGACTTTGTATGGAATTCGGTTCTCTATTTATAGAACGTTTTCAAATCGAGCCCTCTCGGGGGAGTTTTCACCCCTTTTGTGAGGGGTGAGTTGGTTAGGTATTTTTCCTCTTTACAATTAATTTGTTTAGAGGAAAGTTATATTTTAAAATTATACCTTTTACCAAGTCAGTTCAATTTACCCAAACCATCTCCTTCAGTCCCGTTTATTTATTTTATAATAAATTATACAAAGTTTCATATTGGGGTTGAAGTAAAATATCTTTGGTTTGAACATTTCCCAAAGAGTAAAAAACATATTTAGGTACAATTCTTTAAGTTATTGTGTTAGCATATAATCATTTCTTGATGTTGATATTTATTCTGTGGTCGTATCTTCTGATATTTTCCTGTAAATTGAGTCTGATGTCATCATAGGTGGTCGCATCAAATTTCGTTATCAGTGTTTGATAAGAGCTTCAATGGAGTATGCTGAGCTGTGATTGGTTGAAAACTCGGCGGCCATCATGGAATTCCTTCCGGGTAGTATGGAGGGGGGGTCACGTAAATACTGGGTCGCTTCCTTAGAGTGGTTCATTCCGTGGGTTGGTGGCTCCGAGTGAGGTGGTGGATGGTTATTTTCAGATGTGTTTCAGGTTCTGCTGTTATATTTCTATGTAATTGTCTTGATTAATCACATACAGCACATAATTTGATTAAGTAATTATGATTTGAAGATTTCCAATTGTGTCGGCGACACGGTATCGAGCGGTTTCGGGGTTTGAGTGTTTTTGTAATTTTTACGTAAATATGAATTCCTCTGAAAGATTCTGGAGGTCTGGATACGTATGATACAGTAATGATGCCACAAAATGAATTTGCAATTATTGAACATGTGAAATATAATACACATTTATATACATATATACTAAATTTTACTGGGAACTAGCTTATTGCCCGGGCTTACAGATTATTTTTTTTAATGTAGACAGCGACTTCCTCTTAGTTTAGGTCAAATGTAAAAAATTTCATTAATCTTGGAATAAAACTATAGATGTAGATATTAGTACTGTATCAAAATATAACTAGCCGTTGGAAACAATAGTTATATTGTTTCAACGTCCAACGCTGATGATAATAATAAGCGCCAATAGTTGAAATATAATACCTACTTGCGAATATTATTCAACGCAGTCAACGATTCAACTGCCTAATAAATAAAAGGGTTAAGAGTTTTCACTTCGTGAACAACATTACTCGATATTTCAAATGGTCTTTTGGTTATGTAACTCCTACTTTTTTCTTTTATTATTCCATCCAATACGGCCGATACACAGCGCCAAGGGACAACCAAATTTATCAACGACAAGCAAAAAATAACCAACGTCGGCCGCCTAGCTACGTTTTGTACCTATTGTTTTCAACAGTTTGGCTTGTTAAATCAAAAGGGTCAAGAGATTACACTTCGTGAACGATATTATGCCTAATTTGAAATGGTCTTTTGGTAATGTACGTACCTACTGCAGATTTTTTTTGATTTTCCCATCCAAAACGGCCGATACGCAGCGCCAAGGGACAGTCTAATTTATCAACGACAAGTAAAATATATCTTCAATGTTTTTAATATTTCAACAGGGTAATGTTTTCAACACCGAAACCAACGTCTTCCAACAGTTTCAACTTTATTGTAGGATTATTATTACGTGTGTGGGGCATAGAGATAATAATAATACATCAATGATCCGGGGAACCACCCGCTAATAGGGATTCCCTAATAAGATTTTGATCTATTTTTTGTTTGTTTTTTTGTTAGTATCGTGTCGATCTCATACGTTTAGTTTGATTGTACTGGCTTGTCGCGCGTCTATTCAATCTGTTTTTGTTAATTGTTTTAATTAGGATGTAATAATACATAAGTGTTTGATATAAATTTGATGACCAAACTAATTTTAATTGAATAATAATTATTAGTGTTAGGCCTGGTGTCCGGTTTCCGGCAGATCTGCCGGTCCGGCATAGTGGGAACCCGGCCTTAGTGTCGTAGTGTGATTGAACTTTGGACTGATGATAAATATTAAACAGTTGAACAGATGGTGATTTATTACTCTAATCCCAACACTGTTAATGTGTTTAAAAATATAGTTCACGAACTTTTGTTAAGGGGGGTACCTACTCCCTCGGAAGAACAAGACTATTCGCAAGATATTTCTGAAAATCGAACAGAATCTTCAGACGAACCGTTATCATTTTGGAATGCATTAAATTCAGTAGTCGAAAAAATTAAGCCAGTGAATAATCCAAATAACAAATTCCGCAAAGAACTGGACACGTACCTCGAAATGGATCTTCTTTATAGAAAGAGTTGTCCCCTGAAATGGTGGAAGGAACATGGAGTATATTTTCCGAATTTGAAAAAATCTTCATAGAACAATGCGGTATTGTAGCAACATACGTTCCTTGTGAACGAATTTTTTCCAAGACTGGACAAATTATATCCGACTGCAGGTGCAGTCTTAAGGCTGGAAAAGTGCGATAGCTGGTGTTTTTGAATATGGATTTGAAAATATAGAAATGTGTAAATATAGAAAGGCGTAAAAAAAAACGGTAAAATTTCGATCGCGCTGGCCTCGCTTATTATGAATATTTTTTAGATAAAACCTTTAGATTCACCTTAATTACTGTACGACACAACTTTTAACCTTCGGGGCGGTGGAAAATATTGCAATAAAAATTTCAATTACGTAAAATTAAAATTAGCTTTCGATTTGTGAAGCGAGACCGTCCATTTTCAAACTTTATTGTCAAATGTCATTTTGTTTTGTTGGTATTTCTGTTACTCTAGGACGAAACGAACGGCTAGAAGTGGCTAGAAACATAATCGCGCGGGCGTTTTTTTTATGTTAAAAAATTCCGTCAAATTAGTATTTACCTAATATGCATGCATTGTGTGCGTTGTGATTGAATTTTATTAGCTGGATTTTATTTTTTTACGTTCAAATTTTATTTAAGTTAACTATTTCTGCGATGTTGAGCGGCTACGCTAAGTTTTTGTTACATGGTTTAGGATGAAAAAGAAAATGCCCCCTTTATACCGCCTGCTCGCGTCAAGGCAAGAAAAACATCCCAGTTTTCAATTAGTTTAGCGGCTACGCTAGGTTTGTGTAACATGGTTTGTGATTCAAAAGAAAGTGTCCCTTTTATACCGCCTGCTCGCGTTAAGGCAAGAAAAACATCCCAGTTTTCAAATAGTTTAGCGGCTACGCTAGGTTTGTGTAACATGGTTTTTGAGATATATATATATATACCAAACCATGAATCACAAACCATGTTACACAAACCTAGCGTAGCCGCTAAACTACTTGAAAACTGGGATGTTTTTCTTGCCTTGACGCGAGCAGGCGCTATAAAGGGGGCACTTTCTTTTGTATCACAAACCATGTTACACAAACCTAGCGTAGCCGCTAAACTGCTTGAAAACTGGGATGTTTTTCTTGCCTTGACGCGAGCAGGCGCTATAAAGAGGGCACTTTCTTTTGTATTACAAACTTAGCGTAGCCGCTCAACATCGCAGAAATAGTTCACTTAAATAAAATTTGAACGTAAAAAAATAAAATCCAGCTAATAAATTTCAATCACAACGCACACAATGCATGCATATTAGGTAAATACTAATTTGACGGAATTTTTTAACATTAAAAAAACGCCCGCGCGATTGTCTCTAGCTACTTCTAGCCGTTCGTTTCGTCCTATAGTAACAGAAATACCAACAAAACAAAATGACATTTGACAATAAACAAATAAAGTTTGAAAATGGACGGTCTCGTTTCACAAAACGAAAGCTAATTTTAATTTTATGTAATTGAAATTTTTATTGCAATATTTTCCACCGCCCCGAAGGTTAAAAGTTGTGTCGTACAGTAATTAAGGTGAATCTAAAGGTTTTATCTAAAAAATATTTATAATAAGCGAGGCCAGCGCGATCGAAATTTTACCAAAAAAACAATCTGTAAATAACCTTTAAATGACTTAATAATCGTAAATATTGTACATAAATAATTTGATGTGTAAAAACTTCTGAACTGTGCTAAAAAAAGTGGGACCTTAAATAGACTGAGCTTGGAGTAAACCTATCAAATAATGTAAGTAATAGTTTTATTTTTCTGAAAAAACGTCTAATCTTATTAATTTTTAAAACTGGACATTATATTCTTATAAAAAAAATTAAGCTGAATAAAAATCAAAATTCGAAATACTTGGACCGTAATTTTTTATAAGTTTAATGCTTTATTTTAATTTGAATATGTGTAGATATTAGTAAATTATCTAAAAATATATAATAACAAATGTGATGAATGAGGTTTCATCGAGTATGTAGAATTAAGCACTAAAAACAGACCTGAGTTAATAAATCACTAGAAATAATCAATTATAGTTGCGTCAACGTCGGCGTTATTTTTAACAGTTATTTTCAACAGTTGAAAATCGCCAACGATAACGACGTTGGCGTTGGATGGAATTATCGTCAACGCCCAGTACTAGTAGATATAGTATAAAAAACAAACGCACCCACAGAAACTTTTCTAGATGACTAATATACGGCGTTGTTCGGAGACTTTTCTCTACTTTCTATAAATATAATATGCGTGTGTTATATATATAAACCTACCGGAAGAAATTCTCTCAATGATAGTGAAAACCCTATCAACATTTGTTGCGTATTTTAGAAGAACTAAGCGCAAAAATAGACTCGGAAAGCGACTTTATTTTATACCATTTAGAGATCGAACTCAACGAAACAATGAATCAATACATTATGTCCATACATTAAAGCATACATATGCAATACATTATGTCCATACATGTCAATACATTAAAGCCGAAACAGCTGTCACATTAAAAACTGTAAAAATAACAGAAATACTTGCAGAACTTAATAATTATTATAACATTATTAAATTTGATTTATCTTAAATTTATTTAAAAAAAAAAAAAAAAAAAAAAAACATTATGTCCATTTAAATAATATGTGTATTTGTATTCAACTCACTTTGACACAGTTTCCTTGTGATCCTTGTTTTTGTATTCAGTGAGTTCTCTTTCCAGTGTTTCCAGTTTCCCAACCAGCACCCCGATGATAGCGAGCAATTCATACGTTAGAGGGATTATTTTGAGTTGTTGCGCATTTGTATATTTATTAGCTGCGTCTCTTAAAGTTAGGTGAATTGATATCACTAGTTCGGTAGCCTTTGACAGGTGTTCATGGGCATTAGAAGTAGAATTCATAATGATAAAATAATATGCTTATTTGGAAAACTTCCTTGATATTATTTTAACCTCCTCTGCTGTAGTGCACAAGCAAGAAAGATGTTCAATCGGGCAGTACAATTGACATTTATAAGAAAAAAACAAATGACATACTGCAAAGTTATATCATCCAATTACTAATGCTAATGTCACCTCTCTAATCTTATCTTTAGATAGGTTATCTGATAGATTATCCATTTTTTTAAACAGTTAATTGGGAAAACTAAATTAATAAATATATTGTGGTAAATATTTACCTACGACTACCGTTTGAGAAAATATTCCGTACGAGACACTATTTTGACACACCGATTTCTCGCATACTTCGCGTTTGTTATTATGTAGTGTAGGGCACTGCCAACATAACAATTAAAAAACACAATCGGATAGTTTTTAAAATTTATATGGCAAAACGGTTTTTTATATCATAGACAATGAAAAACATTTTTTTAAATGATGTGTTAATTTATTTATACATAAAAAATATTGTAAATAAAAAATTATTTATTAAAATTAACGTATTAAGGAAAGGTTTTTTGGTAAAGGTTACGAATTCCGCTTCACGGTAAATATGGAATGATTACTTTGAATTAATACTTGAATTTAGTTATATTATTAAATTATTACTAAAAGTTACTATAAATGTTGGGGAACCTTTAATAACGCCTGCTCGCGTCCCCTTTAGAGTTATATCCCAGTTTTCAAGTAGTTCGTGGGCTACGCTAGGTTTGTATAGACTGGTTTGTGATTTAATTCTAATACCTATTTTCCATGTTATTTTCTGTAACAAAAAATTGACCCTTTAATAACGCCTGCTCGCGTCCCCTTTAGAGTTATATCCCAGTTTTCAAGTAGTTTGTGGGCTACGCTAGGTTTGTATAGACTGGTTTGTGATTTAATTCTAATACCTATTTTCCATGTTATTTTCTGTAACAAAAAATTGACCCTTTAATAACGCCTGCTCGCGTCCCCTTTAGAGTTATATCCCAGTTTTCAAGTAGTTTGTGGGCTACGCTAGGTTTGTATAGACTGGTTTGTGATTTAATTCTAATACCTATTTTCCATGTTATTTTCTGTAACAAAAAATGACCCTTTAATAACGCCTGCTCTCGTCCCCTTTAGAGTTATATCCCAGTTTTCAAGTAGTTTGTGGGCTTCGCTAGGTTTGTATAGACTGGTTTGTGATTTAATTCTACCTAATCCAACCTAAACTATCCTATAATAACCCAACCTAACCTAACCTAACCTATCCTAATCTAACATATATATTAATCCAACCTAACCTAACCTAACCTATCCTAATCTAACATATAATAATCCAACCTAACCTAACCTATCCTAATCTAACATACAATAATCCTACCTAACCTAACCTAACCTATCCTATAATAATCCAACCTAACCTAACCTAATCTATCCTATAATAATCCAACCTAACCTATCCTAAACCTAACCTAACCTATCCTAATCTAACATATATATTAATCCAACCTAACCTATCCTAATCTAACATATAATAATCCAACCTAACCTAACCTATCCTAATCTAACATACAATAATCCAACCTAACCTAACCTAACCTATCCTATAATAATCCAACCTAACCTAACCTAATCTATCCTATAATAATCCAACCTAACCTATCCTAATCTAACATTTATAATAATCCAACATAACCTAACAACAACATAATCTAACCTGTAATAACCTATAATAACCCAACCTTACCTAAAATGAAAATGTATTATTTAAAAAAAAATCGTAGTAAACCTTTAAATATTAAGAAACTAAATCATCTGATGTTTGGTATCAAAGTTGATCGCCTAACAATTAACGGGTGCGTGTCTAGCGATCGAAAAATTGTCTATTATGCCGATTATGCCTTTCATGTTTCCTACACTGCCACTACACAAACAAACGCGAAGTATGCGAGAAATCGGTGTGTCAAAATAGTGTCTCGTACGGAATATTTTCTCAAACGGTAGTCGTAGGTAAATAATTACCTATATTGTTTATATCTCTATTATGATTTGATTTATATCTATAACCTCTCTCCATGGCTATAAATGTATTGTTTTGTATAAAAAAAATTTAATTCATATTCCTTTCTCACAAATTTAATTTACTTGTTCCATATTATGCTGTCTCAGTAGAAGAAAAGTCACAAGGAGGAAATCCATAATTGGTTTTATTTTACTATATAATACTTATGTACAAACTGATTAATTTCCCTAAAATGAATAAATAAATAAATATTTATATACATATATTACTTTAAAAACATTACTTGCAAAACATCGTACGAAACTGAGTAGATAATAAGTTTCATTGGGTTTGCTACATCTGCATCTTCTATTATTATTGTGTTTTATTAAATTCTTTAGCGCAACTCCTTGCTCCTTCTTTTAGTAACTTTTAATCTTAATGTATGAAAATTCAGCCAGCAGATGTTTGCACTCGCAAAACTCTAAAAGTAGTTGACCGATGGAGGTGAAAACTTCAAGGTTTGTACTTTCTAGTGAGTGTTTAGATAGTGGTTTGAACAGTAGACGAAGTCGGGGAATGCCCGAGAAATACTTAACCCAATATCTCTGCACCTGAATATGGAGTAATATGGAGTCGAATTACACTCAATGTAATGCAGTTTTTTAACAGTGACATTGTGGTATACAATAGTAAATGGTGGAAAATGTAAAGACACTAGCAACAGTGAAGCATTAGGGGTCCACTAGTTTTTAATAAGGCATCAAAAGATTACCGAGATCCTGAAGTGGTTAAGGAATTGGTAAAATTTAAGAATTGGAATTCATCAAACAAGTTAAAAAAACATGGAATAAAACTGTCAAAACGCAGGAAATTTTTAAACTTTTATTGGCAAAAATGGAACTTTATTGCATAAATAGTGATCTGTTATTAAGTTGAATCGAAGGGTTATTTAAAAATATATTCATATGTATTAACACTAGAAAGACCGAAGCGGTCATTTTGACCGTTTCTCTATATAATATGACGATATTTTGCTTAAAATTTATGGTAATGATCTGATTTTTTTTTACTTTTCATGATTCACGATTTAACGACCATGGTGAAAAAAACAGGTACGTATCTTATTTATTTATCGAAATATAATGATTTATACCTACAAAGACCGCCACGGTCAATGTGAACGTTAGGGCCATTTTAATCTGGGTTTGTTTAGGATCTTCTTTATCCAAGTTTAAATACACCCATTTCACCTTACAGATGTAAGTACTAATTTACCTATCTCTTTCTTCCGGTATGTTCCGATTGTTAGTATCCTACCGCATGTTGGTCTGTAGAGTATTTCCAGCCAGCAAGGACGACGTAATCGTCAAAATATACTCATAGAATACTAATATACTAATAGAAGTTACAGGCCCAACACCTTATGCGAAGCGATATGTTGAAAACAATAAAGTTCTAACTGCTTGGCGATTATTCATCGATGAACCGACCCTTCGACATATAAAAATGTGCACCGAGACAGAAGCTCGTCGTCAGACAAACAATGATAATTGGGGCATATCTTTGGATGAACTTGATGCATCTATTGCTGTTGTTTATGCACGCGGGGCTTATAATGCTAGCCACCTGGATATTGAACAGGTCGACATTGTGGGGTTCAAAGAAATTATGAAATATTTGCGTTTTGATTTGCGAACTACGAGATCTTCACGACTCGTATCTGACAAATTTGCACTAGCATCGGCAATTTGGAACAAATTCATTGAAATCTGTAATCTATGTTACATTCCTGGTGAAAATTTGACGGGAGATGAACAGCTATTTCCTAGCAAAACTCGATGTCCGATTACTCCGTATATAGCAAATAAGCCTGACAAATTTGGAATAAAGTATTGGCTTCTGGTGGATGTAGATACTAAATACCTATTTATTTATTTATTGCATCTCACTATACATAAAACACTTTTTTTTTCTCATAAGAACTATGATTACCTATGTAATGGATTTCCATATTTAGGTAAAACTGAAGAACGTTCAAATGAATCATTACCAGAATATGTAATAATGAAACTATTACAACCGTATCTCAAAAAGGGACTAAACATCACAACTGACAATTTTTTTATTTCGATGAAGCTGGCAGAAAAATTACGAGCTGAACAAACAAGTATTGTCGGAACGATGGGAAGGGCTAAGAGAGAAATACCAGCAGTTTGCAAAACCATTTGTACTCCACGTTATGAATCATTTATTTTGAAGGCTAACAATGGTACTACACTAAAGAAAAATGTAATGATATTGAGTACAGTACATCCAGATGTTCAATTTGGCGACGGAACAAAGAACAATTACAATTCTACAAAATATGGTGTCGATATAATCGACCAAATGGCTCGTAAATATTCCGTAAGAGCCGGAAGTAGAAGGTGGCCTGTGCACGTTTTCTACAACATACTTGATCTTGCCGCTATAAATGCATTAATAATTTATAAAAAGATAACGAAAAAAAATATATCTCTTCACAATTTTATTCTACAGCTTGTTGGAGAACTAAGGTCAGCATATACAAATACCAGAGCAGGTCCAGTTTTGTTTTCTCCTGAAGAATTGACAGAAAGGGAACCGGAAAATAAAACTTCCAAAAGACGACAGTGCCAAATTAATAAAAAATGTAAGCAAAATAAAACAACTGACACATGACACATGTGATAATTGTGAGAAATCTGTTTGCGGAAAATGCCTCGGATATTATAAAAAAACAACAATTTGTACTAAATGTGCACCTAATTGATTAAAGTAAATCATTTCAATACATAATTATTGTTTTATTTATTTAATATTATGCCAAATATTACACAATTACAATAATAATAAACTCGCATGTTATCAGCGGTCAAAATGACCGTTGTGGTCTTTATAGGTATGGAGCAGTACCCGGTCTTTCTAGTATTAAGCTTGTCCAGCTACTCTGAAAATTACCAAAAAAATATCTGTGCTAATAAAAATTGTTGAAATTTTCCCTACCTAAATTTTCCCCCCTTGTGTGCAACACGTTTTCAGTCACCAACTAAGATGTCAGGAAAACAGTCCAATCGTTCATTATTCATAGCAAAAAAAAATAAACTGGAAAACTGCAGCAAATTCTTCAAATGAATAAATAACAAGTTTTCCAAGTTAATGAAAAGAGCGAAAGCAGAAAATCTCATTCTCCAATTCACAAATAAATAACAAAATAAAAACAGCACAAAAATATTTCATTAATCATATTTATTGGTAATAAATACACTTTACAAAAAAATCATGAAAAGTGAATATTATTATACAAAAATACTGTTGAACATTTTGAAACAGATTTGTCTAGAAAAGGAATGTGCCAACATGGTGGAATACAGGAAAATTCCTAAGGCATATTTTACTAACGCCAATCACAATAGTAAGATTTGTGTTCATAAGTACTAAAATAGAAAAGCTTCTTGTTATTGGTCAAATAGTACACAAGTGTACTATCACAACACTCAACGGGAAGATAACGTTATCTGGAAATAGAGAATATTTAATTATTTAAAATGGATGATAAATAGATCAATTGGAAAAAAGAACCTTTGCTATAGTTAGTAAATGAAGTGCTCAATACATTTTGTTATTGCTCACAAACCGAGCACAATATTTGAAATGCGTATAATTAATATTGAATGTCACGATGGGCAATGGGATTGACCTAATTTTTTGCTTTATGTGCGAAAATACACTTCTTTGGAAAACAAAATAAGCAAATGGAGCCATGCCAGATAGATCCCAATCTATGTCTTATAAACAATGGAGCCATGCCAGATAGATCCCAATATATGTCTTATAGGCAAATGGAGCCATGCCAGATAGATCCCAATCTATGTATTATATTATAAATGTTGATATATTATTTCAGTTATTATGAATACACAAATTGTCTTCAAGAGTATGTATATAATTTAAAATGGAAAGAAGTGTTATAAGGGGCCTCAGGGGGGCTGGTTGGCGCTCACTTGGCTCTCTGTGCGGGGCTGATGTAGTCAGCGCCCCCGTGGCGCGCCCACTCGGCCAGGAACTCGTGCTCCAGGATCTCCGCCCCCCGCTTCCTGGTCAGCCCCGTCTCTTCAAGACTCAGCTCACACATCTGCATATCATCGGTACCTGCAAATGCAATGTTCACTCTTCAATTCTATAGGGAGTTACTGAATCCTCGTCATTTCTGGTTTCCTGGTGGCCTGGTAGGGTTTAACTGTCATAACAGCAGGATTTTGATTAGAAAAAAAATTAAACTATAGGTTATTTGTATAGTTTTGAAGCTCTGCATTAATTATCATCCAAAGATGAGCTTCAGGATCCCTGGGACAGTCTAGGGCATCGCCCTATGGACCCCATATAATTGATCTGTAAAGTGTGCATTCATCAACTCGATGCACGGCAGTTTGAACGGCACCGCAACAGTACCGACCCGAGACTTTAGGTCTCATAGGAGTGTGCATCATTTGGGCAGAACAGCTATGGGAGCAATATATTCTATTGGGATTTCAAATGACATTGCAGGATGACAAATTACATTGTCGTGCAATGGTATTGCAATATCTTGCTTGGTATAGTTAGTATAACCAAGAGCGGCTAATAAATCAAACAAGTAATGTACCTGCGGTGAGCAGCACTGGTGGCTTGTCGGGGTGGAGTTCCATCTGGCGCGCTACGTAGTGGCCGTGGAAGTGTGCGTACCACCAGCCGCGGCGCTCCTC
Organism: Hesperophylax magnus; assembly: GCA_026573805.1. Lineage (NCBI taxonomy): Eukaryota > Metazoa > Arthropoda > Insecta > Trichoptera > Limnephilidae > Hesperophylax > Hesperophylax magnus. Next base: position 27,539,228 of record JAIUSX010000014.1, on the reverse strand, counting down.
TGTTCCGCCTGGCCGCACGAAGGGGATGCGGAAGTAGCGATCCGTGGAGACCAGGATGTCGGGTTTGGGCTGCGGGCGGGTTTGAGGGGTCTTGGCCGCTGCTGCGCAAAGAAAACAAATTGATTACGTGTGTTTATTAACTTTGACACATTTCCAATTAAATACCTCATATCTGAGCCATATCATATCTGACCAGTTTGGGGGTTCAATGAAGTAAATTAGTTATTCGAAACCCAACATTTTAAACATGAGACCACATTTTCCATGCATAGTGCAAAGTCTCATCTCATCCTTTTTCCCCTGTTCGGGTGTAGCCCCCGTCGCATCGACTCCAGGCCTCCATTGTGTATCCACCAGAGGGCCTGTCAATTGCTGGCCCGGCCTCTGTATTTGCTTTCCCTAAATTCAACATATTTTGCACTTGCCGAGTAATTTCCAAAATGTGTTGAAAGTGAAACTCACCAGCATCCATGATGGATTTGGGAGCCCTCTCCGTCTCAGCCATGGTGGTCCTGCGCTGGTTCTTGGACTTCCAGGCGTGATAGACTTTCAAGCGGCGGTGGAACTCCACACGACAGGCCTGAACAAAGCATCAAAATTAACCATTGCAGAAAGTAACCCTTACTGGGTTTGTTGAAGAGTAAAAAAATAAAAATGCATTAAGTAACAATTACATTTAAAAATCAATGAATTTAAAAATGATCAATTGACCAAAACATACATTATTTTCGAGGAAACTTAATGAAAAAAATGGGATCATATGCAGATCATAATTAAAAAGTTTTAAGTCTCTAACGGCCTTCAGCGTTTCTCAAATGCACAATTCCGTTTTTCCCAATGCAACTCTCCTATCAAGCTAGAGGAACCAAACAACTGGATTAACCTCTGGCTCAGTAAAAGGGTTAGTTATAATAAGTGTCCACAGAGTGAAAAATGACAGCGAAATGTCAAATATCATTTGATTCACGCATTCCTTTTCGTATTGCCAATTTTATTATTATTTTTAGTATCAAATTAATATGGACAGTGAAGATGAAGATATTAATAATAATATTTATAATAGATATTGAGGAATGGGCGAACGTAATGGACGATAATATCGAGTTACACAGGCGGCGACAGCCAAACATTGAATGACAACGATTTCTTTAACCGTTTTCGATTGTCAAAAATGCCGTTTCAAAAGGCGGATGATTTTGTAAACTCCATAATATTCATTTTCCATTCTGCGTGAAGTTCTTTCTACTTTTTGATTTTTATTTTGTCCAAGATGCTTAGTTTCATGTTAACACACGGAAGAGAAACATCAATCGCAAAATTTGTATAAGCGTATTTTTTCGCTTCCGCTGCATTAGTAAAAGTCAAAAGTATTTACACGAATTTGTTAAAAAATATAAAATGTCGGTTTATGTATTACGGTACTAACAAATTGTCTATATTGTAAGTAAAATATTAACTCATCAATATTAATTTAACATTGAAAGTTTTTACTTTGATATCATTTTATTGTCTTTGAAAGTGGGCGGGGTCACTTAAGAGTATCAATGATAAAGATGTTTAGAAACAGGCTGAATAAATGGCTTGGCTGTGAAGCCTCAGATTGATCGATCCAAAAGTTAGGAACAACGGCCGTCAGTTCATTAGTTTTTTTTTTATACCTCCTGAAAACCGGGTCAATACTTCTACCCCACCCTGTAGATCACAACAATAAAACCTCTTTATGCTAATAAATATTTATTTATTTAGTTAAGCCCTAGTGGGCTTTAATATGATATAAATGTAAGAAAGGGCCTTAGATTAAATTTACTTGAACAATTAGAAATCAATAAAAAGAACCAATGACCCTAATATAACATTAATTAATAAAGTAAGGAAAATTATTCATTCCCCGCTTCTAAGTATGTTCACAAAACCTAAACAATATAACACATTTAAATAAATTCATAACTGCTACATCATTATTAAACAATGAAGATAACATTAATATGGGGAAAACAGACTTCAAAATACCCCCACAGAATATTAAATCTATTGTCACAATTATTTTATCAGTAAATCGGTTTAAGGTAATAAATCATTTTAAATTGGGAGGGGGTAAAATAGAACCATATAAATAAGTCCTCTAAACGTGGCTAAAACCACAGTTTGAAAATGGCCTTGAAAGCCGAAACAGCTGTAACAATAACAAAAACCAACAAAATAAATACTTGCAGAACTTAATAATTATGTTATTAAATTAATTTTAATTAAATTTTAAAAAAAATAAATGTAAGTGATACAGTTGTGTCAATCATGTGTTGTACATAGTAAAAATGGTATAGCATAGTATTGATTTATAAAATAAGTAATCTAATAAAAGATAACGCATGAGTTAAGCACATTTGAATAATATAGAAAACTCACTTCTTTAACCTTTCCCTTACTGTGCTAAAAAAATCCACGCGTTCCGGTGCTGTGTAGTCAATACACATCTCAAAATAAGCGATTTAATATCGGAAAAATATGAATATTCATAGCTAATCGCTTATGTTTATTATATTTTATATCAAAAGTGATAATAATTGTAATTTAATTGCTGAAAACATAAAAAAACCATCGGCAGATGTTAAAAAAACGTGCGAGGGGTCCACATCTAACGAAGATTCGCGGGCGACTGGCTAGCGGCTGGCGACTGGCACAAACGCAGCTGTGCGGTCGTAGGTATCGATGGTCTAAATCAAAAGACAAATGCAGACGTGTGGATGTCTCATGTTCCCGCATAGCGAATTAAAGCGTGACATCAATAGCGTGTCATTTCCTCGCACACTCTTCGCGTATTAGTATCACACGGTTGATTGTATTGGTGTATTTGTTCCCGATTTTTAACAAAAATCTCTAATTTTTAATTGAATTTGAAAACTATGTAAAATATTATTTTTTAATTCAGTGCATAAATGTATAACGGAGGAATACCTAAAATCTGAACCCAGAATTTATTATCTTTATAGAGTTATTAAAGTTATTAGAAGCAATGTGTAGTAAATACACACCACAGATAAGGAAAGGTTAAAATGACAAATTAATAAAATTAACAAATAAAATAAAATAGTGTAAAATATTTTTTTTAAATGTATAAAATATAAAAAAAAATAAAGAAACATGTAGAAAAATGTATATTCTCTATGGAGTGGTAAACTCGTACATTTCAGAAAAGTAATTATGAAGATTTCATTTCATTTCACCTCATTACAACTCTTTATGACAGACTGGAACACTTTGGGTTACTCAACTATTCTCCTTATCTGAGAAACAACGTTACGGCCGATGCACTGAAATTGTTAGGAGTTCACGATGACTCCGGGGCTTTTACTGACATCCTTCAAAATAAGTATTTCAAGAAACTGTTTGACGAGGAGAGAGCTTTGACTTTTGCCGACATTTTCCCAAGGTTAACAGACATTGCAGGGGTGCTGTTTTTCAAAGCGCCAACTTTAAAACACGCAAAAATCAACGCCCTCTACCAGAAACCGTCCTACTTGTACACGTTTGACTATATGGGAGAGAATACCAGATTTGGATATGGAAATGATGTGACGAAATATGCATTCAAAGGAATCCATCACTCCGATGACCTTCTTTACCTGTTTCCCTATCACTACACTAATTCCTTGAGTGAACAGGATGTTAAACTTGTTAAAGTCATGGTGGATCTTTGGACAAGTTTTGCTATTAACGATGTTCCATGCTCTCTTGGAGCTGACAAGTGGGATCCATTAAAACGAGGAAGAAAAAACTTTAACTTGTTCACTGTTTTCTAATACGGCACCTACGGAATCTTTAAACATGTCTACAACATTCCCAAATCTATTACCAAAATTATCCAGTCGATTTATAGATGTGAGCCTGATAACTGGTTTTAAAATCATCGCAGAAAAGTGTAACATTTTGTCTCGTATTTCTATTTGAAACATTTTATTTTATTTTGGCAAGAATTTCAGGCTTGTCTATACTAGCGATGGGCACAATCTATGATTTACTCAATCTTTTTGACCATCGAAATATTTCAATTCATGGTCATGGACAAATCGATTCTGCCAAAAATCATCACACAGTCTGAGAAAATCGTTTTGAAATATACAAGGAATCCATTCTGTCAAAAATCATTTGAAACCACAGCCGTCACGTTATTGGTCAGAATTAATCGATATAAAAGCTGTCACATCATTGGTCAGAATTTATCGATATCAAATCAATTCCCAAATCCGAGATGTGTCAAAAAAATCTCGGACTCGGATTGCTTGACAAACAAGATATTCTTCCGGCGCCTGCATTTTTTTACTTACTACCTAACATTATTTGATATGCATTTGGGATTACGCAATTATTGTTTGGTAATTGTGTTATATTGGTATTAGATATTAGCTGTTTAATTTTGATATTACTTAGCAACCGAAGAAACTACGAGTATGTGAACAATTCTTTCATTTTTAGGTTGGGATTTACGGCGCCCGTACATTTAGTTTGTGTAAAAAATGGCAATCTGACTTATAAAAGTTGGGAAGGTTAAAAATTAATTGATTGTGATTTACAGCGCCCGTAAATTTAGTTTGTGTAAAAAATGGCAATCTGACTTATAAAAAAAGTTGGGAAGGTTAAAAATAAATTAATTTGAATGCGCCGTTTTTGTGAAAAACCTAATCAAACTATGAGGAATCTGGGGACAGGTTGACATGTATTTTAAGGTTATATAATTCTTTGATGGGCGGACATAACAGTATAACTGCATTTTTGACCATTTAACGATTTATATGTTTTGAGTACTGGTGTAACTATACTGTTAATACCATTGATGCCGGCATACACAAGACACATTTTCTCATAAAAATCGTTAAATGGTCAAAAATGCAGTTATACTGTTATGTCCGCCCATCAAAGATATGTAAGTGTTGTGAAAAACCCAATCAGCCCGATTTACAAATTTTATATCTGGTTTTCGCTTAGTGACTAAGTTTTTATGTCCATGGGGATGAAATATTGTATTATTTCTTCTATCGAAGAATGACTTCACGGAAGTATAAGCATTCAAATTCGTAGTCAAATAAAATGGACATAAAGAGTAAACAATAAACATATCATTATTGCCAGTAGGTAAACACTGGTTTTGCCCATTAATGAAGTACTTACCTACCAAAATGTTGCCATATGAATGTGCCATATATACCCCCCCCCCCCATCCCGAGAACAAAAAACGCAACCTCTGTCTGCAGCTACTGCTCCCGCTGAACTCCGAGCAATTAAATCGATTAATCACTTGATTCTGTTGATTTTTCAATCCTGCCCATCACTAGTCTATACCATCATTAATAATTTTATTTAATAGAACAAGGTCAGAGGTAAAATGCCTATCTGACAGCGTAATAAAATTTTGATGTTTCATCAAAAGAATATGGTTAGTGTTTTGAATTAGAATATTCAGCTTAAAGTTAATAAATCTAAGAAATTTGTGCCATATCCTTTCTATATTTTTGGAATGCACTTTATATAATGGGGACCAAATAGGCGAATTATACTCTACCAATACTCTAAATATGTTAAAAGTGACAATAAAAAAAGGGTAATTACCTCCAGCAGTTCGATATCGCACGACGTGTTAATAGTGTCTCGAAGCTCTGAATATTTCCACTTGGAAAGGTCATACTTTTGCTTTTCCAACATCGCCTGCTGTAACCTGACTTTTTCTGACCTGTAAACAAACAATCACAATTTTTGATGAAACACTTATTATAAATTAACATTTCTATTATTTACATTCACAACAAAATACAACAGTTTTAGGCCACGTTTAGACGGGGCGAAATCGTCCATTATATGTTTGTTGAAAATGTCCCATGAAAATAATATGTACAAATACTATTTTTGATGAATTTTTTTATTAGAACCATATCGACGTTCCCAAGATAAAAGGGTGTAAATGACAAATCCCTACTAAAACACTTATTATAAATTTACATTTCTATTATTTACATTCACAACAAAATACAACAGTTTTAGGCCACGTTTAGACGGGGCGAAATCGTCCATTATATGTTTGTTGAAAATGTCCCATGAAAATAATATGTACAAATACTATTTTTGGTAAATTTTTTTATTAGAACCATATCGACGTTCCCAAGATAAAAGGGTGTAAATGACAAATCCCTACTAAAATAGTCAAAATAATAAAATAAATGTTGTGTAAATGAGAACTATTTTTTGTTGTTGTTCTTCTTTGATGAATGAAAAATCATGTTATAATATAATGACATACAATATATGTAGATTTTTTTTACTGTTTTCGCTCTCCTTGAATGTAATGTTTTATCACTGATGCTTTTTTGGCTTGGAACAGTCAATATTACTATGACATCATTAATTTGTTAATATCATTTGTCTCCCGTTAGAATGATATGGATTATGTACAAAATAATACAGAAAATAATACAAAATAATGGTTCCATGGCAACTCAAAACAGTGGCAATTCAACAGACTTTTGAAAAGTGATATAGTCATTGAAAAATTGACCTGAAACTATTGTAACCTAGTTTTTTTGGCACTTCATCACTTTTCATGATTTAATATCACTTTTCAAGAGTGTTGAATAGCCACTGTCCTGAGTTGACCGGTTGCCAAAATAACAGATCTTTATCCACTCGAGCGACAGTGATTTAAAAAAAAAAGCGTTAGTATATAGAGATTTCCAGGTGTTCAGTTTTAGATTCGGCCGCGCTCATTCCAAAAATCATACATCCGAATATTAATCAAGTGGTTATGTAGTTAATAGTTATTAAATATCACAAAATAATAAAATAAGTGGTGTTAACACAATTCAAAAACTGTGAGTTTTTAAAAACTAATATGTATCAGCTGGGAACCACAGCAAAGCAATCTTAATTTAACCCTTTGAACGCATAGAGCTACAATTAGAAGCGCTACTGCGTACTAACATCTAGTCGAAACTTGTTCCACTATTAGAACACGAGACAATTGGATGTCAGTTAGAGGTAAAAAAAAAAATTAACCTATTTTTTCGCTTCATGTCTCATTTACATATGCATTACATCAATTTTTGAATATTGAAATATTTATTAGGGATTTTTTTTTATATACTTAACCTTTTTGGCAGATTTCTGAAAAATTTCTCTCCAAGATAATTAGAAAGGAAGCTGATCCAACTTCCTTTAAAATAAAACTTAATGGATTTGTAAACTATTTCTATAGAATAACAAGCGTATGCATGTTTTGGATAAAAAATTAAAAGTATGTAATAAATATATATATATACACAAAAAATTAAAACAATGTAATAAATATGTAGATGTGCATAGTGCTGAAGATATTGATAAATCACCTGTGGGGTGCAACCATAGAAACTGAAAAGCTGTGCATGCCACCCAAAACCTTGCCATATTTAATAAAATGTGTCGTCAAATTAGCCATCAACACCATTAAATATATTTTTTGAATAAACCAAACAATGGCGGGGCGAGATTCAACATAATGACAAAATTTAAAATTGCTTTAACGCCTATAATGCGGGTGGCTACATTTCCAAACTAAAAAAGTTGGTCTTGTAGAATTGTGCCAATTATTTCAATTATAATTTGAGAAATTTACTAATTTTCACCCGTCTCAGGGGTTTAATGACTGATTTGATGTTCATCACATTTCTTATTGCACACAAAAATGGTTTTAAATAGTTTAGGTTGTCATAAATTTGCCATTTTTATTGTAATTTTTTATACATGCAAATTTTGCCAGATTGAAAATTTTGGCAGTCAGTTTGGATATTTTTAATTCTGGTTTGCGGCAATTATTTCTCAAATGGGAAATTCACATGCCCATATTTGTAGCAAGAATGTAATCTATGTAGATTTTCAACAATAATAAAGGGTTAATATTAAGAATTCCTACATTGTGTTTTTGTAAGTAGCCTTGAAAACCAGTGTTTTTAGTAAGTTTTGTGGAAGACTCTATACTCTAGTGACCGACAGGATTCATGACCAAAATCAAACAAACAAAAGTATATATGTACAAATAATATTTATATAGTTTGACCAAAAGGGAGATGCAGGCGGCGAGTGTGGCAAGCCACCATTGGTAGTGAGCGCTGATGAAGTACTAATAAACCACGCCATTTCTGTGCATGGCAAGACACACGCATCTGCGTACCTTCTTTCCAATGTGATCTAGCTTTGGTAACAATGAGAGCTAATGAACTACTAATAAACCACGCCCTTTCTGTGCATGGCAAGACACAAGCATTTGCGTACGTTCTTTCGAATGTGATCTAGCTATGGAACAATGAGCAATGAACTAATAATAAATCATGCCCTTTCTGAGCATGGCAAGACACACGCATCTGTGTACCTTCTTTCGAGGGTGATTTAGCTATGGTAACAATGGTCTGGTATTTAGCAACTTTAATTTTTTTCCGTGCTTCAATTATTTTGTTTGGTTTACCTAATGATAATGATCTCTTCTCGGTGAATAGAGTATAGAAGAATATTAAGTAGTTGGTTATTTAAAAAGGAACTATTAACAGTAGATGTAGAAACACAAAAAGAGTTGTTAGTTAGGGTTGGTTAGCCATGCATTAGCAGGGGTGTACTTGCGTGAGTACCTGTTCAATTTAAATTCTCCACCTACAGTTCCATCCAGGGGCGTACAACTGTCGGGAATACAATAGCCATCATTATTTTATGGGAAAAGACACATTATACATTGTCGGTGATTAAAGAATTGTGATTTTTTTTAGGAAATATGTACAAAAATATTTTACATCAATTTTTACCTGGATAAAACAACCCACATAAAATTTTTCAATTAAATAATTTTTTTAAATCTTTTTGTATTTGCGAAAAAGTGTTAAATATTTTTTTATAAAATGAGTGGTTGTGATGATGGTGACATATAAAATGCTACGAACCTTCGAATTTGAGGAGGCGATCCTTCCACGTGACCATTGGTCTCATTGGCTAATCTCTGGGCCATTTCATGGTCGCGGCGCTCTTGGTCCAACCTGTGTGGAACATTCCATAGAATAATACACAGATCTCCATTGCATTTAAACATGAAATGATTTGCTCTAATTGTATTACTGAATGCTAAATGATTGCTCTAATCATATTACTTAATGGATGGTTGAAAAATAAATGTGCAAAATAGTATGTACTTTTTTTTAGTAAGTACATAATATTTGTGAGGTGTTTTCTGTTGCATTGCATAATGCACATGTTTCTATAAAAGTGCACATTCAATCATAAAACTGTACCTTGGTTTAGGCATCTTCTGTCCACTATAAAAAGGATATATTGTATTATTTGAGATTGAGAATTAGATATTGAAAACATTTCATGAACATTGAGTAGCAAAATTTAAGCAAAGGCATTATTTAATAGAGCATTGGAATAATATGGACTATAATACATAGTTAAAGTATTAAACAGTGAAATAAGAAAAAGAGAATAGAAAAGTGCATAAAAAATAAAAATAAATTATTACCTGTTTCTTTCGTGTTGGTCCGCCAGAGCGTCGCGGTTGAGCTGCTCCTGCAAAGCCAGAGCCGCCGCGCGATCTCGCTCCTCCTGCGCGCGACGCTCCAACTCCTCCGCTTTGCGCCGCGCTTCCATCTCCACTTTCCTAAACGCACAATGCAACACAATCATTAATATCACAAACTCCTATACATAATAATGACATTTGTACAACACAGTTTTGGATTATTTCACTATCCATTGATATCCCTCAGCCCCGACACCATAATGTGTATATGTTAAGCTACCTTGCTACATAAATTGTAATGAAGTAGGAGATTGGAATTATCTATTCAAGTGTTAACAAAACTATGAAAGGGGTCAATGTAACTAATAATGAAAATAAGAATTTTGGTTGTTTGCAACAAGTTGTCAATTTTAGTCAGTTGGGTCCTGCAAAGAATTCTGCTTTGAATTTATGTGAAGAATTCAGACGAGCAATAGAGTACCTACCTATAGTACAATATTTTATAATTTTAAAAATTGGGACTGATTTGTCAAGAATCAAGAATTCTGACTATCCCAGTCTACACTAGTATTATATAAAAGTGAAACATTGAAACATGGATGTGTTAAATGTTTTCAAAGTCAATCAACAAACGAAGAAAAATGCTTACAATCTTCGATGTTCCTCTTCATCCTTTAATCTCTGCGCTTCCTTCATCTTTGCCTCTTCCAAAGCTCGCATCTCTTCTTCAATCTTACGGAGACGCTCTTGTTCCTCCCTGAAGCATAAAAACAATATCAAATTAAACAGTTTTGACCTTTTACTATCAATGAATCTGATATATTGACAGTTATATTAATTTCAAAGACGCTGTCAGAAGGTTAGAGATAAATGAATATTAATGTATTTCTTAATGTATCCGAAAACACACCTCACGTTTTTTCATCTAAATACTGAACTAAAATTAATAATAATGAAAAAAAAACTTTTATTAGACAAATGTATTATAAACATTACAGTCATATCACATATTAAAAAAAAAAAAAAAAAATTCTCAAATTGCAGTCGAAAACTTTGGTTTCATAAAAATGTACATTTTAATTCTTATATGGTTAACTTTTAGATTTGTATATAAAACATGACATTTTCTTTTTTTAACACCGTCATATTTCTCACCACAGAAAGGCGCAATGAGCGGTTCCTAAAGTTAACAAATTGAATCTACAGGTAATAGCCGTTTCTTAGAAAAACCGAATAAAATAAACCTGAGGGTTTTTAAAATTTTTTTTAAGGGTAATCAGCGTTGAAAGATTACCCTTTTTTCTATCTTTCATTGCATGCTGGCCTAGGGGCAGTAATATATTGGAAGATTACCTATTCTTCTGTTCAACCATCGCAGTTTGAAGTGCAGACGTCTGTCTTTCTATTTGTTTCAGTAATTGGTTATACAGATTATCAATGGTTGCGCTGTCTATCTTTGGTTCGTTCTGAAATCAAAAAAATATTCATAGGATAAGCAACAACTTAAAAAATTGCAATCATAACATGTACATGAAAATTTAAAAAAAAAACAGAAGTAATTGATTGGACATTTTTATTTCAATGAATTTATCATTGAAATAAAAAATATTTTTTTTAATTTCATTCTTCCGAATTTTGGGCAACATGTCGATGAAAACGAAATGAGTTTTGAAATGTTGTTCTGAATACATAATTAATCAAAAACATGTATATTATAATCACAAAACCTTTAAATCAACAATTAAATTTTACCCAAGATTATTTATTAAGATTCAGAGCAATAATTATTCGGTAACCGAATAAACGGAACATGACAAAAGACAGGTTGACTTAGGTTAGGTTTGTTGTTTGTGCTTTTGCTTCACTTCAATGCGTTGCTTTGTCATGGAACCTATATATTCAATGTTCTTTAGGTTAATATAGTTGGTACCTTAATTTTTAGAACAGCACCAGTAATGGACTCCCTCAACTTTTGTATCTGGCTCTGAGCCGCCGCCTTGTCCTTCTTGAGTTGGGCCGAGGTGGTCTCCAGCTGCTTGAGGCTGCCCTCCAGGGCGCGAATCTTCACAATGCCCTTGTAGCGAGGGCGGTGCTGCTTGCGCACCAGGTAGCCCCGCACGGCGTTCTGCATGATGATCAGATTGGCGCGGCGGTACAGGATCTTGTTCTTTACTGAAAACAATAGAACAAAACCGAAATAAAATAATATCCTTAGAATAAGTATAAATCCTAGCAAATAGGATTTAAAAAAGAGAAATTAGATTTTGACAATGAATCCCTCAACTGGCTCTCAGCGGTTCACCCCACCCCACTGAAAGTCTCCCAATATTCCATTGTAAATATATTTAAAAATAACTATTCACTTCACATGTTTAGTTTTTACACAATAAAGTAACGAAAACGACAATGCGTGCGATCAGCAGTTTACGGGTTAAAGCTCCGTTGGATTTTCATTTGGAAAGAAAAAATTGATTGACTTATGTATTGTGAAATAAGATATGATGGCATCAGCAGAATGCTGCCCGCTCATTAACTAATAATATTAAAAAAGAATTATAAGTGTAGCCACTCCAAAAACATTTAACGACTTATACAGTAGAACCTCGTTAATTCGAACCCTGATAATTTGAAAAAAAGCGTAATTCCAAATTTTCGCCAAAAAATATGCCCAGAAAATATTTTTCATAAAAAATAGTTTTAATTCGATTTTCGTAAATCTGAATCGAAAAGACAGCCGTGGCGGTAAAATGCCGAAAAATGTATTGTTTTACATCATCCTAATTAGTATTATTATTTAGTAAATCTGAATTGATTTACACTGGAATGTCGTATTTTTACGAATTTCTTTTGAATATCCGAGTTTGACGGGCCGAGAATATTCGTTATATGCGGAAACATGTCGTAGTTTTACAAATTTACACCAAATATCTGAATTTAAATGGTCGGCCGCAACAGAAATCGGCAGCGAAATTGCGATTTATGCATAAATATATCGTATTTTTATTAAATTTATCCGAATATCTGAGTTTAAAAGGCCGGCCGCGTTGACAATCTGCCGAGAAAATTCAGTTTACGCGTAATTTATCTATTTTTACGAATTTAATTTGAATATCTGAAATCTCGATTTACGCAGAAATATATAATATCCTAAATTAAGGGGCCGGCAGTGAAAATTCGATTTTAATGTGAGGTATTTTTACGAATTTACTCAATAATAATAACTGAATAACTGAACATAAAGGGCTGACCGCGGAGGTAATCGGCTGCGAAAATTCAATTTACACGGGAATAATTCATATTATTACGAATTTACTTAAGGTACTACCCGAATTTGAAGGGGCAACCGAGGAACTAGAAACTAAAAACTTATATCTAAAAACTTACTAGATTTTCGGCATCTGTTTTTTTTTTTTTCATAAAAGTACGAATTACGTCGGAATTCTTTAATTCGAAATTTGATTTTTTAAGTGTCCCGTGGATTTCGAATTAACGAGGTTCTACTGTAATACACTGGTGCCCCAAGCGCCACTATCAGAAACCGTTGTCTCTCGTTTGCTTAGTCATGAATCGTTTATCCAATATCTTCATCTTAAACTTCTAATGCCTTATAATACACTAGTGCCCCAAGCGCCACTAGTGGAAACCGTCCTATCTCTTCACCTTATTTGCTTAGTCGTGTATCGTTTATCCAATATCTTCATCTTATACTTCTAATGCCTTATAATACACTAGTGCCCCAAGCGCTACTAGTGGAAACCGTCCTATCTCTTCACCTTATTTGCTTAGTCATGAAACGTTTATCCAATATCTTCATCTTATACTTCTAATGCCTTATAATACACTAGTGCCCCAAGCGCCACTAGTGGAAACCGTCCTATCTCTTCACCTTATTTGCTTAGTCATGAAACGTTTATCCAATATCTTCATCTTATACTTCTAATGCCTTATAATACACTAGTGCCCCAAGCGCCACTAGTGGAAACCGTCCTATCTCTTCACCTTATTTGCTTAGTCATGAATCGTTTATCCAATATCTTCATCTTATACTTCTAATGCCTTATAATACACTAGTGCCCCAAGCGCCACTAGTGGAAACCGTCCTATCTCTTCACCTTATTTGCTTAGTCGTGTATCGTTTAACCAATCTCTGCGTCTTAATTACATACTGTTAAATGTAATTTAATGTTACCCAACAGACTTTAACTCTCAGGAACTACAATACCAGTTCAGTGAAATCATGACTACCTCCAGGTGCACTGCAATGTGCAGTGTATACAGCTAGCTTTTAGAAGTTTTGAATGCATTTCAATATTACATTTGGCTTTTAGATATGTATTTACAAAATCGAATACGTCTTCTAAGGGTTAATCAGTGATTCCTGACCTCATTTGGAGAAAAAACGAACTACTAATAAATTTACAAATAAGCTATGGAATTGCTGGATAACCCCCTCAGGCCCTTGGCACATAAATGGAATATTTCTGAACGTATCTGAAACCTATTTTTGGAAGCTGATAAAATAGGCTTTCAAATTATATTATTAGAAATAAACATATAATTTACAAGATATAAAAATTATGAAGGCAAACATAAAAAAGTTTTAAATATGGCTCACCTTATGTTTTTTCTTCTCAAATTACGGTCGGAATCTTTGGTTTCCTTCTACGGTTAACTTCTAGATTTGAATATAAAGTGTAGTGTTTTCTCTTTCTAACACCGCTTAGATCAGTGATGAGCAACACGCAACACATGGCCCGTGAGCCCATTCAAAGTTTTTCGACTCAATTTTTTGAACAATAAAAATCATCAGAATTTATTGTTTTGAGATAAAAAAATTTCATCTGCGCCATTTGGGTTATTAATAGGTTAATAATTTTGCGACACCACCAACTGCAAAGTTAACCACGTCAAGCTGTATCCTACCCTCTGTGGCCCGTGAATAAATTGAAAATGTATAAATTGGCCCTCCATTTAAAAAGGTTGTTCAAGATCGTATTTCTCACCATGACAGTAAGGGAGGCACAACAATATCTAAGACATCATATGACCTCTTACCAAAAGCGAACAATTTAGCCTGAGGGGTTTAAAGTTTGTTGCACTTATAACAAACTTTCTGAAGTCTTATTATAAACACATTCAACACCTAGCACCCAGCCTAAATGAGCTTTAACTATGAATATTATTATATAAAATATTATTTACATTTAATGATGGAGATGACTCCGAAGATGGACTGCCTCCAGCGGGACTTGACCAGCCACTTCTCCACGGACTTGATGATGGACTTCAGGTTCTCAGGGTCTGACTTCATGATGGTGTCGAACTCGGCGTACTTGCCCGGTCGGAAGAACACTCGCGTCAATCCGAAGTTGAAGTCCTTGCTGTTCAGCTGGAAGCTGTGTAGGACGGCCTGGAAATAGAAAATAATGGAACTAGTAATTGTTTCTCCAAAAATGAAAGATATGAGCTTTCTATGTGAACTTGGGTAAAATGTATACAATTGTGTATTGTTACTTCACACAAGACACTATTCGGTATAATACACAATTCGAATGACAGTGCTGCAGTACTGTTGCGCCGGTCATTGTATGTAAGGTGAAAATACAGACTTATCGGCAACATTTTAGCGGCTTATATCTTAGGTACTATTCGGTGGTTTCCAAAAATTATAATAGTTCTGTCTTCAGCATGCTCTAATATGATACATTTGTAAATAACATGAAATTTCATTGTAGGAGATAACCTCATTGAATCTGGGGATTTTACCATTTAGAATTTAGATGGAAATTCATTGACAACAACACATGTTACACATAAATATACAAAACGTATGTGCGACCTCTCCTGGAAATGGTTTCCAAATATGGAGTGCATATTTTGCCAAGTCGAATTACAAAAATAGCAAGAGCTTTGAAAGACTGGCAATACGAAGATATGTAAAATCAAGGAACTAAGATTACCAACGTTAAAGAGGAGAAAGGGGTTACTTGATTCAGATTTTCAAAATTTTATCTGGACATTACAGTTGCTCTAGCATCCAAAATGTCTTCACCACCAACAAATATATAAATCTCCATGGACACTAAAAAAATAAAAACAACACCTTTTGCATCAAATCCCAGGAAACACTTCCTTCCAAATAGAGTAGTGATGCATGGAACAAACTTCCACAACATGTCATTGATTCTACTAATATAAACCAATTTAAAGTTCAATTGGATTCTTATTTGGAGAGAAGAAAGAACTAACTTATTTAAAACAACTCAATTACTGTTACGAAGGACTAAGGACGGATTGTTTCAGAGAATTTTTCAAGTTCTGTGAAAGATTTTTTAAAGTTCTGTATTTATTTCAATTCTGTCAAGCAGCTAGCCTATAATGATATAATAACAGAACTTGAATGAGACTTTCACAGAACCCGAAAATGAATGTTGAAATTTGAAGAATTGTTCAAATTCTCCGTAACAACCATTAGAAGAATGCTGCTTTCCCATTAAATAATAATAACAATAAAAATATTCCCCAAAAATAAATTTGCGGGAATATAAATAGCTATCTACATCTGAACCAGGCTCTTGGATAATAAGGCGACATACCTCGCAGAAGGTCTTGGGTGCCAGGCGGCTGAGCACGGGCGGCAGGTAGTTGGCATACATGGAGAAGAGCTGCTGGAAGGGCGCGCGCGACGGGTAGCCATGCTCCATGAGCTCCAATACCGACACCATGCCGGAGCACTGCAGCTGCGTCAGGATCAGCGAACTGTCCGACTCTCCGTCCACCATGCGGCTGTTGGGCTTTACGCAGCGGATGAAGTTGGTGGAGTTCTTGCGCAGCTTGTCCATAAGCTCGGCCAGCTGTGTCTGGAACTTTGAACCCACCGAGATGAAGGTGAGCTTGCCCTTGGACAGGTTGTTGTTGTTGTTGGAGAACAGGCCCTGGATCAGCTTGTTGTTGGACTCCTGCACCAGGAACTCCAGGGAGGCGTGCAGCGCGTCGTTGTTCTTCTCTATAAATTGGTTCTGAAACAAAGTGAAACATAGTAAGTTTACAATGTGTCACGATAATAATATTTTTTTAATAATAAATATTTTACTATCTTCTATTTTTTTTATTTTTACATCTATTTTATTCCGACCCTTGACGTGAACTAATGACTCGAATTAGCTTAGGTTACTATTATTTCACTTATTTTACTAAAAGAAATAATAAATATATAATATTAGCCTTTGAACTTACATTTTTTACACCTATCCTTCATTATTCTATTAAAGTACTGGCTCGAGTGCTAATATAAAAAATCGTGGGATAATGATGTTTTTTTTTGTAGAAAATAAAATTACGATTAAAAAAAAAGTTTATTAAATTGCCACAGCCAAGAATCGAACCCCAATCAGCTGCTCGGTAGGCAACTATGCTCATTACGGTATTAAGAACGGCGGCATAAATGTATTATACATACCCAAAATATAACAATCATGGACATACATAAGATGGCATCAGAAATTATTAATCTACCCTAACCTAACCTAAAAAAATATGTGTAAATTTAGTTTTTAGTATTAAAAATGTCTTAATCAGCAAAAATTACTTTACCATGTTGTACTTTGAATGTTAAAATAGAGATAATGATATCCTCACTGGGATCTCGCGAGTTGAGGATTTAATTTACATATTAAAATTTAATTAATTTAATTAAAGAATTATAAATACATTATAGAGTGTTTAAGTGCGGCTGTATAGTTTATGTTTCAGTCTGTATTTGGTGTCAGTTTGTTTTCTATTTCTGAACTCCCTATGTTTTGTATCCAGCTTTTTATTTGAGCTTCAAATGCTGTTCTGATTTATGAATGAGAGTGAGATTTTGTTGTAGAGTATATTTGACTCTTTATCCGAATGTTGTGCTCATAGTTGCTTGTTGGATATTTTTTTAACCCTAAGATCTGAGATAATGGTTGTACAAGGGAAATCCACATCTAACAGTTGTTGAACAAAAGGTGGTGAATTGAGTTCAGTTTGTAATAGATTGTCGCATGAACCAACTACAACATGCAACGGTTACATGCGAGTAATTTTAAATATTTCTTTAATTTATGTATGTTTATTTGAAACATACGACCAACAGACTAGGCACTAGACTGTACAAACTACCGATTACGTAATTGATGAACTTCACTTCTACAGGGTGAGGTCATAGACTGGCTCACAGACCCCATCATACAAAAGAAGAAGTGCTCACAGTGTTGTAACAAACAGCCCCTGCAAAGTGGCGGACCAAGAAGCCCTCGTCGTCGCGGACGGTGCGGTGTGCCTTGAGGCGGGACTGGCGCGGGAGCCCCAGGCGTCCCCCCGCCGCGCCCCACTGCTTCTGCACGGCCTGCGTGAAGTGCGTGAAGTCCGGCTTGGGTAACTTCGACTCCTCGTCCAGCAGGTTGAAGATGCCGCCGTTCTTGCTCTCTATGATGTCTGGAATACAAAATAATTATATTATTAACAGAGCTATGTACTAATTCTCATTGATCATGTTTGATTTAAAAAAAATTTTAAAGAAAGTAATCATGGGCTTACTGCGAAAAAGTATTAAGTCAAAAATACTAATTTCGAGATAATCGAATTTGAAAATTTGAGTAACATTAAATTTAAGTAACATTAAATATAGTAACATTATCAATAATTGCTTTTAGAATTATTAGTATTATTAGTAAGTGGGATCATTCTGGAAGATTCATTTTTAATAAGTACTTACCTACATGCAGTCATAAAGAATATTATTGTTTGAGGGGATAATATAATATATAATAATATTATATAATATTTCAGTGTTTTGTGAAGATTTTTTCTTAACGCGAACATTAGCCAGTGTCCTCGTTCCGTATTATAATGTTGTTGTTATTCTTATTATTATCATCAAAAATATTACAGTCTATCATGTCGTTGAATAAACCCAGGAGTATTCTGTGGTTGCATTTCGAAAGTGTTGGGGATGATTTGACTTCGTGTAATATTTGTAAGACGCGTTTATATAAATCTACTCAAGGCCGTCTGAGCTAAACATCGCCAAAGTGCTAGTAAAAACCTCAAGGTCGCTGTGTTACGTGCAAAGTATTATCAGCGCCTTGGAGGTAGGCGCCCGGAGTAAGATGTTCCAATTGAGCCCGCACAGGACCGGCACTGAATCAACTGTATCACATTTGAAAAATACCTTGTTGTACATTTAACTTCGTTCATTTCTATGACTACCGGTCGGTAAATCGGGATTCTTCCGCTGGCAACTCAAACTAATGTAAATGTATTACGTTATTTTTAAACAGTTTCTAGTAACCGTTGATTTTGGTTTTTTAGGAGTTTTACTTAGCAAGGGTTTCATGAGTGAGGTTTATCTTTTTATTTAGATTTTCACGGCCAAAAGCATTTTTGTTGTTTGTTTTTGGGGTGTTATGCCGTGTTGCGCTAACTCCTTCTTTAGCCGACGTTTCGGACATCGTTGCAGTGTACTGCAGTGTACTGCAACGATGTCCGAAACGTCGGCTAAAGAAGGAGTTAGCGCAACACGGCATAACACCCCAAAAACAAACAACAAAAAAGAGGTTTATCTTGGTCTTGGAGGCGAATTTGTCTAGCCACTTACTGCGTTGGGGCCCGAATTGAGAGACTGGTTGAGGGAGACCATTTGACCTGTCAACCTCTTGTCAACTGCCAAGAAATCATTTTATTTATGTTTTCTAGCCATTTTTTTATAGTTTTTCCGATCTTGACATCATTTTTGTAAATAATTATTCAATTAGTTAGCAAGAAACTAACTTCAAACCATTTTCAAACACTACCGTTAGATTTCGAATACCACAGATACCCATAGTTAAATAAAAAATCTTTCAAAGAAATTACCTTCTGTCTGACTTTGCTGTTTCACACAGTATGTATATTACACGGTATAATATAGCCAATAAATATGCATCCCTTAGTGCTCCTTTGCCGAAAAGATTTATGCATAATTGACTTCAGATGTTAACCCGAAAAGTATTATAGATATGACATAGTGCGTTTTCGTAGACTAAAGAGAGGCCAGAGAACAAAATTAATGCAAAATATTAAGTCAAATCAGCAAAAATTTGCATTTTCGCAAAATACCCACAACATACATTCGCGGGTTACAAATAACTTGTTAATATTTGAAAGACTCCTACTATCATCATTACAAGCAGAAAATGTTGCTTGTGCAATGATAAAGGACTTAGATGGCAGAGAAATCGAGCCAATGACTCCTGGGTCAATAATGCTTATCTACAATCAGGATATGAATTGCAGTCTTCAGGGGGAATGCTGAGAATGAATGTTAAATAAATGAATGAGAATGAAATTAAACATTGGGGGTCATTTTTTTTAGTTTGTAACCAGTAGACAATGCCCAGTGAACTCTGTAAGTACTGGACTATTATGCCATCTGTGGATACTAAAATTGTAAAGTGACAGTATGGTTTCTTACCAATGCATTCCTGGTTATCAACGTAAGTTATTTCAGGCACATTGAGGCCCTCCACCTTGTACAGGTCCTGCTCGTTCTTGAATATTCTCTCGTTGAAGAACTGCTGCAGCTTTTCATTGCAATAATTGATGCAGAACTGTTCGAAGCTATTGACCGTGAAGTACTCTAGAACACAAACAGACATACAGACATCAATATGATAGAAAATGGAACTTTGTCTAAGAGAAAAGAGATAAGAATCAATAGTTGTATTTACCAAATCCAGCAATATCGAGGATACCGATATAGTAGGCAGAAGCCTGGAATGGAATGCTTTGGTTGATCCTATTGACAATGTGGTCAAACATCCGACTATAGACGGCTTTAGCCAGCGCGTCGCGAGCGTTGTTGGCTTCGTACACCTTCAGAGGAACCCTGGAGACATTCAGATTATTAATCAGTATAAAAGAATCACAAAAATCATGGGTGGCGATGTATTTTCTTCAATCATAATATGGTGGGGCATATTAAAGTAGTATTTCTTATTAACCTAAAAGACATTTGAAGGTTTGAAAAATATTACCGTATGCAGAAATTAATTCTGTTTAAATCAAATATAATATCTCATTTTTTTTAGTTTGTAGACTTTACGATGTTTGATATACATCGACACTATTAGTTTCCGGAGCCATTCTTGGAGTTCTGGTGTCATCCTGTGGACCTCATCAATACCGCAATGAATGTGTGAAGCAGGCTATTGCTTTGCTTGCTAAAATGTGTCTTTTTAAAAATAATTGGTATAATTTAGCATGATACATTTTAATCTTATACTGTGTATACATTTGCCAGCCGAAACGCGAGCAAGCGGCATTTCGCGCAATTTGCTGTTGCTTTGTTTTTTTCCATGATTGGAGGCTCGGCTGACGTTTCGGCTCACAAATTTATTTGCCAGCCAATAAACGAGTATGGTCTCACATGATAGCAGTTCCCTTGGCGCCACCGCGCGAGCTTTGCATGAGGCGCGAGCAGAGCGCCATGCGCAGCTCCCCTGCGTCCACACCCAGCAGCCTGGAGGCCTGGAGCAGGGCGGCCTCGCAGCCCGCGCGTACCACGCAGCCCCCGCGAGCCCCCTCCGCCTCCTCGAACTGCACGTTGCCCAGGTGCAGCACGGCAGCCACTAGCGAGTAGATGCCCTGCCGTTCCGCCTCTGAGATCTCCAGCCGAGAAAGGGCCTGCAGACAAACAGATTTATACATTAGCGATTATAATCAATCTAAAATTACAAACAGAAAAAAAATCAATGAAAATTTTAATTATTTTTTTATTGTTTTGAACTATTTACAGAAGTTTATGTAACACATAGACATATGAATATTAGTAGACCTGCCCTAAGTGATTAAAAGCATATTATTCCCCACTTCCCATACCGGTTCCATTGGAGCCGGCTGTGCTCGCGTATGGCCTCAAGTGAAATTTGAAAACGTAACGTCATCATTCTTGTGCGAACTATGGTCGAGGCATCATCGGTTCATTTTACGAAATAACACGGCAAAATGTTGAGTTGTGCTATGAAAACTTGTAAAAATAGATGTGAAAAAGAGAATAAACCCAATTGTCGTATTACATTCCATATATAAGCATTATTTTACTTTATTTTAAGCATATTCACATCGTATAATATGGATCAGTTGTAGAAACATATACTATCACATCGAGAAACGTCTGGACGCGAAAAACAAAGCTGGTTGGTTGCTGGGAAGTAAATTATGAACATTTATAAAAGTGTCTTAACTAAATACTTAAACGAAATATTCGACTCTGAAAATAGAAGAAATTTTTTGCCGAATTTGGACTTCGCAAATTTGTTCATAACGTGGCGAGTAATTTGCGCTCCCATGTAAAAATGTCTATTCATTCAAAAGCAGATTTTACTTTTAAGAACTAAATGGTGATATTATAATGCGAGATGCCTATTTACTGTCAGATTGATTTATTGACGAATCACAGTCAGCTTTACCCCCTTCGTTCTTCAACAGTTGATTTTACCCCTCGCCATTATCTTCTCGTCTATTAATTCCTATGTCTGTGATGTAACATGATTAAACTAATCATAAAATTAGCATTGGGATGTGGGTAAGTGTTATAAATGCAGTTTAAAATGTTCACAGAATGCATAATTTACTGTTTAACCCTTAGCGTGCTAGCTAGAATGCCGAGCAGCCCGGCTGACACCACTTTTGTAATAACTGTTTTATGCAAAATTATGTTATTGTAAATTGTGTGTACTGTGTTTCCAGATAATTTTTCTTATACTTACAAAAATCATACATCTATCCGATGTAGTTTTCCCAGGATAGCTATTTATATTCAGAGAAATGTTTTTTAATCTCTCTAATGTAATAAAAATATATATAATGGATAAGTGACGAAATGACAAGCTAGAATAATATTAATAATAATAATAATTTATTATTATTATTAGTTTTTTTTTATAATAATTGGATGACTTGTATAGCGCCGTTTTGGTGCAAAATCACCTCAAGGGCGCTGTGATATACATTATTCCATTTACACATTTCGGGCGGGCATTTTTTACGCTGTCTCCGTGCGAAAATAAAGGTCCCGCGTGAATTTCTTGAATCTGTTTTAAATTGCTATATCTTCGAAAATAATTAAAATATTTTAATAAAAATTTCTACATAAGTAACCCAACATAATACCCAAGCTATGAAAGTACTAAACTAAAATCAAATATTATTTGAATACTATTAACCTTGTAATATGTTTATTACGGTCCGCCTATTGGTATTTGTCCATACCTGCTTTCTTTAAATACGCCTGATATCTCTCGCTCGCTTGCACATAGGAGTTGAGTGGGTGCGGAACAGAGATAGAGATTCTAATCTGGTTTCACGGTCATAAAAACCCTAGTTCCAGGAATTTAATTATTACAATAACAAATAATTTTGTTGAAAGGCACGAAGATAAATATAAGAAAAGACTTGCATTACGATTTGATAATTAATTACGTACACATTAGTTGGGACCCTTACAAAGAAATTAGTATATAATATTCATATAAAAACATTGAATAATTCCAACTTTTCTGCCACCAAAAGGTAGAACTATCTTTCCCGGCAGAAGTGTGCTAATTTACAATTTACAATGCTGGGAGCATTTTTTATACCATAAAATGGAGGCAAGAGCAATGAGTTCCTAGAAAATCCGCTACGGATTAAAAGGGTTAATTCTCCCTAGGTGGAGATGCTAAATACTCATATAATAAAGAAAATAAATCTTAATTTATTTTTCGAAGAAAATTTCTTCTGATAGCCTATCACTTTGTGATGACATTATTATGTAATAATATTAAAACACAAATAACTTTGTTTACATCACTTTAATACATATAACCTATACATGTGAAGTGAACTTTGTTCATGAAACATGTAGAGGTTATATATATTAAAGTGATGTCAAAGTTATTTTTGTTTAAATATAAAAAATAAATCCATATAAAAGAGAAGATTTGGATGGGCTGACTTTAATAACTTATGGTTGAGGCATTAGTAGTTAACATTACCCGTTAAACGCTGATTCCCAGCCCGTCTTAACTTCTAATTAAATTGCGATCAGCTATAAAGAATAATATTAACGTTGTTGTGCTTTTCATGATCACAATTTGATCAATTTGAAAACAGGCCGAGAATCAGTGTTTATCGGAAATCATTCAAATGTGAAAATGGTGTCAATTGTCAATTTTATGAAGTTTGAAGAAACAAGGTTGGAAGAAATAATGACATTGAGCATTGGCAGAACGAGAGTCCCTTACTTGGTCCAACTTATTGAAGTCTTCCACATCATCCAGCATGGGGTCCTTAAGTCCCCCCCGGGCCTGCTGCTGCTGACTCTTCTGGCTAGGAAGCAGCTTCTTCTCCGTGGCCGGGCTGGTGAAGTATTGGGTGCAGCCGTTCTTCAGGTACTAAAATATTCCAAAACACTTTATGTTACATATTAAAAAATATATATACACTGAAAAACTAGGCATAATTTTTTTTCCAAGTTGACAAACTATTGGAGCTGGGTCTACATTATAAAAGACAATTAATAGCTGAACCCTGTAGTGATCGAACATTTTGAATATGACCAAAAAAAAGTTCAGTCTCAATGAGGTTGTCTCCTGCAACGAAATTTAATGTTGTTAACAAATGTACCATACTAATTCGAGCATGCTGAGGACAGAACTTTTAAAATTTTCAGAAAATACCGAAGATATAAGTCGTTAAAATTTTGGTATTTGTGGCCGGCCCAAAAACGTGGATCATCACGGTACACGCGCAGCGGTACTACAGCACTACCATTCGAATTATGAATTGTAATGCCTGTGACGTCTCGAGACAGAATTGCATACATTTTACCAATGTTCACTTTGAAAGCTTAAAGCGTCGTCATTTTTCGAGATATCGAAAAACTAATTTTATTATCGTTGTTAACTTTTTAAATATAATACATTTTCATCAACATAAAATAATCAGGGGACAAACCTCATTTACACGAAAATGAAAGTTCCAATCAAAACATACCAAAAAATCAACTCCAAGTAATGTGTTTACCACTTGTACTGATTTTATAACAACTCTATTACAGTGTTGTTATACTCTCTCTTTCAAAACCTTTGACTTTAGACATAGACACTTCAGGAGTTATAATGACAACTTAATATTAGTGACTACCAAAGTTAGCCTTGTGCAGTTGAAATTGGTCACTATCCTCAACAATAAGGCATCCTGAAGTTAGCCCTCGGTTTGTTAAATTTTGAGAAATCATCCTTCTGTCCATGTTTTGAGGACAGCGGCTACAGTAGTAGTTACAACAGTAGACGTAACAATTTACTATCTTACATGATAATCATCAGGTTTGGTGATCTTCAGGGCGTTGCGCAGGCCCTCGGGGGCGCCGGCACAGAGCAGGTAGAACACATGGTAGTTCCTCTCCTCGGGTGACTGCACACAGATTCGGGACTTCTCCAGGAGGTAGTGGGAAATGAAGCCGCCCACCACCTGGTACTTGGAGCTGAAGTGGACCTCCATGAACTTGCCGAAGCGAGAGCTGTTGTTGTTGCGGGTCGTCTTGGCATTACCGAATGCTTCTAGCACGGGGTTGGCTGGAGTACAAATAAAGAATTCATCATTATACTATATTATTTATGTGGTACATCTATATAAGTAAAGATTACACATATTTTTTACTATGCCCGTCTTACTAGGAATATCCTGTGTCGAGACAGGCTAGTTTACATATATTTTATTTTAACAAGAGGTACATTTTTCAATAAGCTTTCGATAGGTGCATTTTTGATATTAATTAAAGCTGGTCTTGTTGGAATTTGTACAACAATGCCATTAGAGATGGCATTGTTTAAATGCTTTTAATTTAGATTTGGGCGAGTTGACTATGTATTTATTACAGCACGGCCCCTGTTAACCCTTTGAACGCGTTAATTTGCTCCGTTTTATCTATACCCGTACGCGGTACGTATTTTCAAATACCTATGCACGCAATTAAATGTCAAATTATAGCATTCTGGCATGATTTATTGGACTATATAGACAGAACAGATTATTCTCCACAATATGAAAACAAATCCTCTTAGATGTTTATAAAAACAAAAACCGTATCTTTTGAATGTGGTCCCGGCATTCACTCTGCGTGTGTGTACTTAGGCCACTGCGTTAATAGACACAAGTGGGACACCATGATCACTTATCATTTTTAGTTATGAATGACATACTAGTACTAACGCCATCCGTTGATAAAAATGTAAACTAAAGGACTAAAAGGCGCGAAGAGGCGCACTTGATTATCGATCTTTTTTATGAAATACAATTTTATTTTTGGGAAATTCTTGTAGATGTCAGCATCGTGATAGTTCTACGAATGTCCAAGTGAGCAAGAAATACATTTATGACGAAAGAGCGCTGGAATATCGGCCGTCAAAGTTTCCGTATCAACTGTTGATACAGCCGCGTGTGAGTATAGGCTTTTGCCGTAACAACAGTTGATACGGCCGCGTGCAAAGAGTTAATGATCCAATGTTTAATCGAGATTTTTAAATTGTTTAGATTTTTTTGATTGTTCTGCTTTTTACGCTTTTCTTAATTTCGTAGGGCGGGTTTGGGTACCACCGCCCCGGGAACCATTTATTGGATGACCAACATTTCTGCCATAGGTTACCTCAAGTGGTTCGCTACATTTGGTGACTTAGCAGGGGTGCCCAGGTTAATCGGGTGAGGTGTGTTTAGGATGCGTGCCCACCAGCTGTGTTTGGGGAGACCCTTTGACCTCTCCAACTGGTCTCTCGACCCATTGCCTTGCGCCGCAGATATATTGCGGGATATATTCATATGTCCGTCGCTCCCGGACACACTGATCCCTAGATTCCTACCCAACCCTTATTCCTTTTACCTTCTCAGAACTTCCTATCCTTCCTTTCCTTACAAAAGACTCTCAACACAGCATCCCAAAAGATGAAAAGGCCTTTTTTTTCCCCAGGGCCTCCTGTTTGGTGTTAATGTTTAAAAAAAAAAAAAAAAAACAAAATGCTCCCAGAGAAATGTGATGTTGGAGAAAAATGTTCAAAATTGCATGTACAGCTTAGGCATCTACAATTGACTATCAAATGTCTGCCTACAGAGTATCCTAAGTTGTTTAGGACACGTTAATCGCCAAACTGCGAACTCAAACCTGGAGAAACTCAATTATCATCCAGAACACCGGGGTCTGTACAGTACTGTAAGGAGTGGAGAAGCCTTTTTTACCAGGGAAACTGTAGTGGGGGTTACAATCACAGGTTATGATCAAATGTATGAGTCAACGACACAATGATGGACTGGGATGCTTGCTTCAGGGACTTGAGGCTTCAGCTAGAATGTGTAAGTAGAGTACTCACCGTCCAGGATCTTCTGTTCTATGGGTCCGGCGCCCGAAGCATACAGGTCACACAGGTAGCGCAGGATGTACTTGGTGGACTCCGTCTTGCCCGCACCCGACTCTCCCGACACGATGATGGACTGAGACTGCTTCATGGATTTCATGTCGCGGAAGGACTTGTCAGCTGGAATATCAAAATGGTTTTAATGAAATTTACCGGAAACAAAACACTGATGAATCCTGTAAGGATGGTAACAAAAGTTGGTAAAATCTATATAGGTACTATGACTAATGTCAGGAATCACTGGTTAAAGTATGTCCCTTAACAACCTGTATATATACAGGGTAGGAATCAGGGATTAAATGCACTACATGATGGTAGAAGTAAGAACGATTAATAATCTTTTTCGAAATTCTATTGTATTTTTCCAATAAGATTTTTTTTTTCCATACAATCAATTCAACTTTATAACCAAAAACATAGGTTTAATAGATATTTAATAAACATAGGTACCTAATTACGAAAAAGTTATTTATTTATTACTTCCTACTACAGGGTTTTCCAATAAGAGGTGTTATTTTGATATTCAATCGTAAAAGATCAATGGTTTCGTTGCTTGTGTGGCACGTAGCGCCGTCTCGTTGAAATTAAACGTTGTCCAGATCAATACCATCCAATTCCGGCCATAAAAAATCATTAATCATCTCTCAATAGCGCAATCCATTCACCGTAACTGTTACTCCACCCTCATTTTCGAAAAAGTAAGGTCCGATGACTCCGCCCGACCATAAACCGCACCAAACAGTCACACGTTGAGGATAGAGAGGCTTTTCAACAATAACTCTTGGGTTTTCCGAGCCCCAGATGTGACAATTTTGCTTGTTGACGAAGCCACCGAGGTGGAAATGGGCCTCATCACTCAAGATGATTTGCATTTGATTCACTCAAGTGAATTTTAATAATTTCAATGCGTTGTTGAAGCGTGTATCGTTACATTTTTATTAATGGCGTAGTTTCTACTTGTCAAATGTCAAAAAATGACAGCTTCAAAAGTAACATCTACCGAAATAGCGGGCTATTCAAAATAACACCTCTTATTGGAAAACCCTGTATTATATAGAATCACCTCTCCAGACAAACTGTAACAATAAAGAAGATTGTCCAGGTGTGAGTTTGTTTTTAAACATAGATAAAGGAATTATAAAGTTGAAAAAAAAATGAGTAAGAAAAATGAACTTACCAATTGCAAAAACATGAGGTGGCATTTTACCCAAGGATTGTCCGTGATATTTTTTTATCGTACTAGAGGCATACAAGTTGGCTATGTCTTTATAGGGATTAATTGCCACAAGAATATTGGCTACATAGGTCTGAAAAAAAAACAATAATATTCAATTTCATGAACAGATATTAGAAAAATTGTACACCATTATTATTATCATCATAAACTCACAATTAATAAATTGAAATATGAGGAAGAATTAAATATGAAAATTTCACATTTCATTTTTACAGGAAATTCGCAATTTTCAATTATCTACTTAACACGAATTTTGTATTTTTCATGATATTCTGGTATGGAAGTAAATAATAAGGAAGTAATATTATGGATTCTAATTAATCTTTTGACTGAATAATAATAAATGAAAAGTTGAAAGCTTGAATCGAGTTGAATCCAACTTGAATCAAGTTTGATTGAATAGCCATAATGCAACTAACTTTACGTCAAAAATGTCGTGCATTATTTTTACTGCCCCACCCACTTTTTTGTAAAATACGAAAACGGTAATGTAGGTCTGATTTTACTGAAAAATAACACCGCTTTAACCAAAAATTACACTGAAATAATGCGAAATTAGCCGAAAAATACTTAACACCAAAGAGAATATAGCATCACTTTTGTTGCAAAATACCACTGTTTTTACTGAAAAATAACACCGCTTTTCCCAAAAATTACACCAAAATAAGGCGAAAAATACCTAACACAACCTTTCCCAAAAAATGACGATTTGCAAAAAATAAGACAACTGTGCAAAAAATGTATTATAGGGGACATATAGGGGACTGGTAAATAATAATAAAATAAGATATATTTAACGGTGCAACTTACATATATTTTCTCCTTCTTATATCGCATCTTAACATTATTTAGGAGGGTTGCTTCATTCAGAAACATTAAATTACCTGTAACAAAAAAATATTCACAAATTAGTATTGCCCACAGACATATGAATATTAATAGACGAGAAGTTAAGGACGAGGGGTTAAAACAAGAGTTGCGGGACGCAGAGAGGAAAGCTGACTGTGATTCGTCAATAAATCAATCTGACAGTAAATAGGCATCTCGCATTATAATATCACCATTTAGTTCTTAAAAGTAAAATCTGCTTTTGAATGAATAGACATTTTTACATGGGAGCGCAAATTACTCGCCACGTTATGAACAAATTTGCGAAGTCCAAATTCGGCAAAATAAATTTCTTCTATTTTCAGAGTCGAATATTTCGTTTATGTATTTAGTTAAGACACTTTTATAAATGTTCATAATTTACTTCCCAGCAACCAACCAGCTTTGTGTTTCGCGTCCAGGCGTAACTCGATGTGATAGTATTTGTTTCTACAACTGATCCATATTATACAATGTAAATATGCTTAAAATAAAGTAAAATAATGCTTATATATGGAATGTAATACGACAATTGGGTTTATTCTCTTTTTCACATTTTTACAAGTTTTCATAGCACAAGTCACCATTTTGCCGTGTTATTTCGTAAAATGAACCGATGATGCCTCGACCCTAGTTCGCACAAGAATGATGACGTCACGTTTTCTAAATTCACTTGAGGCCATACGCGAGCACAGCCGGCTCCAATGGAACCGGTATGGGGAGTGGGGAATAATACGCTTTTAATCACTTAGGGCAGGTCTACTAATATTCATATGTCTATGGTATTACCGCATTTTCAAATTGATTATAGTTGAAAAGGGTTGAAAAACAGGTGTGGCGCCACAGCTTGGCATCCAGCGGGATGATCTCCACCACAGGGAGAAAACTTACTGATATAAAAAAACTGTTAATTTATTAAAACTTTGGTCGAATTATTGATTGCAGGCCTTTAAAGAATAAATTGACTTTTGATTTTTTATTTTGAAAAGTCTTTGTCTAATGATTTCCTAACAAAGTATCAGTTAAAATGATATTGAAGACAATATTAGCGATTCATAAATGAAAATTTGAAACAGAACAAATAGAACAAGATACGGTCACATCTAGGACTCTAATCTAGGACCTCTGCCTTGTCCTAGGTTCGAGTCCTAGATGTGACCGTATCTTTTTCTGATTTTTCTGTTTCAAATTTTCGATTAGAAATCGCTAATATTGTCTTCAATAATTAAATATTATAATTTAATCGAATATTACTCTTTAAGTTATGCCAAAAAATATGATGTTGAATTTTTATGGGGACGGCGGAACTCTTGTTCATACAAATATTGAAATTGATATTAACGTAATGAAATTGTTGCATTCCATCATGATATTTATTTACTAGGAAAAGAACACGTGTTCTCGATATATTCTGAATGACTAATCAGAATATATCGATCTTTCAAGAAATTGGCGTGCTATCAAATTTTAACAGGATAATTTTTCTCCATGCATCAGCTGTGCTTGCTTGCTTTCTGTAGACCTGCCCTAGGGTCTGTGGGTCTGTATGTCTGACATAATACACTCACAGTTGTCATCCACCTCGGTGTCTGGCTCCCCGGCGGGGAAGACCTCCTCCAAGGCGCAGGTGCGGCGCCGCAGTTTGGGGTCCAGCGGGATGATCTCCACGCCGTCAGCCATCAGCTCGTGGATGCGGCCCAGCACGAAGCACTCGACTGGGTCCCGCGCCCATACGAGCTGCTTCTCCATGGCTACTCCGTTACTCCGCTACTGCAACAAATAAACAAAATATCTATTATTTTCTATATACTTTATCTGATTTCCATATCACTTCATCATCTTCATCATTTCAAAAGTCTAGAGTTTTGCTACTTCAGTATAAAAATTTCCCGACCTTTTTTCCGACCAAAACTTTATAATTTTTCCGGAAGAAATTTTTTTCATCAAAATAAACATTTCCCAACATAGAAAATATCAAAACTTCACACAATATCAATAAAAAAATTCCCGACCCGTATTCCGAACAATTTTCCGAGAAAATTAAAATAAATTTTCCCGGATATATTTTTTTTTTGGAATAGCAATAAATTTACAAAGTTCACATAATTTCAAAAAGACAAATGATTTTATTAAAATTTCCCGACTTATTTTCCGATAAATTTCCAATAAAGTTTTTAAAGATCAAAAATTTCCCAACATGAAAAATTTGCACACTTTGAATAACAAAATCAAAAAGATAAATGTCTAATCAAACAACGTTTTCCAAAGTCAAATAAAAAAATTTAAAAGAATAAAAAATAACTAATGAACCCAGCTTCATGTACGACGTACATTTCTGTCACGGTTTTTGGTCCCTGTGACTTTGCTGCTACTGGATCGATTTTTTAAGGAACCGGTTATTTTTGGAACCGGTTCTTTTCAGCTTTTATAAAATTCTAAAATTTGAACTGTGCCCATGAACAAAAATATATTTAAAATGATGTAATGTACTTATATGGAAAATGTAATCTTGAATTTTTAGAGCTCTCAAACGTATTAGGTTAAAAATTGCGAATGGGGAGGTTAGGGGGGAGATTTTTTTTTCAAAATACACAATTTCGGCGACGTTCTTTAATTTCTTGAGTTCTGGATGGCAGTAAATATTAGTTAATGGAAGTTTGTTACACTGTAGAAATTATTTTTCATTCGTCCAGTGAATTTCATATGAACGAGGTTATGAAACATACATATATTACGTAGGCATTAGGCACAAACGTTTTTTTTTTTTATTTGGAAAAAAAATGAATGGTGATAAGTAAATTTTTGCACGCATTCTAATATTCACTGTTGAAAGGGACAAAACTCTACTATCAGTGAACTTTACTTAATTGGGCAAAGCCAATCAAAAGGCCGCCTGCAGGGTCAAGTATGTAATGAATTCTTGAAAATGTAATAATTACGAGAAACATCAATAATACTACAATGGTTTTCACTCATGTTGGCTATAAAACATATTTTTACGCCGAGGTTTTAAAATGAAGTTTATCAACAAAAGCGATAAGTTTCATCGGTCATATTATTACATATTAGTATTACCTACATGATAGGCACCTAGAACCTGCATCAAAATACTAAATATAAGTTTGAAGGTTCCCAATAAAATTGTTATACGAAAGAGTACAAATTGTTATACGAAACAGTACAAATTGTTATTAGAAACAGTACAAATTGTTATACAAAACAGTACAAATTGTTATAAGAAACAGTACAAATTGTTATACGAAATATTACAAATTGTTAGACGAAACAGTACAAATTGTTATAAGAAACAGTACAAATTGTTATACGAAACATTACAAATTGTTATACGAAACAGTACAAATTGTTATAAGAAACAGTACAAATTGTTATACGAAACATTACAAATTGTTATACGAAACAGTACAAATTATGAGAAATAGAACAATGGCTTGGGATCTGATGAACTTGTATTAAAATATATTATATTTAGATTTGTGTACGTAAATGGATTGAGGTTCTGCCGTTGAGAGAAATGTTGTAGCCTCTCTTTCCATTACATGGATCCTTTATGAAAAAGAGGGGGAAGTTATAATCATTATAAGGAATTTAGTATTTAGCAAAAAAAATTTGGAACATGAAAAATATATACTGTGTTAGGGTGCCAGAGCTGTATTTAAGATTTGTAGTGATTTACGTCTTTAAGCTTCGATTGAATGATTTATAATACATACAGGGTGTTAAAGGACTTAGCTTACTTTAAAACAGTTATTCCTGAGAGAAAAAAAATCTTAACACCCTGTATACATAGGTTTTGTGTAATTATTTTACATGCATTTTGTCGCTAGTATGGAGGATCAGAACAATTTCGGTTTTTGTAAAAATTAATAGAATAATCAAAAAAATACAACGTTTTGATCAGACCAACATCTTTCCATTGACCAGAACATGATAAATGAATGGTGACGACTGTGAATACGCAACGAAACTGACTTGTGGGGATTCCTACAGTTCGAAGACTTCAAGCCATACAATTCAGGAATTACAAATGCGCGGGGGATACTAAAAATAGACACGGCATTTCTGCTAAAAGAAGGCGAGAACACAGAAATAAGAAGGTAAGAAATAGAAGAGATGCTGAATGAATCGGAGAAATGCGGAAGACTGGGTGAATGAGAGGATTGTATTCGCGATTTGCGAATACATTATCCGCAGCTGACGCATAAGAAAATAACATGTGATAAAACCATCCAGGTACGACCGTATTACGAGTGAGAAGAATGCAAAACCGATGTAATGAAAAAATAAGAAAGGGCGCTTAGATAATTTGGACAATTTAGATAATTCTGAGTGTGCCGAGAAGGAAGTGTTAGCGGATAAAATTATAAATCTGATACGCCTCAATAAGAAGACATGGAGCGATCACGAATCAAACAAATGAGTCTTGTCATTATTACAGATGTGACAAGGCCGACTAGAGTACAGGCTAATAGTCAAATCATCATGTTTATTTAATATGCTTACGGAAAAACAACACGCAAATTAGCAGTAACAAAGAGTACCTATTTGCCATTTGCAAACTGTCGTTGCTAGATGGCACTGACTTGAACACATGACACTTCAAAATCCGTCGCCCGCCAAGACCTGCACTTTAGTCGGCATTGTGGATGTGAGATGACATGCGTGAGAGAGATAGAGAAGATTTGTGCGACATTCCATCATCTCTCTATACCTACCCCTGCAGAGAATGGTGTGATGGTTAGTTGGATATTTAGGACAAGTGTGTATTTAATTGTGATTTGGGAAGATCATTTTAAAGTAGGTATTTAAATGCAGGGTGTTATTTGCCAA
The DNA here is from genome assembly GCA_026573805.1 of Hesperophylax magnus. Taxonomy (NCBI): domain Eukaryota; kingdom Metazoa; phylum Arthropoda; class Insecta; order Trichoptera; family Limnephilidae; genus Hesperophylax; species Hesperophylax magnus. The sequence continues at coordinate 27,505,303 of JAIUSX010000014.1, read as the reverse complement.
TGAATTAGGATTTAGCAATTTGCATTTAGCTTAGTGTTCAGTGTTTGGTGTTTGACGGTGATCTGTTAGTTGGATCAGATTAGCTCTCGGATGAGTGGTCCAGCGAGCAGGAAGCGAGGCGAGACGGACACGCTCCGGAATGAACAAACCGTTAACATCACACCAAACAAACACCTTCACTGCTGCAGACTATAGACTCTCCCTGCCTCAGTCTCTGGTACCCTTCGCTAGCAGGCCACATCATCTCAATACTGACAATGTCACAGACGAAAACGCTACAATAAGTAGTTACAATAGTGGTAGTTAATGGTAATGATAAGGTCAGAAGGCAGCAGATGACAACAAACGTGAGGTTAGCCTATCAGAAGCTGGGCGTACTATTATAAGTAAGTATATCAATAAAACGCTACTATAAGTAGTTACAATAGTGGCAGTTAATGGTAATGCTAAAGTCAGAAGGCAGCAGAGGACAACAAACGTGAGGTTAGCCTATCAGAAGCTGTGCGTACTATTATAAGTAAGTATTTCAATAAAACGCTACTATAAGTAGTTACAATAGTGGCAGTTAATGGTAATGCTAAAGTCAGAAGGCAGCAGAGGACAACAAACGTGAGGTTAGCCTATCAGAAGCTGGGCGTAAGTAAGTATTTCAATAAAAACAATAAAACGATATGCGCTAGTTAGTCAGGATAGAGAATTTTTTTCAATTCTATGGGAATCAAATTCTGGAAAAGCAAACGAAAGGTGGTGTTCCGATGAAGCAACAATATCATCTGTTTATTTAACCAAGTAGATCATTGTATAAAAACAATTATATATTTGTACAGGGTCCTTGAGGTGATTTTTCACAAAAAACGGCACTATTTATCTGAAGTGACCAGCCAGGTAAGTATGTTTTTCTGTATCGGTTTGTAAATAATATGTATGTTTTTCTGAATCTGTTTTCAAATAATACAATTAGATTGAGACTAGGAATTCGTAATAAATTGTACAGCGCCTATGTGGTGATTTTTCACGAACACGGCGCTATACAAGTTAACGAATTATTATTATTATGAAAGAGCCCATAGAAGATAATATAAAAGGTAACATTCGTCCAGAGGATAAATCCAAGGCCTCTGGCGTGAAATGAACACAAATTAGTACGGTTAGTGTCAAGAGGTGACGGTTGTGGGGTTCCCACCCAGGCGTCACGGATTCAATCCTCTGTTAGTCAAGTCCTCCGGCAATATACAAGCAAAATTTTCCGTTTAATATATTATTGTAGGAGGAGAAATAAAATCATTTAAAAATATATTGTATACGAGTTAAAACCATTACCCATTAAAAAGAGTCGAAAGTGAAAAAACTTAGTTTTTCAAGATTTTTTTTGCATCCTCTAAAAGCTACGGTGAAATTTTCCAATAAAACGAATGTATACATATTGAGTCAAGATCGGGGCTTCGGTAATCGCCGTAATGTAGGAAATTGCAATGAAAGTAAATAATTGAACAATAATCTATACTCGCTGATGTATACTGGTAGAGAGTAGTAGTGATGAAGCAATCAATTTAAAAAGCGTTAGATTAAAATCAGTGAGCAGGCATATAAATGTAACCTCAACCAAGCATTCGTACCTACTGCAAACAACGTAGACATTATTTTAAATTCGATACGCTTTCTCTGGGCTATAAAATGCAATGAAGTAGTTTCATATTAATAACACTTATTTTGAGTAAGAACCATGGCCATGAATAAGGAATTAAATTCGTTGTTTTGTAAATATGTACAAAACATTAGAATGACGGCGTGGAAACTGGAAACTTCGAGGAAAACCATAGATGCCCTTTAGTAAGTTATAAATATACTATACCTGCACTGTAGGAGGTAGGAGCAGAGTTTGTCGGATTTGAATATCACGGAAAGGTCAACAGACAGTATTACATCAGCCCTTACATAATAATTTTAAGGCATGTATAAAGGTCATAATAGTAAATACCCAGATAAAGCCTGCGTTTCAAGACTCATTTTCGAAGTATTGTTTCTTAAAACATGCAAAGATATTTTAGTCATATTTATTGTCAAATTTCCTCGTGTTAGAAATGACCATGAAAACTGAAAATAAATAGATAAATCAATGTACACTTCATGACAGAAGAGTTCACCATTTAGTTTTTAATGGTACACACCACAAACAGATTCAGATGATCAAAGTTTTCATGATTTTAGAAGAAAAATCACTGCCTTCTCGTGACAATTTTAAACACTCCTAACAAAGTTGTATTTCACAGAAAATAATTCTTAATAATTCGTAATTGAAATTAATTGAAGTTTATCAAGAAGTATACGAACTATCGTCAAAAAGGTATACTTTTGTTGATAATTAAGCCGAGATAACATATAGCTATCTCCAGATAAGCAGTCTAGATACCGCTGTGTACGTACCTATTACATACATACAGGTAGAGGACAATCGGAGCACCTGTACTATATTATATCAATTAATTATTATTATCGGAACTGCCAAACATACCAGGAAATTCATCACTTTGGAATTATAAACATAAGCTCTTCGTTAAATATCCGCTATCATATTGCGAAAGGGATACGAAGAATCACATTGTTCTAAGAATTTCTTGTTTTTAATCACTTAGATAAGATCTATAACTTCACAGAAGATGAAGAACTGAATGAACTGTAACTGAAGTAAAGAGAGAATACTGCATCGAGACGAATTGGAAATAATCGAGCATTGTCATATAAATCTATAAAACCACCGCACCGCCGGGAAAACCAGACACTAGCGTAACTGAGAACTAAGATAAGAAATAAAAACACACGTAACATACACACACACGTTAAACAGTAAACCTACTAATATTACACTGAAGGTTTCTATAGCGTTTAAATGGCTGTAAATAAAGACTTACTCAGTTTCTGCATGCAATATAAATGATTACGTATCGATTATTCGGTCGATTCGGCGCGACCAAGAAAGCAATTGAAATTCTGATACATTCAATTTCAATATTCACTTTAAAAACATTACAAATCCTGGTACGAGCATATTAGTATTTAAAAATAATACATTTTCGAATAAATAAAACTTAAGTTAAAAATAAACAGTTATAAAATATAAAGAAAACATGTTGAATCAATGAAAAGTGGGAACTATTTACAAGCAGTGGCGGCTCGTGACTTTTGTGTTACTAGAGTGCTAATATTACAAAAAATGGCATTATTGATGTTGTAGCTGAAAACGATTTTTTATTTTTTTTCGAAAAATTGATTTTTTGTATGAAGATTTTCAGGAATTCCGTGCGGCACACGGCTATACTGAAATTTCCTGAAAATCTTCATACAAAAAATCGATTTTCGAAAAAAATCGTTTTCAGCTATAACAACATCAGAAATGCCATTTTTTTAATATTAGCACTCTAGTACACCCAAAAGTCACGAGCCGCCACTGTTTACAAGGAAAAATGATAACATAATGTAAGTACGAATAAAAAAGATGAAAGAGAGTGTTATTTTACCAGCAGTAATAATAACGCTAGCCGTTTAAATGCAACCTTACTAATGCAAAAACTGTTGAATAATACTTGTGATAATACAGTTTACTCGCAAAGGAATTTCATTATCTTTCGATGATTGATAATCCAAACTTAATAGGTAGGGCCGCCAAAAGATAGCTAGTTAATTTGGTGAAATAAAAATTATTTAAAGTATTATTATTACTTAACTATAAGTTACTACAATTACCTGTAGTCTAATATCAATGTTTTGCAACTGTTACTCATTTAATTTATTCGTAAATGATTATTTTCCCATTGTCGCCATTTTCCACAAATCTCTGCAAATTTCTGAAATGTCATTAACTTTTGAAACTGCTTCATGTATTTCATATGTGTAATAAAAAAATTGTTTGTTTGTAATGCATAAGAAATTACACAAAAAAACATAATTTGCAATTGAAGACCACAGCGATGGCACACACACTTATTGTACGTCCACTTTTGGGTAAATTTGAGTTATATACGAGGCGTATTCAGAAAGTAAGTGTACTGAATTTTTGTAGGTTACAATTTTTTTTATTGAAACATAAAAATTACATGGTTACCGTAGTACATATGTAAGCTATTTTTCGACATAGTCGCCATTCCTCTCAATGCAGGTGGTGAAGCGGGGTATCAACTTTTTGAAGCCTTCCTCGAAGTAGTTTCCCGCCAACCCCTTCGTCCACTTCTCCACCTCCCCCTTTACCTCCTCGTCGGTTGAAAACCTTTTTCCACCCATGTACAGCTTCAAGGAGGTAAAGAGATAAAAATCTGAAGGTGCTAGGTCAGGGGAATGCGCGGGGTGGTTTAGGACATCCCATTTAAACGAAGCAAGCAGTTCCTTCGTTGCGTTGGCCGTGTGTGGTCTGGCATTGTCGTGCAGCGGGCTGACTCCCTTTGTCAGCAAGCCTCTCCTCTTGTTTTGAATCGCCTTCGGCAATTTTTTTAGGGTCTCACAGTATCTTGCATAGTTGATGGTCTCCCCTTGAGGCAGATATTCAATCAAAATTATGCCTTGACAGTCCCAAAACACGGATGCCATAATTTTCTTGGCTGAAATTGTGGTTTTGAACTTTTTGGCGGAGGGTGAAGAGGTGAGAACCATTTTTAAATTCGCGATAACACTTGTACATACTCGTACGATTCATAGCTTTATCACCATATGCAGTTTTCACCAAATTATAGACCTCAAACGGAGGTTTTCCCTTCCAAACAAGATAACGGATGACGCCGCGTATTTCGCACTTGGCGGGAGATTGGATTGACATTTTTCACGAAACGTGTTGTCGCGTCGACACTTCTTAACGTACTGACCTTGAACCGGTCTCGTTGCGGAGGGGAAGAGTCAGGCTACAAGTAAGTGTAGCCAACATGTCGAAAATAAAATTCATTCGGTCGTGAGAGCCTCAGTATACTTACTTTCTGGATACACCTCGTAGTTTAAAAATTGTATCTTTGTATATATTTTGTATTACAGATAATCTATGTCCTAACCCACATGCATTCATAATTATAGTTTAAAAATTTATCTTTGTATATATTATTTTGTATTACAGAGAATCTATGTCCTAACCCACATGCATTCATAATTATTGCAACATCAAAACTATTTATTTGGTACAATATTTTTTACATTTTAAGTTTTCCAGTAATGTAGGCCTCCCTGGGTGGCTTGCCCGTGCTGAGGCCTTCATTTTATAATATGAAAATATAATCTACATAATACTTTTAACGAGAAAATAAACTGTGGGTCAATAATTTGAAATAACTTAACTCTTTGTCTGTTAGAAAACTGGCGATAAAAAAAATTAAGAGTCATCATGATTAATTTCGTAATCGTCAAAATGACAATCAGCCTGTGTCATAAGTGTAAAATATCGCATGTGAAAGGCCAAGTGATAACTCCCACATCATAAAAGACTCGAAGCCGAACATTCAACTCTCTTCTGAATTAGGCTTTACTGAGCCTTTGTGGCCACTATCTACTTCGAATTGTATCAGTATTATGTAGTTTATAGGTAATAAGCAGGTGTATTTGCATTTGCCTCGTATCATCACGTGTTCGTGTGACTTGTGCTAACTAATGATACATACGGCGCTCGTGCGAACCGACATTGCTTTCATCACTGAAACAATACAATGAAACTGCAAGTGGAGAGCAAACAATAACAATGGCGCTAACTGGGTGATGCAAACTAAACACCGTCCCTGTTCTCTTTACAACAAGATGTAACGCATATTGCCATTATGCATAAAAATAATGATACACATTGGGCTCGTTCAAAGAAGTGCTGTTACGCAATAATTTAATTCGGCATTCCCCAAGGCTTTGTTCTGATACCTGATTTAAAACGATAAAATGCAATTACATTACAAGTCTACAAAAGACGGTGGGAATAAATGAAGCCGGCTTTTCAGGAAATATACACCTAATACTGCATATACACATGAGAAAAGCACGAGCCGAGCAACCGCAAGCGACGTTTCACGCCTTTGAGAAAAAAACAACATGGATACAGCTACGATACACCACCCACCCGACGGACGAACCGTATGAAGGAAGTCAGTGAGGACCTTGGAAGAATAATGAATATTACTTCACTTAGACTCGATAAGCACTGATATGGTGTGAACCGATGGACGTGACGAATTCGGGTTTTCAAATTGCATTCTTGGAGATCGCGACTTTCAATCCAGAGGAAAACGACTTCAGAGATGTCCCACCCCAATTGCAATTGACCTCTAGATTCAAAACTGCGACTGAAAGTAACATATTAAATAGACGTATTATATTTCCGCCCACATTAATTTCCTATCCTATATATCCTTTTCCGCACGAAAACAACCAAATTAAAAATAAACATTCACCCTTTGTGGAAATTGGCAATTTACTTATACCTACCCTTAATTACCCTTTTGTATATTCGTATGATTAAAAATATCTAAATAAAGTATGATTTGAAATAAATTAAAATACATGCAATTAGTCATAATAGACCCGATATAGTTTTGCATGACAAAATTTAAAAAATAACTTATATCATTGATGTCGCTATTCCAAATTCCTGTAATTTTCAAAAATCTGTTAATGAAAAAATAAGAAAATACACAGATTTAGGAAATGAGATAAAAAGAATTTGGCATTCTCAGAGCATAAAAATATTACCATTCGTTATTTCGGCTACTGGCATTATACCTAGCTCTCTCATTAAAAATTTAGGCGTATTAGATCTATCAAAAAATTTATATATAGTGATGCAAAATTCAGTCATTTTGAATATATGTAGGATAACGAGAGATTTTTTAAATATTTATGTTGAGGGATCAGCAGGATTTATAGGCCCTGTTAGGAGTTCTACCGAGCCGAACCCTCTGATATGAAAATATCTGGAGTCGGTGAATTATTTTCCCATTGGATCTCTGATGAATTGACGTGTTGTTCTTGTATTGTTTTGTATTTATTTTGCTTATATAATGCACTTGCATAATGTTGATTGACTAGATGATCATTTGTGGAAAAGTGTGTGGAAGGGTTTAGTTTTTACTATGGGGAAGATTTAACCCGGACATAAAATCGGAAAAGCCAAAAAAAATAATAATAAAAAAAGAAGGCTCCATAAGAGTGTACGCATACGACCTTGAATAGGAAATTTGTGGGTACGCTTTCCGCCACAACATCAATGACTTGATTTTTTGCTATAGACAACATATGGGCACTGGGGTAGCTCTACAGATGTTGCAAGAAGAAAAACATTACAACATTTTTTGTAGCATAAATGGCAATTATTAACATCAAGCTGAATCAACAACAATTAATTAAATCAGCTCGAATTCAAACGAATCGGGACTTTTACTTGGAGAGACATCACATGCTGCTTCGTAAGTGGTTGACATTTGACACCACAGCCATTGGGTGGCCACATATGAATGCAATTTTATTACTCGTTTTAAATAAGAGCATCGGTTCAAGATGCAGGCTCGGTAAATGCTATATTCGTTTCCCAATGAAATATCACGGATTCTAAAAACATGTGTGACGCAAACCCTTGTAAAGTTTTTTGAAGTAGAATACAAAATGAACAAGGAATCCAGAAATTGTAATGAATGCGGATAATTTTATGCCAAATTGTGCTACGTATATTCGCACACGGGTTTACAAATTATTTCAAAAGAATTCATGTTTTTTGGAAATCTTGAAAATATTTCATTTGTTTCTTTTCAAACCGAACCTAGTGGAATTGACCATACTGACCAACAAAACCGAGGTACGTATGACGTCATACGTACCACGTCAGATTTCGATCGTTTTGGCGGGCTTTGAAAAACGAAAATTTTGAAAATTATGAAATCGGCATTTGTAAAGAAAAAAAAATCCAAGGTAAAAAAAAAAAAAAAAAAAACTAGAATTCCTAATTACCCATGGTGATGCAATCAAATGAAAATGGTCTCACTGCTAAAAGTAGGAAAGTATCTAATAATGAATGAGGTAATTAGTTAAGAAGGTCTTGTGAACATTTTGCGAATATCCTTCGACCTTCCATTGTTTAGAACAATGGGCCGAAAGGAACACCGAATCAACAGAACGTTGGTTATTTTGCAACTGTAAACCGTACGCCCGCCCCGTTAACCAATATGCAGTTAGGTGCTGTGCAAGAAAAAAATCACCTAACTTGTTCAAAGACAATAATTTACCGTTTAGCACTCGTTTCTGCAAAAAAAGCACGCTGGCCATAAGCCGCAAGCGACAGCAATGCAGCAGCAGCAGCGACACAATCAAAAGCCAAGGACACTTCTTAGCTGATCATATTCGTATATTATATTATTTAAATTAAGTCCACACAGTGGATTCATTTAAGTGGCTTTAATACAGATAAACAGATAAATCCGCAAATAAATTAAAATAACGAAACCCTGTTTATCTACTTTAATCAAAATTACGGTGGAAATCACCAAAAAGATAAAAGCACCGCTATATATCAGATGAGATAATAGTATTGTTGATAAGTAGTGTAATTTATAATAATATATAAAACTGTTAAAAAAATATTTTAACACGAGTATAATATTTAAAATTAATAGAAATATAGGTATAATGTACAAGCATAAAAGTGAATTACCATAACTAACTCAGTATTAATTCGTAATACGACAGGTTTGATACAACATTGACAGAAGTTGTCAAAGGAAACGAGGCTAGCAGTCCAAAGCGAATTTCTGATACCAACCCTGAAGTATGGCAGAGAGGCATGGAACTGGCAGAGGAAGGACAAAAACTGACGGAATGTAAAACTCTATAGGTATGGCCAAAATACGAACGAGATGTGAAAATAATGTAAACTCATCGTTCTATAGTTTCTAATGTGACAAGACAAACAGATCTCCTGCTACATAGTCAAAATAACAATGTAGTGTTTCATTGGGAACTGTCCAATTGGGAAATATCCACGAAAACAACTGTCGGCATTGTTCAAAGTGTACCTACCTCTAATGGATAAAAATCGGCACATATCAGATTATTTTTTTCTGAAGATAAAATAACTTATTTATTTTTATGAAGACGTTCTAAATCACATTATAAGCATACTAGCTTACGTGTACCCGGCGTTGCTCGGAGAGTTTTCTCTACTTTCTATAAATATAGTATGCATGTATTATATATAGAAATTCGCTCTGCGAAAACTCTATCAAAATCCATTGCGTAGTTTAGAATAACTAAACGCACAAACCCAAAGGCGCGGATAACGACTTTAATTTATACGTATTAGAGATTACAATTTAAGTAAGAGGATATTGCTTGGATATTTATTATTTCTTGGAATTTGCAAGAATGGAGCTGTCGAGAAATGAGAGTACTTACCTAATATCAAAAAGCCCAAATCATTCCGTCAACATATTATTATCATGAATTGGATTTGGATAATAAATGTCCATTTTATTTCATAATCCGGATTCTATAGTAACGGGGAAGACTTATTTAGATATTTAGAGAAGAAAGACGAACCAGCGCAGAATATGCTGTCGGTTGGTTAGTTTAACGGTAGACTGAGAACGAAGTAACTGGATTGCCTACTTAGTTATCTTGTAAGAAATCAACACAAACACAGCGAAACCTATATATATATGGCCGTCCAAAAATGGTTACAAAATATTATCTTTTATAAAACAATACTAGAGCACTTGTGTTATCTTTTAACCTTTTAAACACTCGGTGTTACGCGATTCTCATTGGAAGGCTTATATTATTATAGGCCTACCAATAATAACATGTTCGTTGATTTGTTAAGCCGTGCGGAGTTAGCGGGAAAAATTGTTACCACCTAGGTACTAACAAATACGTTTAACAGGAAAACAAGCCTGCTGAAGATTTAATCATCTTCACTCGGAGGACCCGTAGCCAGACCGCGGAAGAGGTGGTCTGACAGTGTGGAAGAGAATTGAAGCAGGATGGGGTGGTCTGAGGACTGGAGGCGAATAAATGCTAGGAAAGAAAACTGGAGAACATTTATTATTATGTGGATACCGCACAAGAGTCCCAACTACTCCCAACCGTCTGGAACCAGTGAGACTTTGGCATTCCCAATCGGGGTATGTTGTTAGGATGAAGGTAGTGGTGGGAGGAGTGGAGTGGATGGTGGAGGAGTACCTGGCTTTTCAAATCTGGTCACCTAACAAGCAAGTTTCAATTTTGAATGGTGGTCTTACACCAGGGCTATACTGAGATATACTATATATTATGTTAAATTAATGAATTGTGAAAGAACACACATTAATTAAATAAAATTTTGTTTGCGCACGCCGGGATTTGAACCCGCGACCTTTGGATTGCTGGTCAAGAGAATCCGTCAAAGGGGAGGAAGAGGAATGGGAGCCATAATCCTCCTTTGAGATATAGCGCCGAAACTGTGATAAAGCAGAGTTGTGATACCACCTCATTCTTGAGCCAACGTTTCAAAAAGTCTTGCAGTGTCCATCTTCTGTCCGATATTAGACACTGCTTGCAACAACATCCAGCAAATCAACTAAAATAACTCACGGTGTTTTCCAATTTCCAAGTGTTGAATGCCCACGACCATCATTTACTTGGGCCGAAATAGGTGCGAAGTAGCCAATTAAAATATCTTAAATGGGAGACAAAATTACAACGTCGTAAAAAAAGTTCGTTTTTAATTTCATTCGTGATCATTATTTGGAAAATATAATATATATGGAAAAACTTATTATAACATTTGTAATGTACAATACTAAATGGCTTGAGTGGGATGGTAGTTGACCGCCCACTAAACCATAGTTAATTCATAATAATTATTAAGATAAATGCGTTGCAGTCCTACTAACTGAGCGATCGAGAAGTTAAAATTTGTCTCAAGCGTTAAAAAAAACTCCAACGAAAGGTAGTGTGTTTTTACCATATCCTATTTCCACATTCAAAGAAAAAATGTCTCGAAATTGATTTTAGTGTGTAAGATTTTTTTAAATTTGTATTTTATTTGTATTTGTAAAATTTTGTGGTGTCTTAAATAGATCTATTATCTTTATCTATATGTATAAATAAAAATTTTAATGTTCTTTTGTTCAAAATCTTAAATCTCCGAAAGTTCTTCACCGATTGCTTTGAAATTTTGGAACAACGTTGCATTCGAATACGCGTGTGTTTTTATTTACCTGTATTATATAGATGTTACATGTGACCAAAAGCGCCATTATCGTAAAAACAATACGTGCCATTGTTTCTCTATCGGCACAGATAGACTGAGCCACAGCAACGCGTGGCGAAGTACAGCTATTAAATATATTTTTGGAAAATATACAGTTTTCACGTAAATTTGGAACAATGAAAAAATTGTTGAACATTTCTGGTATGGAATCCGTTAGTTCCATTCCGTGATCAAGTATTTCTTTTTAACGCCGTTTTTATGGGCATATACGTAGGAATAGTTTATAAAATTATAAACAATTATATTACTTGTACACAATATGTTTTTTCTTTGTACATAAATGAACGGCCCTAGCAACAATCTCAAGCATTTTTAAAAGTGACAAATTGAAAATCTCCACTTAAGAATCCACATTTTTACCCTCCATTAGTATTCTGGGCAATAATAATACAAATTATGGTAGTTAGTCCCAGAATTTCTGCACTACAAAAAAATCACGACTTCTAGTAATCTGGTAATAGAGAAAATAAAACGTAAAAGTAATGGAAAGCAGAAAAATGATAAAAACACGTGTACAAACTTGGGGAAAATGTCCACATCCCAAGCCAGCTGAGCGTAATTTTTCAACACTCAAATTCTAATATCTAATTGAACAATATGGCGTCTTTCTTTGACAGTAAAATAGAATAAGAGTTGTGAGCTTAAATTTTGATAGTTTTACTACTTAATAAGATAGATTACAAACAAAATTTCTGCTTTAGAAATATTTGATTTTTACAATTAGGTTGTCTCCAACAACGAAATTTCATGTTTTTACAAATGAAAACTAATTTAATTGACATTAATAACTCTTTAAATGTTATACATTTTCATTTTTAATTTAATTAGGAGACGACCACATTATTTAGTTTATTATTCCTACAGATAGTGGAATATTCCTCTCATATTTATTATCAACGCCCTGATAGGCTTTTACATGATAGTGCATGATCCAGAGAACAAAAGAAAATTTAAGGTTTAGATAACAACAAAAAAATGAACATGGAAGACAGTAATTTTTTCCTGTGAAACACTGGTGCAAAGTAATTTTCCCCATAAAAAAGGGGCTGTGTCAAAATAAAACAATAAGACAGTGATGAATGTAACTTTGTACCAAACGTGGACAGTAATTGTCTTCCAATTATAATGCCAATGTTTAGAAGAATGAACACCATGCTTTTTAAATACATCTATTTGAATTACGATTTTCTTTTCTCGAATGAATGTATGAAATGGAATCTTAGAAGTGGAAATTAACCCACTTCCCGACATCCGATCGAGCTGAAACTCGGCAGATAAGATCGTTGTCAATATACTGCAAAAGCGCCACAAAAACCACCCATCCGAAAAACCGTGCGCTCTGAGCTTTCCAATTATAACTGACATAATCAAATCACGAATTGGCTTAATTGATAACGCGGTGCACTCATTTTAGCCAGTCTCTTGGGAGAAAGGTTCAATCATAAGTCGAACTAAAAAAATATATACATATATTACATTTTTTTAAATACATTGATTAAGGCGATGCACTAAGTAGTAATTCAAAATCATGTGTTTTTGGTTTGAAAATTTGGTCGCCTAGAAATGTTTCAGATGCTTTAATTAAATACTGTGAGTAGAATACATCTTGGCCTTTGAAATAATCGAGTATTTTTTAGATAAGTCTATTAATAAGCCCAGAAAAAAATAATGTATAAGGCCTATGAAAACTGCTTTGAAGTTCAAAATCTCCTACTTACGAATCCATTTTCGGTTATGATTTTATTGTATAATGTGGCAAATTAAGTTATTTATAAAATGATCGGAAAAAAATTAAATATTTATGCCTGAACATCCACAAAATAAAATAAAAGGCACTTTTTGGTCATGTTTTTTTCTTGCATAAATCAAAACAGGCGGATGGTGTTAAGCGGGAATTTAAACCTTATTGCCATCTACGTAAGGAGTGTTATGGTAGTGCATCGCCTTAATAAAAATAGATGTATTTTTTGTTGTTTTTTTTTGCAACGAATATAGATTGATCATTGATGGGTGAAATGATTTGATAAGGGGGGACTTCAGTAAAGCGTCATACCTTGGAGTAATTAATGACAATTCGTCTCAGAAACGTAATTAATCAATTCCGCTATATATATATACGCCATTAGTCCAATTAGACACTGAATCGATGTGCCCAATTTCGAAAACCAATTGATCCGCAGTTCATCAGCAACCGCGGTGGAACTATTACTAATGATTTGTGACATAATCTCGTATAAACGTCAGACAAATTAAGGATCAAAAGAACTTTATAAGTAGCAGAGACATTATTATAATAACAGATTAAAAGTTTCGTAATACGAGATTGCCGATTTGATCTATATCTCTTAAAGATGTTCATGACAAAAGATAATTTTTCGGTTAAAGTAACTAAACACATATTTTCATCACGTACTTAATTTTATTTTAGCCATTTGTAGATCTATGTTTACAAATGTCTAATTTGTTATTGATATTGATACATATAAGTATTATATTTTATTTTTATCAATATGGCTCCTACAATCCAGTTTGAATCTATTAATTGGTACAGATTTTATATTTTCATGAGACATGAAGCCTTGAATTTAAAATATTTTTTTTCTACTGTTTCAATAAGAAAAAATCTCGAAGAAGAGATATTAAACTCGTGCAAATCAGGGTACTGCTTCTACTAGGAGGTAGGTACTTTTATTAAACTCGTGCAAATCAGGGTACTGCCACCTACTAGTAGGTAGGTACTTTTAATTTATAAAGGAACATTCGCTATAAGAATATTAAAAGTCGAAGACGAAAATTTGAAAATTGTAACACGACTCACTAAAAGATTCGCATGAAAAACACGCTGTTACCTACGTCTATATATTTTACTAACTTCAAAACAAAACAATTAACTGGTAGCCAGTGAAAGTATTCACCAAAGCCGTGGAAAATTAAAACTTCATCTCGGACTAGATCTATAACCTCCATCACGGCGAGATGTCGCGATTTCACTTGGTGCTGACAAGAACGAGCGATGTGAGGGCATGGAACATCAACCTGAATACAGTAGGCACCAGTTAACCGTTACCTGCTTTGTAGAGCCTACTAACCAACACTGCACAAGAGTTCAAACTACCTGAAGCCAGTGGGACTATGGCATCCCCAATTAGGGTATGTCGTCAGACTGAAGGCAGTGAAGCGGGAATGAGTTGGAGAAAAGGAGGGTTGGGAAGTACCCGGCTATTCAAATCTGGTCACCAAACACGGCTATTGCCATCTCAATCAACATTTCTATTCGGAATGGTGGTCTTTCAGCAAGGCGATACTAGGATTCGTATACCGGAGTTATGTGTGGATAATTAATAATTTTCTAGTATCCAAGTAGCCAAGAACACCTAATCAACATAGAATTTTACCTAAATTTTAAAGTTTACTAGTTGCACGTGTTGATTAATTAATTTTATTAACAAATATTTCAATCAAAAGTCAACCGGGACACGTTAAATTCCTCTCTCGCGCAGTTTTTGGAAAAAATTTGCATAACCTCTCTAATTCATTTGAATAATGTGTAGGTACAGCTTAATTTTTCCGTAGGTTAGTGAGCATATTTTTAGGCCAGGCAAAATTACATTTTCGGATAGCAGAGTCGCCGCAAAAGCAGCCGCGACAAAACCGATCAACTGATCATATTAACCGGCGCCAACGGCACATATAAATATACCGAGTAATTATTCAATCACTCCCACATCGCGGTTAGAGTCTCCACTTACCGTTTTATAAACCGTTGACTGAGATTCGAGACCCTTCCATGCAGACACTGTACATATACGAGATTAGACGTAGGTTATCTAGAATGTAACCAATCGCATTTTATTGGTTTACAGTCTGTAGACTGGGGTAATGGCGTCTGAAAGCATTTACATCCTGGCTAGGAGAAATCGTCCAACATCCCGCCTACTAATTACTAGTTGTGATGTATGATAAAAATTTGGGTATTCAAGCGATAGATGGCACCAATCATAAAGCTTACTCCAGAGTCCGACAGATGTCGCTAGAGTGTAGCAATTGCCTGTGGGGTATCCTTGTCAGACTTCATGCTTCCAGAAACTGAGAATTACCAACCCTCGGGTAATGAACAGTGTAGTTAAATCCAGACTTATAATTATTGTAACGTAAATACACGAAATTATAGTAAAGAACCTTTTACTTCTTCACAAGAGTTCCCAACACAGAAATCTGCTAGTAAGCAGAGATATAACACTAGTTCACAAATAATTTGAAAGATTAATAATAACACATAATTCCCGCACAAAGCACGTTGGTTTTGATCAATCGTAATTAATATTATAGAAGGTAGAACAGTAAACAGTTGATCAGATAAAATAAAGATGAACACATTTTCGTTAGAGATAATACTTTAATTTCATAACTATTCTAAGTAGGTAATCTGTGAATCTGTGAATTTTATTAATATTTGCATTTACGTAAACGTATTTGAAATACTGGCTATAGAGACATTATGAGTTGAGTTGTGTTAAATCCTTAGATCAAGTATGATGAGTTTCTGCATTCAGGGAAAATATTTCCGAGACGGATATACAATAGTGAACACAAGAAATAGTCGAAGAACTAAAAACAGTAGTCACAAACAAGAAGCTGTTCACAGTCAGTTGGATTCTGATACCAAAACTACTTATTACCGACAGTGATAACTACACCACTGCTGACCCTGTACAAATCGCAAGTGAAAAAACCAAAAAAATTTAAAAAACCCTTGACTCTGTGCAAAAACGACCGGTTCGTTTGATAGAAACGACGGTAAATACAAGCTTTGGACAATGACACTATAAAAAAAATGAGGAAAACAAAAATAAATTAAGACACAAAATGGATCAAACAACAAAAAAGACAACATTACCAAAATTTTATATATATTTTCTATAAATGTATTATGATTTTTTTTTGTGCTATAAAATGGAGGCCTCAGCACGGGTAACCCAGTGAGGCCAACATTACTAAATTGTAATAAATAAATTGTAAATACTGTACCAAAATAAAAATAGATTCCCCTATCAACAATATTTAGAGCACAGGCGTCAGGTGAGAATGCTGTCCCTGTTCTACCGGTATTTCATAGGAAAATGTTCCGAGGAACTGACGTAACTGATCTCTTCGGCACCGGTGCATGGTCGGGAAACACACCAAATGGCACCATGCGGTTGACATTAATTTATCACGTGATAACCGTGTCGTTTATACTTTATACCACTTGTTCTTGAGTTCAACAGCTCTGTTGTGGAACGGTTTACCAGCCTCTATGTTTCCACAATCAAACCTTCCTCTCCTCAAAAAATCCTCACAAAGCATCCCCAAAGATGACATAGGCCCTGAGAGAAATATTATTTATTCATTATTTTGGAAGAACGCCGAATGTAAGCGTACCGAACGAGTAATAATACAAAAGAAAGGCAGCTTAGATGGTTTAAACGAGAACAGTGAATGAACAGAGAAAGAATTATTGTCAGAAGAATAGAAGACCTATAAAAGGCATAAATGAAGCAAATAATACACTCTCAATCTACCCTTCCTACATCCTACCCCTGCGGGAAATGGAACGATTGTTAGTTAGTCCATTACATAATATAACATAGGTAAGAATCTATACAAACCTCTAATAATTCAATAGTGTTTCTACCATTTCGTACCATTGTGTACCAAACTGAACGAAATAATAACGAATGACCTAGGGCTTCAGTTAGCTAAACTAAATTTATCGTGTACGTCGTTCATTCAAAATGTCAGTTAGTTTTCGGCAAAGCTAAAACGATTATTCATTTTCTGGTCACGCGAACTTCGCTTGAGCAAATTAAGTCGGAACGTAAAGAAAAGAAAACATGCAACTAAATCTACAAATCTAAAATGTCGTCGTAACAGTTCTTACTAGAAAGACACATGACTAAACGGGGTGAAACTACGGGTGAAAGCAAAAAAATATAGAAAAAATAAATGGGGTTATTTTCAAAACCTCTAGCAGAGTAACAACTTACTAGACCATACCACTACTACAAAAAGACTTTAATAAGCTAACTTTTTTTTTTGAAATACTGCTATTTAAACTGCTTCTAATATTTGTTTCACAGATTTCTTAAAATTATTTTCATAACATGAGTAGTTGTGGATGAATTCTTAAAAATTAATTTTTCAATTTAATTTTTCGTTAACAAATACACATCTGAAAATGTCGTTGTTTAATTCCCAAATTTAAGGAAGAAGACATCACCACGAACGAAAGCTATATCTACCAAATAACTACAATTTCTCTGCCTATTCCTCAAATAAACTAGAAGCATTAATTATTGATGATTCAGTGTCCCATAAGAGTGGAATCAAAGAGCGGTTTGTAAATCAAGTTTCTATATAGGGCTCGCTCGCGATCCTTGGGGGACACCGACAATAGACGAGTTTATAAAGCAAAGTCAGAACTGGTAGGTACTATACCTATACTGGGTACTCGTGCACTTATCCGTCGATCGCCCCACGCATACGGAGCTATAAATGTATGCCGGTGATAGTTCCGTCGTAACCTCTCCCTCCCTCTCATAAAGGACGTATATAACAGAAAGAGAGTTTGAGGTGGAGCTCAGCCTCAGTACCATAATGTCCACTGACTCTGAATGCGAATCATTCTGGTTTCAAGGTGAATGGGCCAGATTTATTTGTGACGGATAAAGATATTGAAATATGAGCGACATTTGCCCATCCTCGCAGTTTGGTTAATCTTATCTTATCATAATTGCCATCAATGATAATTTTCCGAGGATATTGCAACTCGCAACATAATATATTTTACAGCTACTTATAAAGATAAGAACATTTCAACATAACTACATTTTAATTGACTTATCGAAAGACAGCGTCAATTTTTAAATTGATAACTTTACGGGTTATGATGATGATAATCTTTATTTATTTCTTGCAAATAACATGCTCTAAAAAGTATAAGCCTTGAAATGTTAACGAAAACTCCAACGGAAAATAGAGCTTTGAAAATCAACTTCGAAATTTGATGAATTGTTCAAACAGTTGGCCCATAATTTCAAGAAGATGCACAGCAAGCAACAATAATAATTACTTTCCATGTATTCTCACAGTCAAAGTGTTACATTTTAAACCTGTGTTGAGTTGTGTGAAATCGCGAGGTACCTGAATTCTTGAAAAATCCGTTCCAATTTTGAAAATGACAATAAAAATAATTGTATGTAAAAAATATCTTATAATAGGTAGGTACTTTATCGCACGTCATTATTATTATTCGCACAATATTTTCCAATTTTTAAAATGACACGCATACCCAACTTCTACTGATTTATACCAATTTCTCGTTAACTCTTTAAGTTTTTAAGTTCCAAAAAAATGTATGTTATTTTTAATTAATATTTTCATTTGTTATGCCGAAACGTTAATTTTACGAAATTCCCTCGATAGAAAAAAATCACAGAGAATCAAATCACTTCGAAAATTATTATAAACACGTTTTTTTCTGTTTTTTAATATGTCATAGGCATGAAAAAATTCAGTGTATCTTTAAATACAACTAAAGCTTTTGTCGAGAGATTTTTGCTGTATTTCAAACGAGTCGTGTTTTATTAAATATTTTCTCCATTTTCGCTTTATTATTTCAGTTTTTTTTAATATTAGCCCGCTCCTTCTAATATTCGTATTTACATATCTCCCTTTCAAACTATCTCTGGACGCTTACTACGGGGCCTTAAACTCAAAGAAAATTTGAGTTCATTGAACAAGAGTTACCCAAGACTCACGCATGTGTTTTACAATTTGGTATTTTTTATTACTAGTCAGCTCCAATTTTGAAAACTGTTAAAATATTATATTATAGGCAGGTACTTTATCGTTTGTCTGAATTCTTCACAAATCATCAGTACCAAGTTTGAAAATTACTCTTAAATTGGAAGCCAAATAGGGTTCATTTCACACAGGACTAACCTCACAGATAAGCTAAATTAGTATTTTAATATGTTTTCGTGCGTAAATAAATAAAAAAATTCTTTTGCCGATAATTAATCTTTGCCCGTTGTCTGCGAGAATTAATTTGTATGCTTGAGATGTCTTCATTGTCTGGCGTGACCGCAGACTTGACAAAGTTAGGAGAGCAAACAGTAATGTGGTAAATTACAGCTTAATCCAAGAAGGTGGCATTTACCGTATTTACTATTTGATACTTTGCTTTGGCTCGATGAAAATCCGCCACCAGTTTGGCAATTTGCGCAGAATTTGCGTAAAACAGTCTCGTACTTGAAATGTGATCGAAATAGTATGGAGGAAATATAAATTTGCATATGCACAAACTGCATATAAAGCATTTATGCAAAATGCGTTCCATGGTCACAACGAACTTAATAAATAAAATGATCGGCACACGAGAATAAAAACCAAAGTGATATTTGGCTGTTAATATTATGTTGTTTTGAGATAATCAATACAGAAGAATAAAAGAGCAATTGAGTAAAAAATTAAAACTCGTTTTCTCAACACCGGTATTTTTTTTTTAATAATGGTGTAGGTACACGGTATATTCGCTGTATTTTTAATTCTCGAAATAAATTACGGTAATGCAGGTTTTATTTATGAATTCGGCGGCGGTGACGTCACGCCGGGCGACGTTTTGTCTTAGCGTTTTCTATGTCGCCATGACGTTATAGCCAGTTGGAACCGTTTCGGAATGTGCGGTTGTAGATCTTTTTTTTTAAACTCAATGAATTAGGAATGAAAATATTGAAATTAGACATTTTTAGTGTAATAATCAGAATCAGAAAAATAAACTTTAAATTTTCAACACATTTTAACGGTATTTATAGTTTGTAAAAGTACCCCATTAAAATTGGAAGTTTTCATGAATTTAAAAAAAAATAAAATAAAAAAATTGAAAAACCATCTTCTAGTTAGGTTGGTAATGCATTTACACGATAGCGTGAAGAGGAAGCTACAAGCCAAAATGTATATTCTTGGTATACCTTATATTGTAGGTAATAGGCATTAAAATCACTTGACAAACTGAGTCTAGAAACGTTCGATTTCAAGCACAAAACTGGTTTTTATTTATTTTGTAAATAATTTTATAAGAAAGCAAAAAAGTTAATCAAGTGAAACTATCGAAGATAATCTTAGCTATATTAATGTATTTTTTTAAAGTTGTTTCCTTTATGCGTTAATTCATTTCTATTGAGAAATATTTTTTTTGGTAGTTTACATTTATACGTTTTATTGAGTAATTTATTTTTTATTTGTATTCCACTCAAGCGAAACGATAGGAAAACCTTCAATTTATCTAAAGCATATTTTTTGGTATTCATAATGTAAACCAATTCGTTATAAATATTAATCAAAACAGTGATTTAGCATTAAGCTTCGCCTTAATTGAAGAACAAAGGTGATACTTGGAACAGCGGTAGTTTGAAAACGAATCAATATGAAACGATAAGTTATATGAACGCCTATTAACCATTGGCCAGGGTAGCAGCTGTTGTGGCAGTAGGTTAATTCCCTAGCAGATTAACCCAAGACAAAACACGGTGGGATTTGCGGTAAAGCCGGTCGTAGCGGTCCCGGACGTTGACCCCGAAGGTATACCCATCTCCATCTCTGCACTGCAGATAGTGAACATTCACTACTTACTGGACAGTCAACCAACCAACTCACGCCAGACGTAACTACACAACCACGGCGTGGATAATCCCGTGACGCCGATCGAAAACTGCTCGACTCTTGGAAATTAGATCAATCGTTGCAATAATGAATTTGTCTCCTATTTTTAATGAAATTGTATCATATTTATATATATACGTAGAAATATAAATATATATACGTTTTTGGTTTTAAAATATGATGGCTTAGAAAAATTTTACATCCTTTAATTATATAAATATATTTGTACAGCGTCCTGGAGGTGATTTTTCACGAAAACGGCGCTATATAAATTAGCCAAATATTATTATAGCGAGTAGAACATATGTTGGTCTTTGAGACGGTCGAGAATTTTTTTAATGAAGTGTTTTTATAAGCCCAGAAAAAAATAGTATCAGGCCTATAAAAACTGCTTTTAAGATCAAAATCTCCCACTTACTGACTCATTTTCGGTTATTGTCTTATTGCAGAATGTGGCTAATAAAGTTTTTTTTTTGAAAATTATGGTAAAACATTTAAATATTTGTGCCTGAACGCAAAATAAAATAAACACCTTTTGGCGATATTTTTCTCTTGCATAAATCAAAACAGGCGGCTGGTGTTAAGCGGGAATTTAAATTTTATCGCCAGCTACATAAGGAGTGTTATTGTTAGGGGCCCGATTCCAAATGTTACACGACGTGGTGCATCGTCTTGATAACGACAGAAAAAAATAGTTTTTGAATCTTTTCATCAAAAAAAACACGAAGTTGCAAGCTTTCAAAGCGAATATTGGTAAAACGTATGCAATTGCACAGCCAGTAACAATCCATAATTCGAGTGACGGTGATGCTGTACCGTCACGCATGTACCTACCGCAATGTCACACTTGTCAATCGCCCGCATATATCAACGTTTTGTCGGATTATATCTTTTCTGTATTTTCAAGAAGTCTTCTTAATTCTCTAATTAATACTATATATTTGTAAATAAAACCCAATTTTGCTGTAGAGGAACCTCTCTGTCTTCGATCACGAATCACGACCGTTTTGTAGTTTTTTTAATCGTCCGGCACGCTTCCTACGCCCCGTGCAGTTAAACACAGTTAAGTCATGATATTCATGATGAGAAATAACCGTTTTACAATGAAGGTGACTGATGGTAATTGGCTTTGCTTCCGACTAGAACGGAAGTCGTTCTATGGAGAGAAGTCGAAAAAGGAAGTAATCTAGTATATTTTAATATTGTGTTTTATAGCTGTGACATAAATCTCTCCCTCATAAACAAATTAAAATTACGTATCAGAAAGAGATGTATTCTCTCAGCGGCAGGACAAAATATTGGATGTGCGATCCCATGACTTTTGAGTTATTGAGTCGTGTTGAACAGAACAGAAACTTATATATTTCCATATTGTAAGAGAGAAAATATGTTTGTCTTCCAAATAAATTCTACGTGTAAGGGTACAGTTGTAGATTCGTAGAATGCGTCTTCACACCTCGATAATTTGATTATTATAAACAATATACCTACGTCATAAACATTTCAAAACAAACGCGTGCCTAATTATGTACAGTATTTGCACGGACCAATTTGAAAACAAATTGAACAGATTAACCGACCGGCCGGAATATGCGATGGTATTCAAAACATATGTATTCATATTACTGAGGCGAGTGCATACGGACCATCAGGTAAATTGGCTGACATGTGACCCGTATTAACCAATTCCGATGTACCGGTAGCCTTGAAATAAATAAATGCCAGTTGAACACGGGCACCATATGACGGGCGCAACCAACCGGGCTGTGCTGCTGCTGATAGCTCACTTGCCACTTGTTCACAATGGGTGCAACCAGTGGCGGCTCGTCTGCAGAGGTATTTCGGTCAATGACCTCCCAAATATGCTGCAATAGTATTAATATTAAAAAAAAATATTAACCAACTACCCGATGTTTAATTTTTTTTTTAAATATTCGTACGGTAATAGCGAGTTCCAGTGCCATCAAGCGTCCAAATGAGAAGCTACTGTATGTACCTAGCGTGGGTCATATCAAGTTTTGTCCCAAAGCTATCTCCTTTCTTTCTCTTTGCTATACAGACAAATGAGGTAACCACTATCATGTCTGACGTACGCTTAGTATCATACAAAATTTATTTTA
This sequence comes from Hesperophylax magnus, assembly GCA_026573805.1. Classification (NCBI taxonomy): domain Eukaryota; kingdom Metazoa; phylum Arthropoda; class Insecta; order Trichoptera; family Limnephilidae; genus Hesperophylax; species Hesperophylax magnus. The sequence continues at coordinate 27,482,230 of JAIUSX010000014.1, read as the reverse complement.
AATGGATTTTCGGACATGACCGCGGTGAGATAGAGTTATCTACGACCTAAGATTATTAAGATATTAGAGGGAGATGTGAAAAAATGTTAGTCGTAAGTTTTTTGTGTTATGAATGATAGCCATCTTGAACTTGAATATTAGTTCGCGAAATTGTTTATCCATTGTTGACATAATTTGCATGGAATAATTTAAAATGTCAAATTCTGTGGATATCATATCGAAAAAAACCGCAAACAATTCATTGAATCATGACAAACGTATTCAAATAAAGTGACAATTAGTTTATGTTACAAGAGAGAAAAATAAGGGTTAAAAACAAAAGTTTTCATTTTTATCAGTTCATTTGCGGGTGCAATAAAATAACCGGATAGGTACTTTTGTTTTCATTGTTTACTTTTTAAGTCTACTGATAAATAATGAACCGAGTTTGGTTTAATACAAATTAAAATTAAAACTTTTAATTGGAAAATATCTTTAAAAGAAAAAAAACATTAATTAGTTATCTGTGTAAATAAATAATCTTAAATTAAAGAATATTGTATTACCGGCTTCAGAATATGTGGGCACATACATTGTCGTTTTTTATAATATTCATTACACATTACCAATATGTATTAACATTTCATATTCATTTTTTTCGTTTGACCTTCCACTTCTGGACCCCTGGATCCGCCTCTGGCAGCTCCAAAGCTCACTCACACATTCATCATGGGCGCAACGGTGGCTGCGGCAATGTGGCAATGTGGGAGATAAACGATGCTCTGAGGAAGTGATCGAATCTTTTATAGTCAGTGCTAACTAACTTACAATTGCGACACAATTTTATTCTTTCTTCAGTGCGTTTTCTTCCATAAGAAACTGCACTTTTACATTGCTAGTGGTGTGCATAACCAAACTTTCAAATATTCAGATATGATTTGAGATTTTCACGGTCAAAAGTATTGTCGTGATTGTTTTTTGGGTTATTATGTAGTGTTGCGCTTTCTCTTATTTTATCTAACGTTTCAGACAGCCGTAGGCCATCAGTACATGGAGACACTTACAAGCGTCTGGAGTTTTGTGCGCGTAGCATACTCGCCGCTCGTGGAGTATCCGCCATACAATTTTGCTAGTGTTCGTACATTATGGGTTCGACGTCAGTTGCATCGTTGCATGCTACTGGTGGTGCTATAGAGCGCTACGCGAGTTGCATTTACGTCTACTACTCATTTGACAGAAATAAAGTCCGAACATGATTCCAATGCTAAATTTGTTCTGGAGGTGGGAAAATAATCATGTTTAAATAACTATAATTTATCTGAATAAGTAGAAAGGATTTAGTGCAGAAGGCGTGGATTGAGGTTGGAATGAAAAGTCAATTTGACATCATTCTTATATAGTTCCTTGGCAGCGACGAATGCCCCACAATTAACATTTATTTCGTTGTATGGGTGAACCCAAAATCTTTTTTAAGATCGTTTTTATGCTTGCATAAAGAAGAACAATATTATTGACTTTGTCGCTGGAGTCACTTGACATCGTATTAATTCCAGGGTTGTACTTGATACATTATCAAGTTCAGTATAATTCGGGTAGCGAAATGTACGTAAACCAGTTTTAAAGAGTAGCATATCGGTAGGCTATTTGTGGTTGTGTGATAGTCACGTAGCTTGTAATTATCTCTGTGTACGAAGGGCCTTAAAGTGTCCAATTGTCCATCTCACTTAAGGCGATGCACTACGTCGTGTAATATTTTAAATTGAGCCGCTATCAATAACAACCCTTACGTAGATGGCGATAAGGTTTAAATTCCCGCTTAACACCATCCGCCTGTTTTGATTTATGCAAGAAAAAAACAGGGCCAAAAAAATTGCCTTTTATTTTATTTTGTGAATGATCATTTTATAAATAACTTAATTTGCCACATTATACAATAAAATCATAACAGAAAATGGGTTCGTAAGTAGGAGATTTTGAACTTTAAAGCAGTTTTCATAGGCCTTATACATTCTTTTTTTCTGGGATTATAAAAAGACTTATCTAAAAAATACTCGATTATTTCAAAGGCCAAGATGTATTCTACTCGCAGTATTTAATTAAAGCATCTGAAACATTTCTAGGCGACCAAATTTTCAAACCAAAAACACATGATTTTGCATTACTACGTATGGGATCGCCTTAATAAGACTTGAGATGGACAATTCGTCCCTGCCTGAACAGTGTAGGCAGGGAAACTGTATCGCCACCCGGTTGGGCAGCGTTGGGATGCGGCTTAAGGTACGGGTTGTAAATAGAGATTTTAATGCTGCTATTGAAGAGGCACGGATTATATGAAGGCGGAAAAATCGATGCAACAATATTTTAAAGATTGATGAAAAGTCGAATGAATTTTCAATATTAAAAAGAGTCGAATGAAATTTTTCCAGAGATTATATCAATTACTGATAAAAGATAAATAATATATTAATGAAAATAATTTCAATCCATAATTTCCAAAATCAAATCTTAATTTACATTCATCACTAATTTATACATATACGAGATTAGAAATGTAATTAATGATAAAACCATAAAATAATGTTTTTCTGACGTGATGGTATGAATAACTTTTTTGTTACATGTTCTACATTTCTTATTATATTTTAATATTACGGTTTTGTTTTTTAAATAATTCTGTTCATCAATCAACTGGTTGTATTTTTGGTATAATGTAAAAAATGATTTACCTGATTAATAAATAAATAAATACTGCAATTACACATTCATGCTTTAATAATTATTTATGGTTTAATTAATTTTAAATTTCTGCAATAATTATTTCTGAACCAATTTTATTATAAATTTAAATTAACACTCCTCTTCCAATCGCAAGTAAATGCAACTCATGGAAAAAAAAAATTATTAAAATCTTTTAAGAAAAAACTTAAACTTAATGTCTTTAAAAAATTAAAAATAATACCTAATTATAATACGTTCTCAGTACCATTGCTGGTCTTTCTTTCACCTGCTCGATTTTTTGGATTTCGTCTGTCTGTAAATTTGTTTGTGCGTGTCGTGTCCGGTCAATCCTGTCAAGATGATAACCATGTTGGATAGTACTTTTTTAGTCCACCAGAGTTTGTCCACTGTTCACAAAACTACTTATTTTTAAATAATACTCCACCATAAAGATACAAATTTTCACTCTTCAGTAACTTTCTTATTCCCTACGAAATTAAAGAAACTTTAATGATACAAACATTTTGTTAGGTATATTATTTAGGTGAAAGTAAAACACAACTCTAGATGACTGGTCGTATTGAATTATCCGAGCATTCAAATAACAGTATTATTACTATTATAAATAAATAATGACCGGTTACTTTATTCTGGCAGTTTCCGATCACTTGCTCTTTGAGATAGCCTTCACATTTGCTTTGTCATATTTTCATTTCTTGAAATGTGATAGTTGAGCGGTTTCGGTCAATGTAATTATTATAGTCATTTGTAGGAATGTCCAAATCATACATTGTTCTGAACGGCACGGCGTACAACTAATTATTGTCGCACTATTGTTCAAGGATTTCACAAGATCAAGACAATACCCCAATTCGCTGTGGTACGTAGATAAAGGTAGTTACGAATATATACTATACTAGCTGATACTGTGTACTCGGCGTTGCTAGGGGATATCCTTAGGAAATAGACATATATTATAACATTGCGAACTTTTCTGTAGGAAGCTACAAGCTAAAAATGTGTATATTCTTGGTATACCTTATATCGTAGGTAATAGGCATTAAAATCGCTTGACAAACGGAGTCTAGAAACGTTTAATTTCAAGCAAAAAACTTGTTTTTATTTATTTTGTAAATAATTTTATAAGAAAGCAAAAATGTTAATCAAGTGAAACTGTCACAGATAATCTTAGCTATAATACTGTATTTTTTTTTAAGTTGTTTCCTTTATGCGTTCATACATCTCTATTGTAAAAATATTTTTTTAGTAGTTTGCATTTATATTTTTTATTGAGTAATTTATATATTTATTTGTATTCTACTCAAGCGAAGCGATAGAAAAATCATCAATTTATCTAAAGCATATTTTTTTGTATTCATAATGTACACCAATTCGTTATAAAGATTAATCAAAATAGTGATTTGGCATTAAGCTTCGCCTTAAGATATACAATTCCGTCGTACATTATTTTGATGGATCTCGTAAGGTTTAACCAGCGCAGCGCTAGCAATGTAAGCGCCCGAAATTTTTTTTTCTTCTTGATTACAAAACATCGTCTTTTCTCTACTTTCTATAAATGTAATATGCATGTATTACATATATAAACCTTCCGGGAAAAATTCTCTAAATTAAAGTGAAAACCCTATCAACATCCGTTGCGTAGTTTAGAAGAACTAAGCGCACAAACAGACAGACGCGGATAGCGACTTTGTTTTATACTATTCAGAGATTGACGTAACAGCATATTTCCTATTGATTATTTCGAGGGAAGTGCCTATTTACAAGCGTCAGATGGTTGGCTGACGTTAATCCAATCGCAGGTCAATAGAAACGAAACCGTTATTGTAGAAAATGCCATCTTTAAAAGGGCGGTAAAGATAATAAGATGGCTTTGCGCAATATCTTTCGATCGAGTGGCCTAAATATTTACAACTGTTCAACTAACCGTAGAGAATCGTCGCCTTCAAACAATTCGTTATGAAGCAGATAAGGTAAAGCAGGGTTACTAAATAAAAGGAAACTTTTCATTGACTTTCTGAGTTTTCAGATAGGCAACGAAATTAAACGAATGGCTGTCTTCTCTGTACACCGTTGTTGCGGAGTGCCAAATCACCTTTGAAAAGCTCGGTGTTTTGGAAGAATTATCTAGCCCAGGAAATTACTCTGACCTTTCCACTATTCTTCAGACACACCTCGCGATGGAAGCACTGCTAATCTAAAATACCAACTGAATCTACGTCAATGGATTCTAGATTGTCAACCTCAAACACACCCACTATCAGCATAAACCCCTTGACCTGTTCATATAAGGGTGAAAAAGCGACGGTTTTTTTCTGACCAAAAACAATTGTATAATGACAACAATGGATACGCTCCTTTTTGAGATTGTCAAACTCTTTCTACTGAAATATATGAACATATAAATTAATTTTGGTCCAATGCATATAAGATTGTTTGGTTGGTGATGTATGAGCTTCCGATAAGTTCCATCCATGCTTTTTGACGTGATGTTTGCCGTCAACTTTTACAGTTTTGTGACATGTTGTTATCTCGTGATTTAACCGTTATTATAAACTGATAAGAGTGACAAAATATTTACCTTGGCAAGTTAAATAATATAACCCATTATAAAAATAGAAGCAAAATGATTAACCTCCGATATAAAATCAGGGTTACTAAGATAAACCTCGATCAGTTTTTATCCTGTTTCTGAACAATTTTTCCGGCGACCTAGCTTAATCTATCAAGATTCTATTTGATCCACATGAATAATAATTATCATAGGTTTACCGTGTTGTGCATTCAAATACCGATAGAATCACAATAGCAAATTAACATGCACACCCCGTGGTATGTGTTGATTAGTGTTGTATACAGCATGTCCCCCTTATGGCTCGTTGGATGAGAGCTGGGTGTGGATGTGGTGTCACGTGGGCATACCGCGTCGGAGTGGTCCTCTGGTGTCTGGTGTCTGGTGTCTGATGGCTGCTGCCTGGTACCCGCTGCCCGGTGACGGTGAATGGTCCCGGACTGCCCGGTCGACAGGAGACACGCTCTGGCGGCCGTGGGGTCGGAAGTGGCGGAGGAAGAGCGAATTTACTGCGGAAGTAGACGATACTCCAGTGCGTGACTGTAGCCGGCTGGTGCTTATACAGAATACAGTGTACCAGGGCTTCACAAACTTGCTAAACAGCAATACCCAAACCCACCTAGGTATAAAGTGTCTACTTATCATTAAAATCTGATGCCCCCTAAATAGTAAACCATATTCCTTAAGCTGGGAATAGTGCGTCGGTCGCTTACATCGTTGGGGCACGATAAAATGTAGGTGAAGGAATGAAGAACTGTAATGCAACACTGACGGTCAACCGCGTACGAGGACCATCGGTCCAGCTCGTCAGCGCCACGTCGTCGGTCGACCGACGCGTTTACTCTATATGAGAGCGTCCAGTGCGGCGCTGATCGCGTGAACTGATGGGATAGCATGTTGCATGTGTCTTATAAAATGAATATTGACAGAGCGGGTTATTACTGAGGTACATCTTGGCTCTCTCCTTTGGGACTTATCTAATAATTTATACAAAGGTATGCTAAGTTAAAATGATGGCTTGAAGTGTTGGCATTGTTTCCAGTCTTTGACGAAAACGATTTAATTAATTGAAGACAACTACTGTACTCGGGCGACATCGGCGTTCAACGACCGACGCGACTGAAACGTCGCACCACTTCCAGCCTCATCTTCTTCAATTCAGATTTCTTCAAAGAAACTCTCGATGAACTGGTTTTAGGGAGGTAAACGTTTGATTTGTTTGCTAAATGGTCAATTATAACGCATATTCGCGATACGACTGTCCTGTAACAGTGAGTTAAACTGCCCTAGCTATCTCGTTATTATTTTGAAAATGTGCATATAAATTTTATCCTACACTTTTTTACTATTCTTGTTTCTCATTAGATTACTTTTTTTATAGATACTGTATATTTGCCATCAAGTATAAATATTTATGTATACTAACAAACCCTGTAAATAAATAAATATAGCTTCCTTTTATATTAAAAAAAATATATAATCTTGAGGTGTATGACGAAGAAGGTAAACAATCAGTTTCCTTATAAAGTGGTGGGACCTCTCCAATTATTATTAAAAATATATATCTAGATATCTATCTTGAAGTACCTACAACTGGTTTGGCGAGTATATTTACTTTTGAATCAAGTAAAATACTAACTTTTCTTGTATGTTGGTATGTGTCCTTAAATAACACTAAAATAAATCATGTTTACGAGAAGTGAAACACAATCCAGAAATTCAATTCGTTTGCCAACAAAGTCATTAAAAAAATTAAAGATACCGGAATCATCGAAAAAAATTATAACCCTCCTAAAATCAGATTGAGAACCTCTGGTCTGCACTGTCATTGCATAAACCTACACTTGCTCACCTACGATATAATAATATCTGTCAATAATGGGGAACTCACTAACAGCCATTAGTGTACGTGTTTATTTACAAAAAATAGGTTCCGAGTTGTGACGAAAACAAACATGAAACAAGAGAATGTCATTATTGCAATAATAATCACCATCAAACATACAAATATCGATAGTGGGTCTGTCTGGTAGTGATTGTAACGTTGGTTCATTGAAGTCAAATTTATTTTGAATTTAAGAGTCATTTTCAAGATCGGAACTGATTGTGTGACGATTTCAGACAAGCGATTAAGTGCATACGTATAATAATATACAGGGTGTCCGGGGGTAAAATGAACAAACTTCGAGAGGTAATTCTACATGATAGTACAAGTAAAAGAGATACATAACTTTTTTAGAAATTTTACGTTTTGATGAAGTTTTAAGGTACAAAATTTCAATTGTTTGTTTGGAAAACTAATTTTCTTCTATGAAAAAATATTTTTGTATGGGAAAAAAATAACAAAAAAAGATATTTTTTTTACTTCTACCATCATATAGAATCACCTCCCGAAGTTTGTGCACTTTTCCCCCGGAAACCCGTATTTTTAACAGAAAATTATTTTAACTGCCATTTTAAAATTGGAACTGATGTGTCAAGAATTAGGACATAATCTTTTGATAACTTACATAACTGAACAAAAATTTTTTTATTAAAGAGTTGCAATTGTAAATATTTTTCTTGGTTATTCTGCAGCGATAATAATCATGTGTATTGTTATTATTAATATTATGTGTTGTTTACATAAACTCCCAGCTTCACAAATCCAACAATAATTATAATATCCCGTGATTTTTCACGGGTCTGCGCTAGTTATGTAACATTGTTCCAATAATACAACCGTATAAACCAGTGGATCTCCATTTACATCTTATTCACCCCTTTTTTTTCAATTGCATGGACCCCTTGCAGGTCTATATCGATCACATTGGGAATGACTGGTATAAACGATGTAGAAAGGTAACTAAGGAGATTTCAGCGGCATGCCCACATAAAGGATCTGAGATGTTATCTAACCCGAGATTATCACCGAGACAATACACATTTAATGCAGTATCCAATCAGAGTTTTGATTATGCAACTTAGATTTTGATAAAAAGATCGCGACTGATACAGTACAAGTAGGTAAATACTATATAATCTAGCATGGCAATGTTTGCATACGAAATGAATATCTGCAGAATGTTGAGAAGTAATAATATACTTACATAAGGTTCGCGTATAGGAATTTAAAGCAGGGATTTATAAACTGTGCTGAAAGTAATAAAAACAGCATAAAAGTTACTGTAATTAAATCAAACAATACGCCGTTATCACAGGAGGACCCGAGGAAAATAATTTCCCTCTGGGCCTATGTCATATTTATGGAGGGTCTTTTTGAGGATAGGAAGGGGTGAACGAGGGGCTTAAAGAGGCACAGGGGCCGGAAAATCGTTCCAAAGCCAAGCTGTTGAACTAAAAACTAGTGTTAGAAACAAATTAATGTTGTTTGACAAACGCCAACCGTGTGCAAATGTTGGGCGCGTGTTTGATGTTTCCCGACTATGCATCGATGTCGATCGGGATCAATGATGCATCTTCCATTGAAATATCGCTAGAACAACACCTGACGTATGTGCTCTAATAATTGTAATCCGCGTGTTAAAATAGGGGAATCTGTCAAACGGACAGCCATTTTTGCCTGTACAGAGTCAAGGGTTTTTTCCAAGTATTTTGGGGCGAAGTGGCTTCAAATTCAACAGTGGGGCGCAATTTCGATTTGTACAGGGTCAGCATTTGTGTAACATCTGCAGTATGCAGTATAGTAGGGCCCTACCGTAAGCCCAGATTCTGAGAGGCTAAATTGACTAGATTCTGAGAGACTAACTTGGCTTCGATGGAGCCCCCGCACTTGAGCTGGTCACTTACTGATAAAAAATATTGCTAATTTATAATGAATCTCTTCAAATTATTCGTTATTTTATTTTTATTTATTTAACGCCCAGAGGGCTTTTACGTGTGGGTGGTACAATTTTGAAGACAGACAATTTTGAAACATGACAAACACATAATAAAAATAAAATTACATAAAAAAATAATATATGCAAAAAATAAAAAGAACAAGAACATAAATTAAAAAATACAGCGATTAGACTGGTTTACAAAAATACAACTTCCATTTAGGAATAATGTTGAAATAAAACTTTTACGTGATCCACAAAATTCGCAAAGTTAATATTAAATATATCAACATCACCTAAGTATTGGTTTCCCATAGTGTGAAACCGTTGTATTGGGGAGTTCGCAATGTAATTGCGCTTATGTGTGTTGCAGTGGAATAGTGTATTTTGTCGTGTTGTTATTGTAGGTATTCCTAAGTTTATGAGTTACAGAAGTTCGCAACAGTCGAGTTTAGAATTTTGAATAAAAAAGTTAAGGGGGAAATATCATAAATAGCGCTAAACATCACTTTGTATTTACCTAGTAAAAGGAATACCACAAATAATTTATCTAAAAATTCTATAGGGGTAGTTAGAAAAATGTCTTATGTTACCAGCGAATTAAAATTTTTTATCGTAAACTTTTTTATTCTATATGAAATACACATTGCAACTTTACGTAAAACTTCAAAAATGCCTTCGCTGGAAGAAAAATAGCTCCTATCAGAGAGATTGTGTATGTGAAAATGTGTGTATTTTCAAAGTATTTACTAAGAAATGATATTGTAAGTCTTCTAGTGGGATATTTAATTTAAAATTTATGAAACGTAGAAATTTTTTTTGTATTCGCTCAATGTTATTAATGTGAATTTTGTAAGAGGGAGACCAAAGTAAGAACGAAGCTGCAGGCCGAGATAACGAATTAATTGATAGGTTTTCTGATAAACTTTTAGTAAAATTCCAATGAAATGTCACGATTTCAGAACAGGTTCATTAAAATCCTAACATTTCCACATTTCGTCATTATATTTTATTAAGATAAACGCAGGTGCATGAACACGTGTTCCGATATTATTATGAATGAAGCAGCCTGCAGTCCCATTTAAACTGGATTACCAATAAATTGAAGAGATTTTTCTCCGTGTTCCCCCGATTAGTTCGAGTAAGATAGGCCCCTGATAACACTGTATATGTAGAACCCCAATTAACGTAGATTTAATCATACCTACAGATATTTTTTTAAGACAGAAATAATCCAGTGTGAGTTTACGAGTAGGTACTTAGTTGTACACGGATTCTTTCAAAAGTAAAAGCAGACATTTTCTATTTCCACATAATATGTCATTGTTATTTAATCGTGTACGAAAGATTAACATATCACCACACTGAATGCTTCATCTTACAAGCATGTTAAAGACATACCAGTGATAGTTCCGTTGTAACCTCACCAACAGAAAGAGAGGTTACAATGAATCTCTCAGTGGCAGGACCATAAACAAGAAAATTATTATTTTTGATGATTCAGAGTCCCATGCAAGTTAATCAAATTGCCGCGTGTCCATCCAATCCTGTATATTATTTTATTCATTTATTTAAGTTTATAATCCAGCATGACTGAATCCTGGAGGTGGGTAGTGCAATCCCAGTCTGCCATATTAACTCTTGACAGGCCAAGATGCTAAACAGGACGTCTGTAACCAAGTGGGTCTTCCGACGACCCAAGATTTTTCTGTCTTATGAGTTTTTAAACTATAGAAATCCCAATTATTCAGTCAATTATTAATGGTAACTTAAGAATTTGCACAGGAATACGTAAAATACTAAAATGATATGTCAAGTATAAGCTAATATAAGGAGGATAGTAATTTTTTTTAAATTTTTTTTTTTACATTTTATGATTTTGACTGTCCAACTAGGAAGGATTCCCGTTTCAGGACAGTCAAATTTACAAGTTTCAAGTTATCCTAGACGAGTACAGGATTTAAGGCTAGCTAAAATAAGTATGTTAATACGAAGATACATAAAAAGATACATAAAAAAGATACATAAAGATACATAGAGGCGTTCGTGATTTCAAATTACATTTTTTAGTATCATTTCGGAATCAGTCCTGCCTAGATCCAACAACCATTTTGTCACTCTTGGACCTACATACTCCCCCACTTGGCTGCGGGATAGTTAAATGAGATATATTCAAGGGGGTATTTACACAAACTATGAATACCGTTAAAAATGTGTGGAAGATTTAAATATTATTTTTTCTGATACTGATCATTGTATTAAAAATGTGAAATTTTCATTCATAATTAATGATTTTGAAAACGATCTAAAATCGCATATTCCGAAACGGTTCCAACTGGCTACAACATCATTATGACATAGAAAACGCCAATGTCTGGTAAGACGGCTGGCACCAACGTTGGCGTGTCGTCAATGCCGTCATATTCACGAATTTAAATAAAAATGTTGATGTTGCTTTGTTCAAAAACGTAAATCAACGAAAGTTCTTCACCGATTGCTTTTAAATTATGACACAAAAAATATTACCTATTTTTTTTAAACAGTGCCATCTGTCGAACGTCAAAGCAACACGCGCTATTGTTTATCTATCTGCACATACTGACTGAGCCACAGCAATGCGTGATACAGCTAGTTAATGAATAAAAACTTTTCCTTTTGGCGCCTAATCGAAAATGTCACATTTTAAATCGTTATAAAAAATATATTCGTCAACATAAAAATACATTTACTATAGTAATTTTTTGCGGGAATAAAATAATAGAATAAAATGCCCTAATAAGATTTACATTTAAAGAGAAAAAATGAAAAACATAATACGTAAGTAATGACAACACAAAATAAATTAAAGGATCGTCCTTCAGGAAGATCGCCGCATCATCTGCATCCATCTCAATGGGTGGAGGACTGAAGCACTCGGATGCAGCCACGACAATGATGTTTGTTGACATCCGTGTCGAAGAAGAATTATTAATATCGTATTATAGAAATAGATTTTCTAACGGCACAAGGCAGCTAATAATCATGAAATATGAAGGTAGGTAACTACTGCTAAATTCAGAAATATTAAACACAAAACAAGTACGAAATGAAACGCCATGTGTTCAAATAGCATTAAAGTCTGTTCCTCTCACTTAATGGATTCTTCAACATTTCATTCCGAACCGAATGAACTAAAGAGCATCCCAGTGTTATTATTTCATGCCGAATAATAATTTATTAAGATTAATAATTGCTAAACGAGGGAAGAATATAAAAAAAATATAGCTGACGTGTACCCAGCATTGCTCGATTATTCTCTACTTTAAATAAACACAACATACATGTATTTTATATATAAACCTTCCGAAAGAAATTCTCTAAACGATAGTGAAAACCCAATCAAAATCCATTGCGTAGTTTAGAAGAACTAAGCGCACAAACAATCAGACGCGGATAGCGACTTTGTTTTATACTATTTAGATGTTTAGTATTGAAACAGTTTTGGATAATATCTACCATTTTTCCCATCATACACCTACTATCCATTTCTTTCCTTAAAAACAGCCTTACCCACACTTGAAAAGAAGAAGATGATTTGTTGCATAATAAATTGTCGCAAGTACAGCATTCGAATTCGTGTCGTGTAGCAAGAAGGTGCAATCGTAGTGTCCTCGTCGTATTATTCACATGCTTTGTGCTCGGTATGCAAATATCAAAATCATATTAAAGATTATCTCGTTTCGGAGGAAATTTCACCCCGTGAACAGTGCAAGTTTCGTCGAGAGCCCTATTGCCGGTATTCTTGGGAATTCAAGGTAGGCTGTTCCTTCATTCCACTTTTCCTGTGATTTTTCAAAAACAATTGAATGAGCTTTACATTGTCGTTTTATTGTGGATTTGATTTACAGTTCATTTACGTGTAATAGAACACGTTACATTGTTTGGTCCTTCGAGCCGGATTTGAACCAGCGGCCTATGGATTTACAGTCCAACAGACGGTTCATTTAGTTCGGGATGTATTTAAATCGTTAAATCAATATAAAAAACTCCATTATATTATGGTACACAGGATTAGAAAGACAAAGATGACCACGCCTCATGGCTTCAATACTGGTACGAATTCAGATCCATCGAGTTGTTTAGGATTGCAGTCTACAGGATGAAGATTGACCAGATAATAGAAAATCATCGATAGAAGGAAAAAAAGAATTGATTCTAAAGTGACAAGAGACCTGACGAAAAAGGCATTCCTCGTAGCGCCTTTGTTGAAACAAAGTGTTGTCACAATGATAAATGTTTCATATATTTATGATGAGGCGGTCTGCGACAAAATTATCCGATTCATAAAGTAGGTTTTTAATAGCTAGGTAAGCGACCGATATTCAGAGATAAGGAGACGTTATCAAATAAACCATTATTATTTCGTGTTAGTGAGTCATCGATAAGATGTTAAGCTTACGTTGTCAAGACAGACCTACCTAGAAGACACTAACTTGCTTCTTCCGTGATGAATAAAATATGTCCTTTAAATAAAGTTAAATCAGTAAATTTGACAGTGCTAGTTGTTTAATTACATTACCAATACCAACAGTGAAAAACGACTCAAAACATTGCCTATTCTAAACGTTTAAACTGATGATTATGGCTGCCCCATTTCTGATGATTTGTGACAAATTTTCTATATATACCGAGATTTCAAAGATCCAAAAGTGGTAAACTAATTTCAATAACAATTTAAACGACAATATGAACATCTAAGAACATAGTAAACTAACTTTTGGTAGAATCTGACCACTTCATGCAGAATACCACGACTTGGGGTGGATATTGGGCTAACACGATATTGGGGTGGATTTAGTGGAAAATGAACAATGATAAACATTATTCATATTGTTCTTTCCTTCCAGCTAAATTGGATTGGGAGCTATACACCCACAACGAGCACAGAAGTGCATGTTAGAATAATTGCAACCACAAGAACATGCTACTGATGTAGCATTCCGTTACAAATATTATGATAATACAACATATTATATGCACATGGTAAACTACAATATTCATTTATGAAGCGAAACAATCACTAAACTAATATTAAATGACAAAATTGCAAGAGCAGTGGAATGGGGAAAGATTTACAACAAACTTCCTCCACAGTTTAAAAATAAGAAAAATAAATTTAAACAAACATATTGTGATGCATCGTGTACTTATGAATCACTTTTGATATAATAGATTGCTTGCTCTTATAAAAAAACCTGCGTTGGTATTTTCATATTAATCATTTTTAATTGCATTAATTCACATAACAACTAGATATATTACACCTATCATTGTCCTAAGACACGAATGATTAAAAATGGTTAGTTTAAGACAAGCTACTGTCATAAACTAATAACTTTTTTAAAGCTACCTGTCACAGTATCAAAAGTTAACGACGCAGGTGAAAAATTGCACGTTTTATCGCCTATTACAGTGAATCAACATTATATCGATGGCTAAAATATGTATAACACATTTATTGACCGGTCGGTGGCCGAGTTGACATCGCGCTTGGGTCTCACTCGGGCGTAGTGTGTTCAATTCCTCGGCTGGCTAAGTCCTCCATCACAACACAAACAACATTTTCAGCTTACTGTGGTGGTAGTAGGAGATTTTCAAATATTGTCAGGTTATTCGTAACCCGGGAATGTTTGTCTTTCTTTTAAAAAAAAAAAAAAAAAAAATTGTCCGCCATTACCAACACTGTTTTTGCTCACCGGCAGAATTATCGTAATCGTTATGGTTTATGATTAAATTAATTCAATACGTTTCATTTTATCAAAAAAGAACATGAAAATAAATTCAAATTTTCAGATATACAAGCACGTATGAAAAGAGAAAATGTTATATGTTTAAAAGAGTATTGGTAGAGAATGTATCAGATTTTTACGGTGATTAGTGTATTTAAAAAAACATTTAAAACACAAAAAGCGTTTGCTTCATCAATCGAAACAATACTGCGCCATCACCGTATTGAACAAAACTTACCGACTTTTTTAACTTTTCTATCGTCAGCAGTCTGCTATAGAGTGAAAGTACTAAACTTGTTTTCAATTTTTTTATTAAATCGAGAATTCTACGGTCACTCGGACGGAATTAAATAAATCACCAAATCAGACAAGAACATTGAAGAAAAAACAATATAATTAAACTTTTACAACAACATTAAACTACATTTAAAATGAGAAATTTAAATGAAAAGTATCTAGAAAAAATCGTAGCCATTTTGTATTTGTACCTGTTGTTTCGTATTATTTTTAAACTAGAACAGGTAGGTACCTACCTATTTGCAAGGTTACGTTGTTTTAAGTATCTACCTAAGTTCATTCAGCAAATAGTGTTGTGTTATTTGCATAATATATTTGAAATTGTATTTTTTATCTAATATTGAACTCGTATGAAGGTACCTACTTTCGAGTGCCTACTTTTCCTCGTCGGTATTGACACTAGCGATGGTCATAATGGAATGAATCTATTCAAATTCATTATCGAAATGCTTTTAAAAGGTTAGGTTTCATATATCGCGCCGTCTTATATAGATTCAATTTTTTTAGCAACTATTTAAACATTGTACATACAAAATATTATAGTGAATTTATTTAAAGTAATTGTATTTCTTAGTCCTCCTCACTAGGGTGACATGTGCTGAGGCGGACTAAAGTTATTTAGTTATTTTAGAGAATTGTGTCTGAAAACAATTCCATTACAACGATAAAGTTTTCAATGTTAAAAAAATCAACATTACCCAGGACCTATGACACAAATTCAGGCTTCAAAAAGTTAGAATCATCTAAAAACTATTATAAGATAGAATGGTATGAAATAATTTTCCATTGAGATATTTTTTAATCATAGAATAAAGGTTTGTAAGCATCGAAACATATATTTTTTTAAATACATTAAAAAAGTCAACAATAAATTCCGTTGTATTATAAATAGGCAACAAAACATTGTTGTCGTCTCTTTTAGACAATGAGATTGAGAGTGATGTATTGTATTTGAGAGCAAAAATTTCAGCGCTAACAGAAATTCGTCAAAAAATTAAATTTAAAAAAAAACTATTCTATTGTAAAAATGTTCCGAATTCGATTATTAAAATAAAACCGAAAAAATATTTGTCGATTATCAGAAACCAATATCGATTATGCGCATCACTTTTCGTAGATAAAAAATATTTATGAATAATTATGGTAATTTGAGGCAGGCAGCTGGTAGACAAGTCAAGTTGTGGGGACTGTGGGCTGACTCACTTCATGCCCCTGCCGCCGAGAGCTCCGCTGCAACCTCTCTTTCTGTTGCGTGCGTCGCTTATGAGAAAGAGGAAGAGGTCACAACGGAGCTATCGGCGGTACAAATAATTGGACGAAGTTGGTCGCATGCAGCACTAATAAATATGTCACGGAACTGCGGGTACAAACGTTCAAGACCGATGCAGTTTAATAAAATACATAAAATTAAAAAATGCATCTCATTAATGGTGGGAAGGTGTGTAGGCAGACGCTAATGGAAATTTTTGTTACAACCAGATTATCGATTAAACTTTAGAGTTATTTGCGTGCATGATATAAGCAAAACCACCTAGATCACAAGGCCGAGACACTGAAACAAATCGGCCTACTAACTTGAACGAGAACCACCAACATTTTCGTATTTTAATTAATCCCTAGCTGACGTGTACCTGGCGTTGCTCGACGTTTCTCTACTTACTTTAATTATATAAATATATAAAGTTTCCAGAAGAAATTCTCTTTGTTTTATACTATTTAGAGATAAAAATAATAAAAATTTATTAAAACATTTCATAAATTTAAAAAAAATAATTAAATACAATTTGTCTCTCACTATTGTGAAGTGAAACTGAACACACCCCCCCCCCCCCTCCACAAGGCTCAGATACAACAAAAATATTTGTTCTTCATACATTTTATTTTATTAGCATTTACATGCATTTAAAAAAATAATATATCTAGTAAGCCATCGATAATAATAATAAGTGTTATATTATTTTGTTTCTTTGTAACAGATCGATATAATGATATCCTCACTGGGATCTCCCGTGCTGAGGATTTCATTTACATATAATTAAAATTTAGTAGTATGGATAATATAAAGTAATTATCAATGTATTAAACAGTTTTTTTTTTCTGAAATAATTATAAAAAATAATTTAAATTGTGTTTTTTTTTTGTTCAGTTGAGAGATTTCACTTTCAGTTTGTTTTTGGTGTCAGTATATTATCTATTTCTGATCTCCCTATGTTTTGTATCCAGCTTTTTTTATTTGAAATTTAAATGTTAAAATATAGTTTTGAGTTTTGAATGAGAGTGGGATTTTAATGTAGAGTTTAGTACCATATTTATTTTTAGTATATATTTAGAAACCCGATATCTGGATGCAGAACAAGCATCTAACAGCTCTGCTATTTTTATAGATCGGCATTGCTACAAATGTTATATTATACTAAATCTGGATAGCCATATTGCACCCTATTTCGTTTCCCTCCATTGCTCTCCCCTCACTTCCGCCCAACAACAGTATTAGCATTAAAACATAATCACTATTTACGCATAATACGTTTGAAATGTCGAAAACAGTGAGCATTTTAAATTTTAATGATTATTTGTGTACCTCAAAACAAAATAAAAACTTTTTTCGGCATTAATTCTTACCTAAGAAATGTTCCTGGGTACCTACTTACCCAGCTTCTAAGCCATCACCAAATATAATAAAAATTATACTATATGGGTAAGTACGATAATAATAAAAACTGTACTAATGAGTAGGTACTCCTTGCAATCGTATGAATTTTATTGTGCAGGAGTTATGAACCAAATACGCAATCTAGAATAACTTCTGGCGAGGAGTAAGGCTCTCGACTGGCAATCCGGGTTCAAATCTTGGTTTGCGCAAGTACGTTATATTTGATTAATTTGTGTTATTATTAAAATAATATATAGTATATTTGCGGCACGTTCCAGAGCGGAAGATGCGCTCAGTATCACCCTGGTGTGAGACCATCATTCAGAATTGAAACGTTGCTTGAATGGCTTTAGCGGTGTTTGGTAATCAGATGTGAATAGTCAGGTATTTTCCAACCTCCTTCCCGTCCCAAATACCTTCATCCTCACAAAATACCGCCATTGGGATACCAAAGTTTCACTGGCTCCAGACGATTGGGAACAGGAACAAGAACAGAACTCTTACATATATATTTTTTTAATGTAAGGTTATGTATTTTCTCTACAATTCCAGCCAAAGGCACTAAAATTATAGTTAAATGACCACCATCGGCAATACTTTTTACTGTCTTTCACTGGCTTTTTTCGTGTTGGAAGTGAAAAACCTTCTGGCGTCTTTTTCTAGCCAATTCGCGACAGTTTTTTTGAAAGTGCAACTGGTAAGAAAGGTGTTTTTTTGTTTGTTTTTTTTTTACTGAAAGGTAAACGTAAAAGAGTGCAGTTTAAGGATAGGCCAAGTAAATAAAAAAACGTACTTTTTTCTAAGTTACAAGTTATCTATAGAGAAACAGGCGATGGTGCCACTGCTAGCCAGCAGGTAAAATAATGCTCACAAAAACGTTGATAAGAAATAGAAGCTCGCGATTCTTTATCAACTGAAATAGAAGTAGATAATAAAATAAACGTGATTCACGCGGACGACATTGCGCAAATTACACTATCTATATCTATTCCGGGATATAATATCATTGGAATCTTTCGAAATTCGTATTGATTTATCGCTCATCAGTCATCGTCGTCATCACAATATCTATCACCAGTTATTATATGGCGGTGAGGAGGAGCTGATTGTCATTGCGAATATTGTGCATTGACATCGGTTTAATGATTGCCAAATATTGTGGGGTGGTGACCGATCAAAACTAGATTTTCAGCCGAAACCGAATTTCGGCTTATGTTCTAGTTTTGGTCGAAACCAAACATTAAAATAAGATTAAAAATACACTAAATTAGCCGTTTTTATTGTTAAACCTGTAAGAGTTTATTAGTTAGTGTTAAACAAAAAACAAAATGGAATAAAACCAAACAGTTTAATGAGAATATTGGTTTACTTTTAGCGCTTTTTGATGCGTTGTTATGAATGTAATAGTTCTTCAATGTACGCTATAGGAACTGTAAAGGCATTACAAAAATACAAAAGATCTTATAAGTACTTACTATAGTCTGTCTAGTCTTTATTAGACAAAAGCAATACAATTAAAAACTCATTATTCTTTGAACGGTGAACTTGTGTTTGTAAGAGTATCTTTTAAAATAATATTTAAGTTATTCTTGAGGCGTACACAACATACATCCCAGTAAAGTTGAGCGTGATCCGACACACTTAAGGGTATGTTTACACTTGCGAACCGAAACGCGAACCGTACCACGAATTATGGGAAAGGAACGAATCAACTGCAAGCGGCATTTCGCGCCATTTGCGGTTGCTTCGTTTCTTTCCCATAAGTTGAGGTTCAGTTCGGCAGTTCGGCTTGCGGATGCATAAGTATTATAACCGAAACCGCGGCCGAAACTGAAACTGGCCGAAACCTAAGCTGAAACTTTGGTCAGTCATTACTTCGAAAGTTAAAGAACAAGTTTCTCCTTCTCATTGCTAATTTTCCTTCTGCCTAATATTGGGAATGTCCACGAGTAGGTGCTGGGTGGTGCTGGGTATGGAATTAGTGGTGTTGATATTTGTATCTGTGAATGACACTATTACTAGATAAAGGGTATCTTAGAATGTTTTTTTGTTCCGTTACACCTGTTATTTAATTACACCTTTTATCTAGGGTCCTTGAAGTGAAGACACAGCTACTTGTAAAAATGTCTGGTAATAAAAATAAGTACCACCAGTCATTGAATAAAAGCTTGCAAAAAGCTACCGTGTTTCGTTTTCCAAAGCGTTTCACTTTTCCCCGTTCATGTACACTGCTAATTTAGATAAATCACTCGAATAATAATTATGAACTAATTATATTATGAATAACTTCCGAGAAAGTGCTCTCCATTGGGCCAGCAGCGGGAATATCTGTGCGGCTATTTACTTGGAAGTGTGAATTTTCTTTACCCACAGAGCAAATTACTTTCATTTTAATCAGTTGGCTGGTTGGTTGGTGCAGGGGTAATTCGGATTTGTTTGGTTGATAACATTAACAAATGAGTAATTTTACAAGAAAACTCTCAAAGGGCAGGTTTCATTTACATGTGATTCGCAAATCACCATCCCTAGACAATGTGAAACAAAGAATGAAAGAGACAGACAATAGTTAGTACCTACGTCCTGCGTAGACCAAGGGATATTAAATATTGTACGGTTTACAGAAACATTTAAAAAAGGAACTCAACTCAGCATTCAATTACGCATTTATCTATAAAAGTATAAAACAAGCGAAGATAGGAGTGTAAGGAGAATATATGACGCGAATGCGAATGGTAGCAGAATTGGGGACGCCCGAGGAAGACATGGCACGATCAAGTGAATCAGATACTCGAGTCGGGCCATGTCAAGAGTCAGAATAATAGAAGAGTATGTAGAGACGATGTATAAATGTGAACGAGGCAAGAAGTGTGTGCCAATACCGAGTTGTTTGGCGGTCCGTCCTCTCTGCCTACCCATGCGGGGAAACGGCGTGATGGTTAGTTAGTTATAAAACATCTCATCAAATCAGACAGTGCTGAACCTTCACGAAAAATAGCGAAAGAATATTTAATCTTTGGCACCATACGAGGAAATATTATATTGATGTCTAGGGAACTATAATATACAACCACGAACTATGGGTACCAACATCGATATAATCGATGGTACCTGGTACCACCAGAAGAAACGCCAATTATTGGATTTTTATGAAACTAGGAGAGCTCGTCTAGGCAGGGCACGTGATGAAGATGGCAAACCCGAAGAGAGGCTTCTTCATAATAAGCCTACATGACGAAGGAATGCCGGGAGATCTAAACTTGGTGTGTGAAGGTTAACAACACATCCTTGCTATCCTTGGGAAAGAATTGGAAACAGGCAGAAGTGGAAGCTGCCAGGACGCTCAAAGGTTGATGATGATGGTTATAAATTACAAAGTTCATGTTTAGTTTAAATTAAAAGCTTTCCTACAGACGACTAAGATCTGACGATATCATTTGTCAGAGGAGGTAAGTTTTTTTAAATTCTGGAGAGGAGGCCCTGAGGAAAATAGTTTCCCGAGGGTCTTTTTGAGGAGAAGAACTTGGGTCTTGAAGAGACTCATGTTGCAGGAGGGAGGAAGCACAGTTGACGAGTCGTAGAAACGACCCGTTATCATGACAATAAATGTCAACCGTGTAAAATGCACCGGGGTACCTGGATCAATGACGCTAGTTCCTCGAAGCATCTTACATCGAAATATCGGTAGAACCTGTGACTGTGATTGCAATAGGTTGTTAGTCTATCAAACGGACCGTCCGTTTCAGCTCATAATAGAACAAAAATAGTTCTTGATATAGATTTATTCATCATATAATTAGGGCGTTGCTGATATGGGAGGTGCAAAATCGGTTGGATATAAAATACAAATATGGTATGTAATAAACGTCGATAAATAAATCATATATGTATAACAGAAGGGTAAAAGTGCTTACTAGAACATTATCTAGTCAATTCATTGTGTACCATTATTGATGGATAGCTTAAATTATTAGTATGATGTACCTGCATTATAATTTCATATCACAGATCATTCCAATTAGAAAAATACGTAATAATAGTTATAATACCATATTATATCATATGAGAAGAGGAAAATCTATTTTCCAAATAACCTTGTAAGATTTCCCGACTTCAAGATATGACCAAGTACAGCCTGAAGTTGAATTTTACTAACTATTCAGATAAGATTTTATAGTTCATTATCGCTGTAATATAAATTAATACAATTACACTTTTCACATAAACTCGAGGAAAAGTGTGTAAAAAGTACCTAATAATTATGTTTAACTGCTGACAAACAAATAAAGTGATTGTTTTAACAATTTGACACAGTCCAAAAAGTTTGACAACTTCACAATCGACATCATTGTTAGTTAAAAGTGCCGAATCGACATTTCGCTATGAGATGCTTGTATACGACATGAATCCTTTATGGGGATACGTTCGTGCAAAATATAATAAATTGTTTGTTAACTCACCTGACTTACAAATAATGTAATAGTCAGCAGGTGACATAAACAAAAAACACTTCACCCGCGCACAACAATTTCCGAAACCGTATCCAACCAACTGAAGTTTGTTCGCAAGTTTCGCATTTTCGATATTTATTTTATAACGAGCGGCTAGAACTATCATAGGTTTCGCTTATTGAACCAGACAATATTTATTTTATAACGAGCGGCTAGAACTATCATAGGTTTCGCTTGTTGAACCAGACAGTGAGCAGCTAACTAGCTACTAGTGTTGGGCATCATTGAAATATTTTAGTCGAAACATCAAAAGAATTGAACGATTGACCAAATTGATCACTCGGGGTTCAGCGGGAGCCATAGCTGCAGTCAGAGACAGCATTTTCACGTACACAACACGCATTTTAAAACATTTTTTAACATTATAAATACAACTAAGATTCAAATACTTACGTACAATTTTTACGTAAGTTTTTTTAAAACTTCTGTCACTTTATAAAACATCGTACGGCTGAACAGCGTACCGTGGTTATTATTTATTAGCTCTAAAAATGAATTCTTTCCATAAGAGCAGCCAGTTCACTTTAGGGTAATAATTCTGCTATTATGTTTTTTTAACCATCATGAAAACAATTGAATCAATGTCAATTGAACATTATTTACTGTAAAGCAACGTATGTCGATAATAGAAAATCATCATAATTCTTTAAATCTCCCGGTTTCATATAAACACTCCGTCACTCGATGGTATATACGCTGTTTGGTAACATTGTAATAAGTCTAGCAAATATTACAAATATAACAGTTTAATTATCCAGTAATAAAAATTTGCGAAAACAACAAATTATTTGCTTCTTGTGCAGATCCATAATATACCACACAGGCCGCGGATAATCAACCACACGACACCCAACATTAGAGATGGGCACAATCGATGAATAATAATAATTGGATGATTTGTATAGCGCCATTTTTTTGCAAAATCACCTTAAGGGCGTTGTACAAATATATATATATATTAGAATAGAATCTTTGATGGTTTATATATATATATATAGAATCTTCGATCTTTTTGACCATCGAAATATTTGGATTCATTGTCATGGACAAATCGATTCTGTCAAAAATTACTCGAAATCATAGTCTGAAACAATCGTTTTGAAACGTCATCGAACAAGGAATCGATTAGCGAACAATGAATCGATTCTGTCAGAATTCATCGATATCAAAGCAGTCATGATCATTGATCAGAATTCATTCGAAAACATAAATCATTCCCAACTCCAAGATACGTCAAAAATAATTCGGATTGCTTGACATACGAGATATTATTCCCTTGGTATATTGTGTTACGTACTACCTAACGTGATTTGATATGCATTTAGGATAATTCTTTGCTAACTGTCAAATATTAGAATGTTAGTTATTAGTTTTTTAATTATAACATTTTATCCTTTTTTTATTAATTTTTATTCCAGATCTCGGGGAGGGTGGTGCAATCGCAATACCATATAGGGGTACTATTGATATAATTATTGACTCCATTTATAGAATTAAGCGTAATCTATACCAGCACCCTAAATATTAGAGTTGAACCCTACAAATTAGAGTAACGTTGGTAATGTAGTTTTAGTGATTTGTCTTATATGCAGTATTGTTCTAGTTTCTTTAATGTTTTATCTTATTGTTACATGTTTTACTAATATTATTTTATACTCGTTGGCTTTATTTTTTTGTATAATTTTCGACAACTTACTTAATAAATTCAGTTTTAAAATGCATGTAAAAGCCCGGCTGCGCGTAAAACCTAATCAAATTAAATCTAAAAAGCTACGAGTACATGAATAATTCATTCATTTTTAGGTTGGGATTTACGATGCCCGTGCATTTAGTGTGTGTAATAAAATGGCATTCTGACTCATAATAAGTTTGGAAGGTTATTAATAAAATAAAATTAATAATTTTTAAGATGCCGTTTTTGTGAAAAATCATCTCGAGGGCGCTCTATAATTCTAAGGTTGTATGTTAAGGTATGTATTTATTGTGAAAACCCAATCAGCCCGATACATACATTTTAAATTTGGATTTGGTTCGGTGTCCAGGTTTTTATGTCCGTGGGGATGAAAAATTGCATTATTTCTTCTATTGAATAATGGTCGGAAGAGTAAGGAATATAAGCATTACAATTCTTAGTCATAAAAATCGAGCGTATCAATAGATCGGTCTACATAAAACCGTAAACAGTTAAAATATCATTGCCAGTATGAAAACATTGTTTTTTCTCGTTTTTTGCAAATGAAGTATATAGCCTATCTACCAAAATTTTTCTATACCAGTGTACCATACCCCCCCTGCATGCAAAAAACGCTGCTTCTGTCGGCAGCTATTGCTCCCGCTAAATTCCGAGCGAATAATTGATTTTTTGACGTTTCGATCGAAATATTTCGATCATGCCCGTCACTAGTGGTATATATATATAAATTTGTACTTAAGTTACATCTATGGTCAACTTTATCTTATTCGAGTGGTATATTTATGTCATTTTCCCCCCCCAAGTTTTGAATTTGCCAATAAATAATAGTGTCAAGACGTCAATGAGAGTGGTTTATTTATGACGTCAATGCATTTATTTATGCGTCAATGTCTCTAGGTTTCCTTAGGTGTCATTAGTTGAGTTCTATTAATTTTATCGTGACTTGTGTTTGAATTGTTTCAGTGAATACAATGTCTATTCTTTGAAAACTATTCGATAAAATAAGTAATGTACTGTTAATATCGATGTTATAAATACCCACAATCCCATCGGGAATGTAAGTACGCTTTTGTTGTACCTTATATTAATGCTAATCAAATGACATTCAGGCAAATATTTACATTACATCCATAAACATTGTGCTAGACCAAAACCTCCTCAGATGTTTATATTCACCATATTTTTTTCATGACATTTAACTTTCGATTCGTTCAGAATTCTAATCCTGGGTAGTGGTTGCGTATGAGCTAGTGATGGGAATGATCGAAATATTTATATAATCGATTTTTTTTAACCGAAACATCAAAAGAATCGAATGATCCATTCGAATGAATCGCTCAGAGTGCGGGAGCAATAGCTACGGACAGGGGCAAAATTTGTTCTGTCGGGGGGGGGGGGGGGAGGTAGGATTCGAAAAAAGAAACTCGAATATCAAGACTATTCCTATCGTAAAAAAAATGTTTGCATATTCCGGTTGTAATTTATTTTCATTAGTATGGCAATATTTTTGGTAAGCAGGTACTAGCGAAATTTCAATCACTAATTTTCATTCCTGGCAATGATTCCCTTGTTGTCTGCTAGCAACATTAGTATTATTCCTGTAAGCCACGAATTTCAAATATGTATGCATATGCAATTAACATTTTTATAAATAATTAATAAGATTCGAATATCTACATACGTACAATTAAAATAAATAATTATACAAGTTTTTTAAGTACAAAGAAAAATATTTTTACGTACATTATTATTGTGCTGTAATTTCCATTTGCTGTACTTTGATATCTGTTTTATATAATATTGTAAGCTCCTGCTGAATAGCTACTTAGTGTAGCCAGTGGGTACAAATTCCCATTAATAATATTTATAATGTACCTCTTAATAATAAGACAGTAATTATATGCCGTTTTGTTAAAAATAACCTCTAAATCTCATGTACGTTGTAGGCGCCTACTAGAACCCAAAACAAACCATTCATTCATTTGTAATTTGTATGCAATTCACAAATTATTATTAGGTAAATAAAGTTATTTTACTACAGAAAGCGTTTCATTTCAATTACTAACTAAGAGACACCGATGTTAATTTCATTCATTTTAATTTCAAATAAATTAAATATATTTGTTCGTAGCATAGGTAGCAGATATATTATGTTTATATGAACGAACACATGTCACTTGATGAGTTTAATATACCTATACTGAATATTGTATACTGCCCGAAGAAGCTACGGTTGTAGTGAAACCCGATCAGCATTAAATATAAAAATGGTGTTTGCTAAGTTATTGGTTTATTTTATTTTTAATATACACTACCCGAATGTCCCGAATAGATGATACATAACCTAAAAATAACATAGGTAGGTAACCTTCAATTGTGAAAAACTATCACCATGAAAATCTTTTACACATAAACTATACCTACTGGAAACGTAAATCGTCACCTAAAAGTATAAATTCATAATTTACAATTCACACACGAGGTTGTTTATAACATCAACATGCTTCAGTAGGCAGCCAACAATGTACTTCGTTTGTCAAGCAATCTGAGATATTTTGACATCTCGAAATATAACCTCTCGAATGTGAGAATCGATTTGCGTTTTCGAACGAATTCTGACAGTTTGAAAACGATTATCTCGGACTGAACATTCGAATGATTTCTGACCAATCACAACGCTTGGCTGGCATCGATTATTTCTGACCAATCACAGCGACGACTTTCGATGACGTTTCAAAACGATTGTCTCGGAGTTGCATTCGAATTAATTCTGACAATGAATCGAGATATTTCGAATGGTAAAAAAGATCGAGTAAACCATCGATGATTCATCGATTCCGCCCATCGCTAGTATGAGCTATGAGCCCCCGCAGACGAGAGACTTTAGTTGCGGATACACTGGAGACAGTTGCGTTGCAACAGTTGTGGGCATAAAAATCCATTACGGTGTATGAAGTTTCAACCAATTAAATAGAAAATTAACTAAACAATTAAAAGGTAAGTTGGGGTAAAATCGAGTGCTTTTTTGATGAGTTGAACATTTGTCCACTTTGGAATTTTTAATTGAATACAGTACAATTAACAGTATCCCCTGCAAAGGGTTTAATTTTTATTATGATATCTTTAGCTCTTAATTATGCTAATATACTTTTAACAAATAATTATAAGCAATAATTAATCGCCTGAAATATCAATACAAATTGAAAATATCTTCCGAGTAAAAATAAATGGGAGGAATGCAGATCACGCCAAACTCTGGGAATTGAATAAAAATGCACTTTCTAGATGAGAAAAGTGTGTAGAAATTCATTAAAAAAAGAATTAAGGCGCGGAAGAATAAATTGAGGGAGATACAGCCGATCAAAGTTTAATAAATTGCACTTCGCGATCTGATATTATCACCATATTCGGACAGTCCGCCGCCATATTTTGTCCTGAAAATCAAATTAAAAACTTTTAATACTTTTGAAATTTCAGTAGTGCCATCCAAAAAATAAAAAAAGTGTTGCCATATAATAATATCAATGCATGGAAAATTCTGAAAATTAAATATCATTTGCCAGATTGGTAGTTTATTATTTAAAATCTTGTAAATACTTAATTTATGTATATATATAACCTAACCTAACTGCGATTTTCTATAACAAAAAAATGACCCTTTAATAACGCCCACTCGCGTCCCCTTTAGAGTTTTATCCCAGTTTTCAAGTAGTTTGTGGGCTACGCTAGGTTTGTATAGACGGTTTGTGATTTAATACTAATACCTTTTTTCCATGTTATTTCCTGTTACACAAAATTGCCCCTTTAATAACGCCTGCTCGCGTCCCCTTTAGAGTTATATCCCAGTTTTCAAGTAGTTTGTGGGCTACGCTAGGTTTGTATAGACTGGTTTGTGATTTAATTCTAATACCTTTTTCCCATGTTCTTCTGCCTACTCTAACCCAAACTAAAACCTAACCTATTTTGTAAAAAAATATTATTATTATATGGCAACACTTTTCTTTTTTTGGTTGGCACTACTGAAGTTTCAAAAGTAAATAGTTGTTAATTTGATTTTCTTAAGTCATAATTGATAAATAAAACATTGTTTCTATGTATCGCGTACGAAGTTTCAAAACTCTATAACTCAGTTAATAGTACCGACCCCCCACCTAATTCTTTCAGATTCGGATTCCCCAGCCCTAAATTAGTCTAAATCAAGTTCAATTTCGGTTATACTCCCATAAACCGAATTTTACCCTCAGATCGCGAAGTGCAATTTATTAAACTTTGATCGGCTGTATCTCCCTCAATTTATTCTTCCGCGCCTTAATTCTTTTTTTAATGAATTTCTACACACTTTTCTCATCTAGAAAGTGCATTTTTATTCAATTCCCAGAGTTTGGCGTGATCTGCATTTCACCCGATTTTATTTATTTGTTCTTGTTGGTTCATAATACAGCCTTTGATTATATAAATTTATATAATCAAAGAATACAGCGCAATTCGGAAGGGAGATTATTGTAGTTTTTTATGGCTTGGTAAATATAATGGTTTTGCATTTGAGTTCTTTTAAAGATTGGCGCAATAAATTGATTTCCATTTCTCATGAGTTTGTAAAATTCTTGATATTCTGTGTTATTTTTTTCTTTACACATTTTTATAATGGAAGTTTGCTTAAATATATCATCAATATTTGGTACTGGAAACAATTTAAAAAGCAATTTTGTTGGGAAAGTACAGTTTTTTTTAAGTATTACCTTTATAATAATTTTTTGCGAGACTTTTACTGAGTTTAGGTTGTTTTTATAAGATCCTCCCCAACCTATGATTCCGTAAATAAGCAGGGAGTGGACAAGAGCATAATATACATTTTTTAGTATTTTCACATTTAAAATATTTCTTAACCTAACAAATATATATATACATTTCCTTATTCTCTTTACTAACTCCGTAATATGGCTTAAATATACTATATTTTTTCTTGCTTGATGTGGCTCCTACACAACATCTTGAACTTGCATTATAGTATTTCATCCCTTTATATAGTATACTATTCTGAGTATTCGCCTTGTCCTTTTTTAGTAGCCTGATTTCATTGCACGTCCTTGTTTTATGTTTGTGTATGTCCTTGTTGTATACAATTTTATTTGAAAAATATTTGGGTAGCAGGTTGTTTACTATTTTATGTACAAATATCATCGTGTTCAAGGTCAACATCTGTTTCACCGTTAGCCAATTTAGTTCCTTTAACATTTTATTTACTTTTGAATATCTATTTCGTCTGAGTATTGTTCTCATTGCCCTATTTTGGAGAATTAGAAATTTATTTTGTTCTCGGTCGTTACACAGGAAAAGGATAGTTGAGCAGTAGTTAAAATGTGGAGCAATAATGGAGTTATAAATGGTGATTGCAGTTTTTTCGGACAGTTTTTGGCGAATTCTTCCCAAAAAAGATATCCTTTTTCCAATTTTCTTTTGGGTATATGCAGCATGCTTATTATAGTTGAGTTTGGAATCTATTATAACTCCTAAGTATTTTATATCGGTAACATTTTCAATAATTTCACCATCAATTTTGATTTTGCTTTCACTGGATGTCTTCTTATAACCAATTACCATACATTTTGGTTTTTTTGTATTTAATTTAAGCTTATTTATTTTTAGCCATCATGATACATTATCTAGTTCATTATTTAAAATATATATTAGTTCTTCATAGTTTTCTCCAATTATATATATTAGTCTATCATCGGCAAATAGTCGTACTTTGCATTTTGAAAATATTTTCACCATGTCATTAATATAGCGTATGAACAATAGAGGTCCAAGGACTGATCCCTGTGGTACTCCTAATTTATTTTCCATTGGTTTTGAAAATTGATTATTAATTTTTGTTACCTGTATTCGGTCTTTCAAATACTCTTTTATTAATTTAATGGCTACAGTTGAGAAAACAATTTCTTTAAGCTTTCTTACCAATATTTCTCGATCTATAGTTTCGAATGCCCTTTGAAAATACAAGAATATTGCTAAGATAAATATATAAAATGATAGAATGGTGATACACAAAAAATTGAAAGAAAATTTGATTTTAAAATATTTTTATTTCATTTTATACCTATACATAGTTATTTACAAATTATCGTGGTCATTATACTAAGTAGTAATATGAAGATTTGTTTATTTCATACTATATATAATATTTTGGGATTTGCTGAATTGTAAATAATATTTTTCATAAACATACCACGTCATCTTTGTAACATAAAAAAATGCAGGTAAAAAAAGGAAAAATGTTTTACACATTTCTCTAACACCGGCTTTTGGTTGGTGTTGGTCGCGGGAGAAGGAAAATCCTTAAAAATAATCATTATTTTATCGGTAATCCAAAAAACTTATTCTAAAATGAGCGCTTTATGAACTAAGTACTGTAAGATTGCAATTAACCTGTTGATCATACGTGGCTCGGTGTACTGTATGCTACAATGTAAATTTGGAAGCAATATGTTGGGTAGACATGATTTGGAATTTACTCAATCTGTTGGGTCTTTATTCTTACTGACCCATTATTGCGATGGTAGATTTAGAAGCCATATCTGTCGAGTTCCTTATTCCTTTTGGCTCAATATTGCGAAGAAGATTTAAAAACGTTTCATCATGAACCATAATTTTTATTATTATTAACTAAATTATTTATAAAATTATAAAAAATGAATCGAAGCATTTTTTACATCTGATTTTACTGTCCAAGATTGAGAGACTGATCAAAAGTTTGGAGTTTTGAAAAAATTGGCAATAATAATTATTGGAAATTTGCGTTGTCCTGTGCACATGATTCTGATAAATGGTGATGAATGTGAAGTATTCTAATGAACATTTGATGTAATATCACATTGTGACCGGGTGTTTGCACCGTGTCCCGCTCGTAACATGTAGTATCTGCTACAGATGGAACATTAGAATATATCATTCAACGTTCCACTTTGTAGCAATCGCTTTAGGTCCGTGTTACGAGGCCATGCAACACAGAGAAGGTCACGTTAAGACATGGGAGGCTGGAGTCAGGACTGCGGCCCTCACGCCTGCTTGGGGTGGGGGGGCAGCGTGGGGGGCGGCACTTTGAAGCACTGCAGCAGAAAGGCCGTGTACATGACGAAGGCGATGGAGATTGCGATCATGGCGTACATAAAAATGTTTAGTTCTGGCTGCCGGAAGCGATTCTTTCTCAGCCATTCGAGCACTTCTGATTCGGATAGTATATCTCCTGTAAAATTAATCACAAACATATATCCATATTGTGGTATTTATATTAGATATTGCTTAGCTGTGCTAAACACAGATGGCATTGAAACATTAAAATAGGGCTACTGATATTACAGAGTTATGTAATAATAATATAGTACAGCTCTTTAAGGAGAGAAAGATTCCTAACATCATAGAATAAAGTCTTCTGGCTGTCTATCCAGTTTTCATTATAAATTATATCTAATAAAGGACATCAGTGTTTTGTGAATATCCAGAGTTGCGTTTGTAAAGCACCCAATTCAAAGTGCTCATAGATACTCCTAAACCCAAGCAACTCCTCAATATGGAAAGAAACGCACACATGCAGCTGTTGGAAATGGAAAACAATAATAGCTGTGGGGATAATGAAACCATCAGACATTACCAAACACCCTATGGCTTCAACTTCATTTGTCAAAGGAATTCTGTGAAACATGAGAAATAACTTAAGGGGGAGCCATGTACACTTTACTGTCTCTCATATAAATAATAACAATGAGTGTATTTATTTCAAGGGTGAAAGTATTACCTCTGTAAATACTTGGGAATCTTCTTCGGAAGTATACAATTGCAGGTAGTTTAGTAACTCCCCACTTCCGGGCATATCTAGGATCTCCCATCTTTACAAATGTGATGTCCAAGTTGTCCGTCTCCCCATCAATTTTTTCCAGGTTGACTAAAACGGTTTGGCTTTCTGGGAGGTCTTGTTCATCTGAAATGACAATTAAATATTATTTTAAGATTGCTACTTTGGGCAATTTGAAAATTTTAACTATGTTTTTTTACATTCAAAATAAATTCTGTAATGTAAATTTATATTTATGTGGGTGCTTATAAAATCAACTTTAAAGATGTACATATTATTACAAACTAATGTTTACAGAAGATTGCCCTTACGGCGAAGCAGTACAAAGTAATGCATAATCATGTGTTTTTGATTTGAAGATTTTATTGTTTAGAAATATTTTAAATGCTTTGATTAAATACTGAGTAGAACCCTTTCAAATAATGAAGCATTGTTTTGATAGGTCTTTTCATAAGCCTTGAATAAAATAAAGTATCAGGCCTATAAAATTTTAAAGTTCGAAATCTCCTTCTTCCGAACTCTATTTATCCGAATAGTTATTGTTAGCGGCCCAATTTCAAATGTTACACAGAGTTTTTGCACTGTGCCATCGATATGGGACATATAACACTTACAAAAGTATACTGCCAGGAATTCATTTTCGTCAAGGAGTTTATCGAGCATTTTCTTGTTGACTTCTTCGATCTCATTTTTTATTTCGAAGACGTCCTGCGAGGTGAGCCACTGCAGCACCGTCTGCACCTGGTGTAGGTCCCCATCGTACAGCATGGGCACTCGCTTGCGGAAGTAAACCAGCGATGGGATGTTGATGATGCCGTACTTCTCATTGGCCTCGGCACTTGCGATCTTTACAAAGTCTATCCCGTACTGGTCCACATCCGTGTCGATCTGTTCCAGCGATTCCAGGATCTCGTCGCATTCGGGACAATCATCGTCGACTAAAACAACATTGGATACAATTATTATTAACTAATTTTAAATTAACTCTCTTGCTGCCATCGGATTTAGTTTGTTAACATCCTTAAAATTTTGTGGCAGTGAACCTGTTAATAGTGATTTTGTGTCAGGAAACCTGTTAGTAAAGATTGTGTTCACAAATATTTGCTCATTGACAAATTTCCACACTCATTCGAATGAGAATTGGATCTTGTTCTGTTCCTTCTCACCATTTCATAATTCACGTGCTCGACTCCCCAGAATGTAATTTCTTCCTCTCTAAATAAATATCCTCTCTTCTACCAAGCCTTATCTAAATTGCCTCCCCTCCATTCAACATCTCATCTGAAATCGACTCCAATCTTCCATTGAATTTAAAATATTCCATTTAAATAAAAATTAATCCATAAATTCGCCTTCCCTCTCTCCAAACCCTTAAGTCAGGGGTGTCAAAGATACGGCCCGCGGGCCGCATGCGGCCCTCGGACCCTATCAATACGGCCCGCGAGCCGTATGCGGCACTCAGGTCCCATCATTACGGCTCGCTACCACGTGACAATATTATGCGATTGATTTACAGTGTAATTTCAAGAGACGCGCGCATCGGACGCGGTGCGCCGTGCACCGAGCGTGAGCGTAACCTTTTCTCTTACGCCGGCTGGTGGCGCTGGTCTGGTGCACGACTCGTACTCACGACGCCCCCTCCCCCCCCGACCCCGCACCACAAGGGTCGCAGTTGCCGGTCGCCGGCGCAGTCAGATTTAAGCCTTAGCATCGAGCGGTCGCGTCGAGTGTTTATATTACTTACGTACTCATAGTTTGTTGTTCATTCAAGTTCTAATATTGGTACGTGGCATAATGTCGCAAAAACGTAAAGTTGATAGTGAGTGCAGAGTTTTTCAGACAAAATGGGAAATCGCATATT
Source organism: Hesperophylax magnus (assembly GCA_026573805.1). Lineage (NCBI taxonomy): Eukaryota > Metazoa > Arthropoda > Insecta > Trichoptera > Limnephilidae > Hesperophylax > Hesperophylax magnus. The sequence continues at coordinate 27,448,490 of JAIUSX010000014.1, read as the reverse complement.
TTTTCATGGAATGGAAAGGTAAATCACTTTGTTTGATTTGCAATCAAACAATTGCTGTTTGTAAGGAGTTTAATTTAAAGAGACATTGTGATTCGAACCATAAAGGAAAATTTGAAGGTTAAACTGAAAAGATAAGAATGGACAAACTATTATCTTTAGAATCTAACCTTCACGGCCAACAGTCGATATTCACTAAAGCTAAAACTGAAAGCGAAGACGCCTTAAAATCCAGTTTCATTATTACATTAGAAATCGCCAAGAGATCAAAACCTTTCACTGATGGTGATTTTATTAAAGAATGTATGTTAAAAGTGGCTGATGTTTCATTCCCATCACAAAAATCAACCATTCAAAATATTTCGCTGTCACGAAACACTGTTGCTTCAAGAATAAGTGATTTATCTCAAAATTTGGATTCCCAGCTGAAGGAAAAAATTAAGGAATTTACACACTTTTCGCTGGCTATTGACTAGGTCACTGATATTATTGATACTGCTCAACTTGCTGTCTTTATACGAGGTATTAATAGTAACTTTGAAATATGTGAAGAACTATTGAAGTGCGTTCCATTGACAGGTACCACTACAGCAAATGATATTTATTCTGCTATTGAGCATTTAATAGTAGAATATGAACTCGGCTGGAATAAATTTTGCAGCATAACTACGGATGGCGCTCCTGCCATGGTTGGCAAACATTCGGGTGTTGTGACTAAATTAAAACAGAAAATATCAGAAAATTTTGTGGGAATTCACTGCATCATTCACCAGGAATCACTCGCATCCAAATATTTAAAAATGGACCATGTCATGCAACCGGTAATTAAAATAGTAAATTTTATAAGGAGCAGAGGTCTAAATCACAGGCAGTTCAGGCAATTTTTACAAGATTTGGATGAAAAGTATTCTGATGTACCTTATTTCACGGAAGTTCGTTGGCTCAGTCGAGGGGCAGTTTTGGAAAGATTTTTTGAGTTACGTGACCCTATTCAAGCTTTCATGTTGGAAAAAGGCAAGCCAATTGATTATGACAACGACTGGTGGCTTGATTGTGCCTTTTTGGTAGATATGACAAAACACATGAATGACCTCAATATAAAGTTACAGGGTAAAGACTTGATCGTCACTCAAATGTATTCGCATTTACAAGCCTTCGAAACAAAATTAAGACTGTGGGAAATTCACATAAAAAACCAAACACTCGATCATTTCCCTCACGTGAAATCATTTGGCACAGTGAACCAGACAAAATTGGATGAGTATTCTCAACTTTTGCTGAATCTGATCACAGAATTTAACAGTCGTTTTGAAGATTTTCGCAAAATGCATAAAATGGAATTCCCACTTTTCAACAATCCATTTACTTTTGATGCTGCACTGGCACTAATTCATTTGCAAATGGAATTGATAGATCTCCAATGCGACAGCATTGTAAAGGATAAATTTAAGGAAGTTAATGTTACTACATTTTATACACAATATTTCAAGAGTTTGAATAACTATCCAAGTATAAGAAATCATGCGTCACGTATCCTGTGTATGTTTGGTAGTACGTATTTATGCGAGCAGATGTTTTCCGTTATGAAAATAAATAAAAACAAACATCGCTCACGGCTTACGGATGAAAATCTCCAATCGATTCTAAAAGTAACTACGACGAATATGACACCCGACATCAATGAACTTGTCAAAAACAAGAGAAGTCAGGTGTCCGGCTCAAGATAATTTACCTTGTTACCCTTCTTTTTAACTTACTGAATTTATAATAAATAGGTATCTAACTAAATAAAGATTTTAACAATTAAGTATGGGTTTTATTTTTTAAATATTGAGTCCGGCCCGCTTACACACGCCAAATGTTATAAACGGCCCTTAAGAATATCCAGTTTGACACCCCTGCCTTAAGTGATGGCCTAGAACACCCTTAAAGGGTTAAATCCACAAAAATATGGAATAAAAAACAATAACATCTGAGCAGTAAAATTATTGATTCGATGGAAAAGATACTTTGTTGAAGAAGAAGATAATATTAATGTTTATACTTAAGGAATTTAATATTAATAAATCTACCTGGACGATGCTTTTAACCACTAAGCTATTGAGACCTGAGTTTTTATTTATTTTTTGTGATTACGTTACAAAGTCCCAACAGTCTGGAGCCATACTATGGCATCCCCAATTGGATTATGATGTGAGGTTGAAGGTAGGAAAGTAAACACGGCTAAAGCCATATCAAGTAATGTTTCAATTTTGAATTGTGGTCTTACACCAGGGCGATACCAAGAGTATCTTCCATTCTGGAATGTGCCGCAAATATACTATATATTATTTTAAATGCATAAGTTGTGAAATAAAACAAAAAAATCAAATAAAATTTACTGGTTTACGCAAGGGTTTGAACTCGCGACTTTTGGCTCGCTAGTTGAGAGCCTTACCCTTTGACCACGGGGTCCATCAAATAATGAGGTCTCAATAGCTTTGTGGTTAAAAACGTTGTCCCGGTAACACAGAGTCCTGGGTTCGATCCCCAGTTGCAACCGTTATCTTTTTATTTTCTATGTTTTGTTCTGTTTCATGTTTCATTTAGATTTATTAATATAAATAATATTAAATTGATGGGTTTAACCTTCATAAGTTATTTCAGCAAATTGAAGATACTTTGTTACTCTTTGAAATAGTTGCCATTATTATATATTTAGTTTGGTAATAACAACTTTTAGCGATAATAGTTTCCTTAATTTAGAATGCAAAAAGCTTACAGAAGAATACAACCAACAGGGCCGACTCGTCCATCAGTCTCTCGAGCATTCTGTCATTGACGGCCTCGATTTCATCAGCCAGTTCTCTGTTGTCATCGTCTATCAGCCATTCCAGGACAGATTCTTCATTCTGTAAGTCTCCCTCAAATAGCAAAGGGTTACCATTCCTAAAATACATGAATATATTTTTATTACATCGAGGGCCGTTCCTGAACAGGTGAAATGGAGCAATCCGCTCCGGGTGCTGACTTGGCAAGGCGCCGAAGAGCCAAGCAGACAAGGTACTGATCATACCTAACACATAATACAGCGCCCTTCAGATTTTTACTAGTGCCAAGTGCCGTTCGGCTCTGGATTCTATCAATGGTTTAAATAGGTACAAGGTTCGTTATAGCAGATTATGGTAATGTATATTTTCAAATATGTAACCTTGAATTTCTAGTGCAGCCATGCGTAACTAGGGCGGAGTGCAACCAATTTTGTGCGTACATGTCTATCTCAATTCAACAGTACATTGGTTGTATGCATTTGGAGAAATTAGATAAGTTTTGATTTTGTGCATGCAGTTTTTATTGTATTTTGTATAAAATATTGAATGTTAACCTGAAGTACACCATGGCTGGGAAAGTCTTGATGGAGTAACGCTTGGCAAGCTGTGGATCTTGAATCTTTACCATATGAATTCCAAAAACATCACATTCATCATCCACTGTCTCCAAACCATCCAAAATCTGGTCGCAAATGTTACAATTCGGTTTATCTGTGAAAAAAATTATTATTATCAAACATTGAGGTATTACATACACAGTAAACATTAACGTTCGCAAATGGACAACAACGTTGAGACAATTAGCATCAAAGAGATAACACAGGCATCAGTCTGTTACAAGCGCTCGCGGGGTATGGGTCTCCAACGACCACTGCATAATCGTTCTGGAAAAGACAGAACCTATAACCTTTCATAAAACTCAGAAACACTTGACGTAGGCGCGCCGGTAACCCAAGTGCTTTGGGACGTGGAGCGGCAGGCAGTCACCGGCGACTTTGCTCATTGAGTTTGTTTGCGGTCGAAAGGATTCCGGCGACATCAACAGCTGCCACACGTCCCTTCCTACTTTCCGTACGGGAATAATATTGTACACTTAATTTGTAAGGAATATACACTAATTATATAATGTTATCAAATGATTTAATGTGAATGAGTTCTGTCCAAATATTGTAATACGTAAGTACATTTATCCATACTTACAGAAATATACAGCCAAGTATTGTGATTCTTCAACCATGGACTCCAGCATGACTCTGGTGATCAGTTCTATACGATCTTCAGTTTTCTGAGTTATTAACCATTGCAGTACTTCTTCCTCCTCGGCAAGCGATCCTACAAAAAACAAAATTACCCTTTTAAAAATGAACATGTAATTAACTTAACTCATAAGCTGCTATGAGCATCAATTTTCCTCATGCACGAGGAAAATTGATGACAGTTCTTTGTTGTATTCATTTTTTGGTATCTGAACAGCATTTAAGTCTCTACAGAACATCGAAATGAATAATTTAACTTTAGCGAGCTTTGTGGGAAACAGGTCAGCAATTCTTACAGCCTGTTAAGACTATGTAGTCGCATAACTTAATGTTACTTTCCCTTACTTAGTTGCCCTGAACGCAATGCCAGATCGAATACCTTATTTTGTATACAACATTTTGAAATCGAAATACGCACAAAACCTCTACTTGTTTCCTAATATGTAACCATAACAAAAATTATTGTAAATGGAACTAAACTGGTTTATTTTATACTAGCTGTAACCCACCATGCGTTGCTGTGGATAAGTCTGTCTGTGCAGATAGAGAAACAATAGCGGGTTTTGCTTTTACGTCCAAAAGATGGTGCTGTTTTTCAAAACAAACATGTTTTTACCTGTCAGAGGTGACATCTATATAATACAGGTTTATAAAAACATATGCGTATTGAAATGCAACATAGTGTCAAAATTTCAAAGCAATCGGTGAAGAACTTAAGATTTTTAACAAACGAACATTTACATTTTTATTTATTTTATTTTTTAAAAAGAAAAACAAACATTCCCGGGTTACAAATAACCTGACAATATTTGAAAATTTCCTACTACCACCACAGTAAGCGGAAAATGTTGCTTGTGTTGTGATGGAGGACTTAGCCAGCCGAGGAATTGAACACACTACGCCTGGGTGGAATCCAAATGCTATGTCAACTCGGCCACCGACCGGTCTATTATATATAGAAGATAGATTCACCATTAAATTTAAAATTAATTTATATATATTTATTTATTTAATGCATCTAAAATCAATCTCACTAGGACTAAGCCTTTATCGAAGTTAACAATTTACATTTAAGTGAAGCAAAAATAGAGTGATCACAAACATAAAGTAATACTACATCCAAACACAAAATATTTCAAAAAGAATGAAAAAAATATGTATTCAATGAGTTTTGAGAAGAGTGGGTTATAGGGCATAATGGTGATTTGCTGGAAAACGGCTCCCTAAAACGGCTTAATACTACCTTTCGTATGTCATTCTCAGACTTCATATTTTTTTATACCAAATGGACTATTATTTTTCAGTCTGCCTATTTTTTTTTGTAGTTGTTGTAGGCATTCGACTATAAAAAATAAAAACATTGATACACCATACAACCCACTTTTAAAACTTCGATCCATGATTATCGAATTAAAAACGGTTTTACACAATATTTAAAATTTAAAATATGTATATAATACACACATCTGTAGAAGTACGGCCTCTTATTATCGTTATGATATCTGTGGACATTAACAATTAAATAAATACTTCATCTTGCACCAAATTTTCAACACATTTACACTGTTTTACTTATTACGGGTGAGAAGCCCCCGAGAACGGTGGTGAAACTATCGCTCCCTGTTTCACGGCGTATATATTTCTAAAATGCCATCAAAATGTTTCATTTCTGGGTCTAAAAGTAGAATACCGACTCACTTGAAGCATTGTAATAATTTTAGGAAGCTACAAAAACGCTAAGTACTCACAAATACTCTTTTTTCACGTAAATTTGTCGCATTGTATTTTTTGAACTGTCATATTCTTTGAAACGAATAAAATACAATATTCAATGTGCGTTGTGCGTTCCTTTTCCTAACGGTTAGCACGAACGTCACGATGTTGATTTGCGTGCCATTTATGCAAGTGTGTGTGAGAATTCATTGTCGCTCTGACTCAGTTGTGAGCGCGTTTGGTAATCAAACCAAAAATTACCATCTCACGCCAAATCATTTTTAGTTTGGTAAAATTGGCAATTTTAAGTGATAACAAGTCAAGTTTTTCACTATTCCGACCTTACATGGTAAGGCGTATTCATATAAGGAGTAAACAAGTTTATTACCGTTTTTTTATCTTTAGATTAAACAGACAAAAAAAACTTTTTAAGTCAATTTACGATTGTATCACCTTTCTGCATATACACACGTAACCATTCACACTTTGTCAAATCAAAGATATTCTATCTATGTATTGTGTTGTAAAGTTCCAAATAATAAGGGTTTTTTAGGAAACAATTTTTTCCCTACCGAGAAAACACAAGGCCTCTAAGTCTATAATAGCCAGGTAACATTTTAAACACCCAAATGAGGCAAAAATTGTGAGGCGCATATGTCGCCGTTCTATTTGTATAAAGAACAGTAACTTTAAATTCAGTAAATTTAAATGATTCACCATTTCATATATTTATTACGCGTCAATACATCACAATAGGTCGAATCGTGGATTCGTTGAATAATATTTGTATTTAGGTATTATATTTCAACCCATTGACGTAATTTTTTTCAATAGCTTTGGTCGTTAAATGAATATAACTATTATTTCCAACGGCTAGTTATATTTTGATACAGTACTAGTATGCCTTGCACGATAGCTACTGCCATGGTTAAAACAGATTATTGTTTAGGTAAGTTTTTAGATTCTCACGGCCAAAAGCATTTTTGTTGTTTGTTTTTGGGGTGTCATTACACATCTTCGGATCTACCGGATCTGCCCTGATGATGGACACTGCAACGCTGTCCGAAACGTCGGCTAAAGAAGGAGTTAGCGCAACACGGCATAACACCCCAAAAACAAACAACAAAAAAGATTATTGTTTAGTTAACACTGAATAATTTAACAAATATATAAATTAAAAAACAACTTTCTTTTATTTTTCGAGGTCAATATTATTAATATGTATAGATATTCTATCAAATATAAAAATTTTAAATCTACCAAATAAATCCGCCTTCGATTTTCTCGAAAACGAAAGCTCAAATAAAAAAAAATCATAACCCAAAATTGACTTTAAATGAAAGGTAGATTCATTCACAAGTTGGGTAAACTTCGGTTTATGGGCGAAATTCCTAAAAAATAAAACTAGTTATTTTTATACTAACTTTGGGCCGGGGAATCCGAATCCGAAAGAATTAGGTTGGGGCAAGCAATATAAACTGAAATACACGACTTAAAAATTTTCGATGCAGAACAAAATGCAATACCCCATTTTCGACACGTTGTTGACAATAAAATCCATAGAAAAATAACCAAAGATATATCACCAATGATATAGATATATCATTGCCGCAACCTAATTCTTCCAGATTCGGATTCCCCGGCCCAAAGTTAGTATAAAAATAACTAGTTTTATTTTTTAGGAATTTCGCCCATAAACCGAATTTTTTCCCACAAGTTATACCGTTTATACCACGAGTTTCCGAATACCGTGCAAAACAACCTTTCTTTGTATTGGAAATGTTTCTGAAATGCGATTCGTAAAGCCAAAAGCCGTTCAAATCTAATTAGATTTAACAACAGCAAGTGAATGATAAACATTTATAAAAAATGTCAAAGTAAATGCTTTACCAAAATAGTAGGTTCTGCAAATAAGTCATACCTTTTTACTAAGCTGTTTGTTTTACTTAATATTTCCGATTTCCGATTGCGTACGTGATGATGCGCGACATGATCATAACGCACATTTGACGTTGTATTTTGACAAGTTCATTAATGTACAACTACCGCCCTCTAGCGACAAAAAAATGAAGAGATTTTGACAGTTTGAGAAAATCCGCTGGCATATAACAAGCGCTTAAAGACAAATAGAGACATGAAAAATCATTAAACTATCTATACTTCAGTGAGCTTTTATTTCATGAGAACTGGTAAATATCGTGATGCTAGTTTTTGCTGCATACATAATTATGTACTTATACCATTACTAGATGAAATTTCATGACCGGTCAGTGGCTGAGTTGGCATCGTGTTTGGGTCCCAGCCAGGCGTAGTGTGTTCAATTCCTAAGTCCTCCATCACAACACTGGATGAGTAATTTATTTAATTTGTAACTGTGTGTTTCCTGAATAAACTTAAATAAAAAATGTGTTAAAAGTTGTCTTACCTTCAAACACATTGGGTACGTTATCCTCGAAGTAGACGAGCACCGGGAAGTCCGTGACTCCGTAGGACTCGGCGATGGCAAAGTCTTGCGTCTTCACAAACTTAATGCCATGTCTGTCGCAATCGTCATCTATATTCTCCAGCTCTTCCAATATTCCAGAACACTGGGCACATTCATCAGTATCTGGAATTTGTCATAAAATCACATTACCCAAGTTTGGATCATATCCAAAAAAATATGTATTTTTATTGTTGTACTTTGTAAGTACATACATTTTCAAAATTATTTTTTCAATAATTGCAAATTCATTTTTTGGCGTCATTTTTAATTATATGTATTCGTATATTTATTTTTATAATGAGTATGTTTGTAATCAACTGTAATAAATATTTAAATAGGAGAAATTTGAGACTAGAAACTAATCTAATTATTATTCAATGTTATTCAATAATTTATTATTGTTTTATTCCATTTTTGCTTTACTATGTTTAATCTATTATAAATTCAAATAAAATCCATTAGTAGATTATGGTTTTTTAACATTTTGTAAGAAAAAAAAAACAATAAGCTACAAAATCTTCATAATCAAAATTTTATGAAAGGCTTTTTTGGTCTCCAATTTTAATATTATTTCAATTAGTGGATTATAGTTCAAAAAGTAAAAAATTAGTATACCTACTAAATTTTTTTGTGAAATAAAGTAGGTTTGTAATACGGATGGAAGTTTTTTTTACATGTATTGTGTGAAAAATTTTATTTTCCAAAGTTTAAATTTAGAGTCTTGGGAATCAAGGAAAGAAATGAATTAATTTACTGTGTGTATATTAACCAAAGATATTAGAAGAACGAGATATGCTATGTTGTCCGCCGGACCGTAGGCGGAGTACTAACTAATTAGGGTACTTTGAACGGTATCGGGACGTGTACGCACAGAAATCTGTTCTATGTATTAGTGCGGATACCTTAGCGATGCCTTAGCGTAAGCGAAGGTGTGCAGTAGTATTGGTGAACAAAACCGGCGACACTCGGCAAAGCAATTCCACACAGTATGAACTGCTGGTAGCACATCTCGTTCTTCTAATATCTTTGGTTAATATCAAAGATATTAGAAGAACGAGATGTGCTACCAGCAGTTCATACTGTGTGGAATTGCTTTGCCGAGTGTCGCCGGTTTTGTTCACCAATACTACTGCACACCTTCGCTTACGCTAAGGTATCCGCACTAATACATAGAACAGATTTCTGTGCGTACACGTCCCGATACAGTTCAAAGTACCCTAATTAGGTAGTACTCCGCCTACGGCCCGGCGGCCAACATAGCATATTTCGTTCTTCTAATATCTTTGATGTTAACCCATTGGCCTCCAACCCTACCGGCCCGGCAGGGGTGTATCGCTGTGTCTTAAACTCCGACCAAGTCAGCGCAGCTTAAAAACGAAAAACAGTCATACAAGTGACATCTGTGTTTCAAATTTAAAATGCCAATCGCTATTAGTTAATTTTAGTAGTGTTGGCAATGATATATTGGTAAAGTTTTTCCCTGATATTTACGAATGAAGTTTTGTCGGCGAATCGGTCTCTAGTGATTTTTCAAATTGGAGAGTCATTCTGAACTCAATAAGCTTGCTCCAAAAATGCGTGGTGGATGTTAAGGACTATCTTACTGAATTAAATTTTTCGTTGTATTTGTAAAAAAAAATTATGTCAATAAGATTGACCAATATTCAAATTGTTTGTAAATAAATAAAAATATTTTTGTTTTTGTTTTATTTTTTACATTTACTCATATTTTTTTTATTTTTTTAAACTCAAAATATATTTAAATATTGAAGACAATATTAGTGATTTCTAAACGAAAATCTGAAACAGAAAAATCAGAAAAGGAAACGGTCACATCTGGGACACGAACCCAGGACCCCTGTCTTTCCGGGACAGTGCTCTACCAACTGCGCTAATGGGACCCTATTCTCCTCGGTCACTTTTAACTGTATCATACTTCGAATAAGATTACTTAACTGTCCCGGAAAGACAGGGGTCCTGGGTTCGTGTCCCAGATGTGACCGTTTCCTTTTCTGATTTTTCTGTTTCAGATTTTCGTTTAGAAATCACTAATATTGTCTTCAATATTTAAATATTACAATTTGAGGTTTTACTCAATAAAGTTATTCCGAAAAAATAAAAAATCAAAATATATTTTTTACATAACTTGATGCAATACACAAGTAAAGTTAAAAAAATGATTACATTCAAACATACTGTTTCAAAGTTATATTAGATTTAGTATACCATTGCAGATTTAAAATTTTTGGTACAAAATGAATTCAGAGGTGACGGCTAACAATTTGGAGGTCATTGGGTTAGTATTTCGATGTGTCCACTACTACCTGGGTACATATCCATAACACAACTACAAACTGTATCTATTATCTAGTTGCTATCAAGATACAAATACATCTATTCTATATTCTTGGAGGTCTACGGGAAATCTATGTGAAGAATATAAATGATATGTACATAAATAAATTTTGCAAAGAAATGTCATTAAAATCACACATAAATGTTTGTTATATTAAATATATGTCATTATTAAATACATATAATTAATATTATATTATCAATGTACAATGTCAATTTTTAATGTTACTTTTATGTAAGATGAAAATCATATGGTTAGGCAACACGTTCATGTCAATAACAGGCGAAACGTGTAAAAAGAGTAAAATAAATAAAAGCGGCTAGAAGCCAGTGATTCACATAGGCTGCTAACAGTCCCTGCAGACGACTCAATTTAGTTGAGTGGTTATATCGATCTGGTTGAGTTGAACGTAAAATTTAACCGTGTGTAGATGTGTAGTATGCGATAAGGGGGTGTGGCTATCAAGTTGAATGGTTGTGTGGCCAGAGCATCCAACCACCATGCAACCAACCAACCCTCCATCCAAGTTGAATCGTCTGTAGTGCGATTGAACCTTTGAATCAACTTTACTCAAGTCTGCCTATGGAGCCGTTTTGCGCGGAGTAGTGTTTTTTTTAAAAAAATTTTTTTATTGTGAATACCTCACAAGAGTCCCAACTGCTCCCGTCTAGAGCCAGTGAGACTATGGCATCCCCAATTGGGGGATGTTGTGAGGCTGAAGGTAAGTGGGGAAGGGAAAGAGGAAGGTGGGGAAGTACCTGGCTATTCAGATCTAGTCACTAAACACGGCTAAAGCCATTTGGAGCAACGTTTCAATTCTGAATGGTGGTCTTACACCAGGGCGATACTGGTACTATCTTCCACTCTGGAACGTGCCGTAAAAATACTATATATTATTTTAATTAATTAATTGTGAAATAACACAAATTAATCAAATAAAATTTATTTGCGCACGCCGGGTTCGAACCCGCGACCTTCGGAATGGCAGTCCAATGCGTTACCACTGGACTATGCCGGCCGTCAATATATATACATATCGGGGTACATTCAATAAAAATTAATAAAATACCAGGCCTGACTAATGAAAATGAAGTTGGCTATTTTTACATTATATAAGGATTTAACTAGCTTGTTGGATACTACAAGCAACATGTACTCTGATAGAGATGCCAGAAACGAAGCTCTTGGGATTCTTTTGGAGCCGTTAAAATGTATTGAAAAGTATGCAACGATTATCATCAATCGTCAGTATCATCACTATTCATTGTAGCATCACACGACTGATTTTTTATCGTTCCATGAGTCATATTTTTGCCCACGTTTGTCTTTTTCTTTTCGTGTTAATGTGTAGTTGACGATGCTACTAGAATGAACACAAATTGATAAAGTAGGAGCGTGTGTTCCCCGGAGTAGCAACTGACAAAATTGAACCAACCGTATGCAATACTCAACGGTTGACACATGGCGGTTGTAACAAACCAAATTGAGTCGTCTGTAGAGTTTTTAATAATGTGAGAAGGATGGTCATGCAGAATGCAGACTAGGGCAGAGCGGTCACACTAAACTACAGACTAGACTAGGTGAGATGGGGGCATGTAGGTTAGGGCAACACTGACTGGAGGGGGGTTAAGTACCCTCGTCTGCGGCGTGGGCTTCCTCCTCCGCTTGGCTCGCCTCGAGTTCTTTCTTCGCGCGAGCTTTGCGCATCACTTTGGAATTGCATATATCGCACAACGTTTTGTTCCCTAAAGCAGTCGATTAAAACAGAATGAGTCAAGTGTTAAACAACGAGTTAAACTCTCAGTATCACAAAATATTAGGGCAAGCAAAGATTTTGTTCTCGCAAACAAAGATGCGTAATGATATTTCATGTTTTACCAAATGCTGTTTGTGACAAAGTACTCAACAAGTCTTAATACAAACTAGTCTCTTAAGTGCTTTTGTGGAATGACATCTATTTACATTGACAAAATAGATTGCATTCCACGAAATGGTAGTTATAAAAGTAACTTTTCTCAATGTTTGACTAAAGTATAACAGAGATTCAAAAGGATTTTTTTTAAATCAAATTTTACTGTACAAGGTTGAAAATGAAATGAAACATTGATACGCAACAAAAAAAGCAAAATTAATTCAGTAAGAAAAATGCAACAGCTTTTCTAGCATTCAACTGTGGAACCAAGTTAATTATTTTATTATCACAAAATTATGTTCTTTCGTAAAAGTATTTAAGCTTGATCAAAACTTGATGCATATTATGAATTATAGAGATTAGTGATTGAGGAAAGTTCCTTACAGAAATAGACTGCGAGGGAATCCTCTTCCCGAATGAGGGCGATGAGTTCCTCCCCCTCGAGAGCCTCGATCACATCCCCTGCCGGATCCTTCTGCGTCAGCAGCCAGCTGAGAATCTCTTGCTCATCGTATAAATCCCCTGAAAGTACAAAGTTATTACTTTTCATTATAATAAACTTATAATTAGTTAGCTCAATTTTAACTTTAATAATTCATTTGTAAATATATAGAAAAGTGGGACAAGGTTAATACGCACATTGCATCAATTAAATATATTTGGTAATGGGTAATTTCTCAGGAATATATTTTTGGGGAATATTCCCGAAATGGGATTATTGTGAGAATTGTCATCTAAATGTTGCGATCTCAATGAGATTGTCTACTACAACGAAATTTCATGTTATGTACAAAGTAATGTATTGTAAATTGTATTAATAGCTGAGGACAGAACTTTTAGAATTTTTGAAAGTGCAAGCTGTCAAAATGTCGATACTTGCGGCCGGCCGATAAGCCTGTGATGTCATAGTACATACATACAATGACTGGCGCGGCATGTTTGCAGCACTGTCATTCGAATTATGAATTGTACTAAATTGTGTCTCGTGTGACGTTACAAGGCACGATTGTATACGTTTTACTCAAGTTCACTTTGAAATCTCATAACTTTGTCATTTTTGGAGAAAACGAAAACTAATTTTAATATGGTTATTAGATCTTTGTAATACAACTGTGTACGATTATTGAGTCTGGAAAACTCCAGATTCGACGTAATGTGGGTGCGCGTCAATCTTGCCAGTACGGCAAGATTCTACGCATGTCTATACCGCTCACCGAACCATAGCGAATCAGACACTTCCGAGCTCTTCAAACATTTGAGAGATACTATTGATGATCTCTTGCCCCGCTACCCTTCGGCCGAGTTTATTGTTCTGGGGGACTTCAATGTTCATAACGAACCATGGTTGAAGTTCTCAGGCCCAACGGACTCGGCTGGCCGACAGGCGGAATCCTTTGCCATTTGCTACGGATTAGAGCAACTGGTTCAGGAGCCTACAAGGGTTCCTGATGTCCAGACTCACCGTTTCAATCTGTTAGACCTATTTTTAACTACTGTGCCACACGGTTATAAGATTGACGTCACAGCGCCTCTGGGATCATCTGACCACTGCCTAGTGACGACATCAATCCCCGTTAGCCTCAGACCAACCAATGAGAGGCTGAGGAGAAAAGTGTGGCACTATAGGTCAGCAGATTGGTTCGGTATGCGGGCCCATTTCAACGCTTTTCCGTGGTCAGCTGTTTGTTTTCGGACTTCGGACCCTTCAAGATGTGCCCAGGAGATTGGTGAAGTCATCAAATCGGCGATGGATGACTTCATACAATCGACTACTAAAGAAACTGGTGTGGGCTCAAAGCCGTGGTTCAGTCGACAATGCTCCGAAGCAGTTCGACGAAAAAACGCGGCTTACCGAGCCTACAACACATCTCGAACGCCCGAAAGCAGATCAGCATACAACAAATCGGCAAAGGAATGCAAGAGAATCATTAATAGGTCAAAATTCGAACACGACCTGCAGATCAGCAAAAAGCTGGCTGCCTGCCCGCATGGCAGCAGAGCATTCTGGTCCCTTGCAGGCTCAATAGGTCGGAATTTTTGCAAACCCAGTTTGCCACCTCTTACCAGACCTGACGGCTCACTAGCAAACACCGCCACCGAAAAGGCTAACTTATTAGGGAAAATGTTTGCGGAAAACTCGACCCTCGATGACGGAGGTGCTGTTCCGCCGTCGGTTCCTCACTGCGGCTTCTATATGAAAAAGCTGAGGATCCGGCATCGGGATGTACTCCACGTTATACGGGGGCTCGATGTTAACAAAGCTAGTGGACCTGATGGAATACCTGCCCTGGTATTGCAGAGGTGTGCTGCGGAAATAGTTCCAGTTTTGACAAAGCTCTTCAAAATGTCCCTGAAGTGTGGCACTGTGCCCTCTGGTTGGAAAAAAGCGGTCATTCACCCTATTCCCAAGAAAGGTGACCGCTCCAACCCGGCCAACTACCGCCCCATAGCGATCACATCAGTTCTGTGATCTCTTCCAAAGTGATGGAACATGTGATCAACGACAAACTGCTCACATACCTCGAGAAGAACAAAATTATCAA
The DNA here is from genome assembly GCA_026573805.1 of Hesperophylax magnus. NCBI lineage: Eukaryota > Metazoa > Arthropoda > Insecta > Trichoptera > Limnephilidae > Hesperophylax > Hesperophylax magnus. The sequence goes on along the minus strand of JAIUSX010000014.1, from coordinate 27,433,418 downwards.
CGACCGTCAATACGGATTCCGGCGGAACCGCTCGTGCAGTGATCTTCTCGCGTATGTGTCGCATGTTTGGGGGCGGTGCCTGGAACGTCACGGTGAGACCCAAACGGTCGCACTAGACATATCCAAGGCCTTTGACCGGGTCTGGCACCGAGGACTTGTCAACAAATTGCCTTCTTACGGACTTCCCGCATCCCTGTGTACGTGGATTGCTGACTTTTTAAGGGATAGGTCGATTCAGGCAGTTGCTGACGGTTTCACCTCATCCTCACACTCTATAAATGCTGGCGTCCCACAGGGATCGGTTCTGTCTCCGACTTTGTTTTTGTTGCACATCAATGACCTTTTGACATGTGCACCGATTCATTGTTACGCGGATGACAGTACAGTTCATGATAGCTTTTTGTTTGACAAGCCCCCAAAGGGCACACAAACTCCAACGGCTCGGAGGGCTTTGAAGCAGAGAATGGACGGTTATCTCGAGAGTATTTCCTCCTGGGGTAAAAATAATCTCGTCGAATTTAATGTTTCAAAGACCCAATCCTGTCTGATTACGTCTAAAAGGGATCTAAATGATAACCTAGTCTCCTTCAACGGAAGCAATCTTCCGAACAGGCCTTCCATTGATATGCTTGGTGTAACTATAAGTGACCAGCTCAGGTATGGGGGCTCCATCGAAGCCAGAGTAAAGCTGGCCTCTCGGAAGCTGGGCGTACTGTACAGGGGCCGCAGATACTTTAATAGTACACAACTGCTGACCCTGTACAAATCGCAAGTGCGCCCTACTGTCGAATTTGGCAGCCATCTCTGGTCCGGAGCCCCTAAATACCTGAAAAAAACCCTTGACTCTGTGCAAAAACGGGCGGTCCGTTTGATAGATTCCCCAATCTTAACAAACGGACTGCAATCTTTAGAGCACAGGCGTCAGGTAGGTATGCTGTCCTTGTTCTATCGGTATTACAATGGAAGTTGCTCTGACGAACTAGCGTCATTGATCCCTTCGGCACCGGTGCGTAGTCGGGATACACGCCAAACGGGCGCCCAACATTTGTACACGGTTGACATTTGTCACATGAGAACGGGTCGCTTCTACGATTCGTTCTTAAGTTCAACAGCTCGGCTGTGGAACGAACTGCCGGCCTCTGTGTTTCCTCCCTCCTACAACATGGGATTCTTCAAGACCCATGTTCACTCCTTCCTCTCCACAAAAAGACCCTCCACACAGCATCCTCAAAGATGACATAGGCCCTGAGGGAAATTATTTTCTTCAGGGCCTCCTGTGTGGAGTTAATATAAAAATAAAAAAAAAAATACATTTTCATAAAAAAGATAACCTCATCCAGAAAAACATTCTTAGTAAAAAAAACTTCTACTTTGGGAAATTTATATTAGGCCGAGGAATATTCACAGCTGCACATCACTAGTTAGATAACAATGAGAAATAACTATTTCAGTAACTGGGTTACGAATAACCTGACAATATTTAAAAATCTCCTACTACCACCACAGTAAGCGGAAAATGTTGCTTGTGTTGTGATGGAGTACTTAGCCAGCCAAGGAATTGAACACTGTGTGGGACCCAAACGCAATGTCAACTCGGCCACCTACCGGTCGATTATTAAAATCGATTGTTCACTTTATGTTCATTGTTATTGATGTGAAAGTTTTGAGGTTATTTTTTTTTTCTGTCTCAAATTTATCCCAAACCATGGACCTTAGAATCTAAAATAGGTTCCTAGTTTGGGTTTAATTAAAAATTAAATTCAAAGCTTGCCTAAAAAAATCTACTTTCGTATTAACTGTGTCCTGTTTTTCTGTATATTTTAGTCATTTCATTGGAGTTACATCAAACCCCTGCAAATTCACGATCGTAAACAAAACATAATATGTATTATTTTAAAACAACAATATACCGGCATAAATGACTGGCTCCTTTGATCCCATTTTGAAGAACAGAACAGCTGGCAAGGCAAACACGCCATATTCTTTGGACATTTTTTTGTCATCGATCTTGACAAAATTAATTCCAGCGCCGTCAGCCTCGTCGTCAATGTGCTCTATCTCCGCCAACACCCGTGGACACTGCTTACAATCAGTGCTGTCTGGAAAGGATTAACACAAACACTTTATTGTTAGGTTTTACCTGCCGAATTTCACTGTGCAGTTATTGTATACCATTCAATAATATCATCTAATTTAATTATTTAATCATTTTTTAAAACAACAATTTAAAAAAATATATTTCAAGTTAAGCCAGTTGGTAAAACACTGTGCAATAAGTTGAATGATCTTACAAAAGAATACTGCCACATAGTCCGATGTTTGCCTGATCTTCTGGAACATCTTCCTGTTGACCCTTTCGATGTGGTCTGTCAGCTCCATGTTCTCGGGGTTGGTGAGCCAGTCCAGGATTTCCTCTTCATCATCGATGTCTCCATCGTAGTTGATGTACTTGCCCTTGCGGAAGTAGGAAATTCCCGGCGGATCCCGGAATCCGTACTTCTTGGCCATCAGACGGTCTCCCATCTTCACTATTTTGATGCCGTATTCGGACGCCTCGTCGTCTATCAGCTCCAGATGGCGGAGAATTTTGGGACTGTCTGAGTTTCCTTCTTTATCTGAAATGATTATTACTTTTTTAATAAGATAGACAAACATTCCTGGGTTACGAGTAACCTGACAATATTTGAAAATCTCCTACTACCATCACAGTAAGCGGAAAATGTTGCTTGTGTTGTGATGGAGGACTTAGCTAGCCAAGGAATTGAACAGATGACGCCCGGGTGGGACCCAAACGTGATGCCAACTGAGACACTGACCGGTCTGCATTATTATTTCATGTCTTGATCATGATAGTGAATTCGGTCAACAAATGTCCCAGGATGGTTTATATTGACTTATTCGATAAATTTGCATTTAAGAATAGGTTGTTTTTACAATATCATCTAACCCTTTCTACCTATTTTGATTCGTTTAATTATGATGCATAGTTGAACTTACAAAATATGACGGCCAGGAACTCCTTGGTCTCGATATAAGTGTAGAGAGTGTCACGGTCGATGTCCTCAATACTCTCGTCATCTTTCTGTTTTATCATCCATTCCAAGACACTTCCCTCATCCAACAAATTTCCTAGAATCAGGTTTTATTAATATTATTTTTTTTATACAAAAATGCATCAAATGTATTTCATTCCATATTTCATAATAACTATTATTAACGATTGTAGAATATTTTCTAAAATTTTCTATCATCGTCATTCAATCACTAAAAATACTAATTTTGGTTGTCTGTGTGACCTGGTAACTCGGATTCAATGAACTCAAATTTGATTTAAATTTAATTGTCATTTTCTAAATTTGAACTGATTGTGTGGAGAATTCAGACAAGCGATAAAATACCTCTCTATTGTATAATATTTTAACTGAAAATTATTCTAATTGTATCGTTTTCAAAATTGAAACTGATCTGGCAAGAATTCAGACTATTCTGTGATTTTTAAAGGGTTAGTCTATTAGTCCAAGCGATGACCGTAAAAATCCCATCCCATAGGCCACATGAACCAAATTAGTACTGGGCTTTAACCCCAAATAAGATTAGTTAAAAAAACGCATTCATCCAGATTTCGGCCCGGGAGGAGTCCTGGAAAGCGACGACTTCCGGTGTCATTTTTGGGATGAAAATATCTGACGTGCCACACGAATGAAATCGATGTCAGAATTTAGATAAAAATTCCCTGTTTACGAATATGTCGTTCGGCCGAAATTCGGCCGAGGAGAACCTTGTGGTCTACGCGATTATTCGAGCGAAAAATACCTTTCTTCTAGCAACATTTTTAAATTACCCGCGTAAGGAGCATCAGCTTGGTGAGCGGTGAGTGCCGGTGCTGACAAGGGGCGGTCGCGGCCATCTGCCTGCACTTACCGCTCACCAAGCTGATGCTCCTTACGCGGGTAATTTAAAAATGTTGCTAGAAGCAAGGTATTTTTCGCTCGAATAATCGCGTAGACCACAAGGTTCTCCTCGGCCGAATGACATATTCGTGAACAGGGAATTTTTATCTAAATTCTGACATCGATTTCATTCGTGTGGCACGTCGGATATTTTTATCACAAAAATGACACCGGAAGTCGTCGCTTTCCAGGACTCCTCCCGGGCCGAAATCTGGATGAATGCGTTTTTTTAACTAATCTTATTTGGGGTTAAAGCCCAGTACTAATTTGGTTCATGTGGCCTATGGGATGGGATTTTTACGGTCATCGCTTGGACTATATAGGGCTAGTTTACAATAAATAACAATTTTTATAAGGAAAATTATAACAAAACATTTTAAATCATCATTATTTTTGTGACGCTTAATGGAACGCACCAATTTAAAGGTATATTAATTTCATGTTACATTATTAAAGATAATCTGTTGTTACTTATATTTCTATATATGCATAATTATTATTTTTTCCTGTAGTGCAGTCAGAACCGTTCATTTTCCATCAATATTTGGTATATTGATTGAACAAACATTTTGTAGCTCTACAGAAAACATTATTGTCCGTGTGAATCCTTATCCCTCTTATTTTTCCATTTTTTAAGAGAGATAAAAAATACTCTGTAAAATAGATTATGGCAATCGTTTTTTGTTTTCACATTTTAAACTTAATAAATATATAAGATAAGCAGCCATAGATACTGATAATCGTCAGTTTGGAGCACATTGATGATTGGAGATAATTGTCACACACATGGTTGCATACGCAGTACATAACACTCTTTTAGGACTGTTGCCACTGTCCAACAGCATTTATAGATTACTTATATGCTAAGGTGACAATGTATGCGGTGATGGATTCTCACTCGCTTCCTATCTGTAGTGTGTATTTTGTTGTAAAATGTATTATAAGACATATTCAAACCCCTTTTAGGCCATCCTTAAATACTAAATGTAAAGAATCCACATCCTTTGAGAGCTAATAAGACTACATAACAGATATTATTATAAAATGTATGTAAATAACTCACCCAATGAATGATGGGAATATCTGACAGTCGCAAGGAGTTTGCGATAGAACACTTTTGTTGGTTTGTTTCATGCTTTAGTGGGAATAGTTGCGAGAGGGGAAATGAGAAGAGTCTATGTAGTAATAGTAACAATTATTATTTATTGATTCCCATAACATGATTTGTAAGTGAGGACAGTTCTTTGTTAAAGCTAACATATTACCCGCTAGACTTACAGGTTGCTTCTAACAACCCTGACGTAATCATGAAATGAAATCGCTTTGTGAACTTCTATTTCTTAACATTATGATAAGTGTAGTAGTGTACCACTTGAATTTGTACTAGTCATTAGCATGCCCGTGGCGCGTACCATTTCGTCTATACATAGTCTTAGCGCAAATTCAAATATACACATTTTATAAAAATATAAGATTTCATTTATCAAAATATGATGCTGGAGAATGATCCAGACAACCGGGAGGTTTTAGAGTTTCTCCGCCTGGTGGGCTTTGAATTTATCAAATGATTACAAAACTATATAACATAACATACAAAGTGAAGGTGGCTATAGAACCGAGAGAGTCCAGATACAATTCATTACCCTACTCCAATATTTGCATTTGGGATTTTCTAACTACGAAAAGAGCATAAATCTATTTGGTTTAACATTATAATTTATTTAAACTCACTTTTTAAAAGCGATAATTTGATCAAAATGTATTAAACATAATACTTCAAATCTTTTTGATATGTTTTTAATAATATCAAGAACAACAATAAAACATAACGTGAATATATATATATATAACAGATTTCAACAATTTATTGTGAGTAACTATCTCGTTTTCTAAACTTTCAAATGTTCAATATATCTTTTTAATAATTCAAGGGTGTCTCTACATTATATTTACATCTAAAATAAGTTAATGTACTCAGTCCCATTTCAAAATTTTGAACTATATTCAGGACAAAAATGCTTTTATGGAAGTGTTCCCCCCATTGGCTAGCAAGTCACTTTGTCTTAAAATGCCGAGATGTTCAATCATTGAAAAGTATTCTAAATATCTTCATGGGTGTTGTTTGTTTATATTGGAACTACATATATTATATTGTATTATCTCTGGTTGAGGAAGTCGGGAGCTCAAGGGGGACACAAGTTTAAAATGCAGTGTTAATATGTATGTGTATGTATTGTAAAGCAGCAAGTTAGGTCCACACTTCATTTAACACAACATTCGAGCTGCGGTCAGTGGCGTGTAGCTAGTTAGAGAAGCCCGAGGCTTGTAACTGTAACAAACGTCATTCCAAACTCATGTCCTCTTGGAGCTCCGTTCACAACCAGGATGGAACAGGTTACCTCGATATCGTTAACAGGTTGGCCTAAATGTGATATCAAATGTAACATGAATGGGATGACGGATAGTTTTTACCACCACCAGATATTACCGCTCCCAAATAAACCTTTTTTCCCTTTGGCGCCCTTTTCCGGCTTGGTTGCTACGGCTTTACTGTTCTTCCCAAACCCCAATGGAGTCATCTTGTCGGCGTTCCTGCCTCCCTTGGCGTTCGAGGGGGTGGCCTTGGGCACTTTGGTGGCGCTTCCCACTTTGGTTGGACAGCATTGGTATGGTTCGTAAGTGGGCTTCGGAATAGCCTTCTTCCCTCCCAGCCCGATGTAGAAACAGCCATCGCCTGCAGTCAGTAAACAATATGTCAGAACACGCATTACAAGGCCGTGTGGAAGTCACACATGCGACAAAACAAACTATGCTTCATGCCAATGCATACCAAGCATTATTCGTTCCATTCCATCAATACGTGTTGTTAGTATTAGAAAATATCAGATTTGCAAGCAGAATGTAAAGCTAATTGAAAGTTGACATTGTTCGACTGTCTGCAGACGACAACTATTTTACATAAACAGATTAGAGGACACAGAGAAATGAAAGGCAACACAGTGGTAGAGTATAGGTTCGGTACTACTGTACAGACAGAGTGGACGGACAGGGCAGTGTATGCTGTACAGAGGGGAAGTAGCCATGCAAGTTGATGAGATTAGGTGTGATGATGTCTTCCTCCTGACAGTTATTCGGGGCACTACCACTTTATTTGGCTCCAATTACCTGTAAAGAATCGTCTGATCTTTGTGAATAAGTTTTCATCATCCGAACTGTCACTATCGGAAGAATCGGAAGAGTCGGAAGAATCCGAATTTGAATACTTTATTGGTTGTTTTTTCTTCACACTTGGTTTTAAAGGGATTCTGCTTTTGGCCTCTTTTAAATTTCTAAAATTTTTCCCCTTTTTTTTAAAATTCGTTTTTTTTCGTTTATCATTTTGACCACCAGTTTCGTAGCCATCGTCATCAGAATTTGAATCTGAATCATCCTCATCAGTATCGGTATCGACTTCACCGTCTTCAGTATCATCATCACTTTCAACTCCAGAATCGCTGTCTTTATCATCATCTGTACTGTCATCATCGTCATCATCATCGTCACTATCATCTGTATTTTTTTCATCAGAATCACTATCTTCGTCTGAATCTTCATCAGAATCGTCATCATCTGTATCATCTTTGTCATCGGAATCATCATCATCATCTGAATCATCGTCATCTGAATCATCATCATCTGAATCATCGGAATCATCATCGTCAGAATCATCATCATCAGAATCATCATCATCTTCAGAATCATCATCATCTTCATCACTATCATCATCATCACTATCATCGTCATCTTTGCTGTCACTATCGTCATTATCGTTACCTGTTGGCATTAGTATTATTCATGCAATGAGCTGATTAAAGAAGGTATTTAAAGTGCCAGACAATATAGAATCGTAATTAATAAAATAAGCTAAATTAGCAAAAAGCTTTAATTTATGTCAGAACATATATTCGTTGTTTTAGAGTTTTTAAACAGTCACATGCAGTTTTATAAAATGTTTTTTTAACTTGAAATAATCAGAACGTTACATGAAGTTTTATTACAAAAATACAAATATAATCTTATATAATTTATTAAAAACTATCTCAATTTAAGGATGTGGATTCTTACTTTTTTGTTCTACAAGCCACTGGAGAACTTTTTTCTCATTCTTTAGATTACCTAAAAATATATGGATTGACCATTATAATTATGTGTGTTTACAAAGAATCTCATCAAGCAGTTTCATAAACTACCACAACATGGTTTATGGTTACCGTAAAATGGGGTGACTTCATCAATTTTCAACTTAGAAATGAAATAAATTTTTTTAAGAAAAATTTATGTCATATTATTTGCAATGTTTAAACTAACGAAATGTATATATAAAAATGTTTATGTGTTTGGGCAGTCAAAAAAAACATGGTGATTAAAGTCGCTTTTCGAATTGGGGCGACTTTGATATACCATTTTGTTATACGTCTACAAACATACGCCAATCCCAAATAAGAATAATGCTAGTGTGAATATTCTATTACTTATGGAGTTATATATTACATCGATAGTTACTGATACACTTTACAATATAAATGACACGCAACGCAAAGAATTAAAAAAATGATTTACTTATGTAAATTTATATTTCTCCAAAAAAAAATCAACAGCTTCACAATTCAACTGACAATATGTTTAAGTATAACTAGAAATCAACTAATTTGATACTTATTTTTGAAGTATAAAAATTATTAAAAAGAAGCGAGTAATTTCTGAATGGTAGTGGATTATGCAGATTTCTGCGATTATCAAAGTCACCCCGATTCAAAAGTCGCCCCATATTACGGTACAGGTAAAATACATTATATTCTAATATCACAAAAAATATATATTGTGGTGAGTGGATTCAAAAGATTGAATTATCATATAATTATTTACGACGTAAAAATATGAAATACTAAATAATGTTTATTGATTTAAAGGATTATTCAATTAAATTATCTATGTTGTGTTTTAATGATAAATTATGTAGGTAGGTCTGTATAATGTTTGGTGGGGTAGGTACATATTTTCAATTGAAATAATTTAGTAATACTCATTGATTCCATAAAAGCTGTAAGGTATTTAAGACACACCATAATTTTACTTGGATTAACCCATTGGCATACGTATCTCCGAGTAAGAATGGCTGCTATTACATAATTACAGTGAAATTCTCTTATAAGGAACTCATTCAAAGGACCAAAATATTAAAAAAATGTTGTCATCCTTGTCCGTAGATTTTATTGTCAATTTTTAATAAGTGGGGATTTTTTGCTATAACTATATAAAATAAGTTGACTTTTGGAAAAATTCCTTGGAAAATACGTTTTCAAGTAAATACTATTTTCAAAAGAAAGTAAACCATTACTGACAATAATGAATTTGAGAAAAGATAATTCGGGAAACTTCATATTATTTTGGTTATATTAGGCCACTTCAAAATAGATTCATTTTCTAGGGACAGTAAAAACCAAACATCTTATGTGGGAACCTTATAAGTGTACAAAACATGGTATATCATTTCGAAACAATTGCTCCCTCTGCTTGTAAGTCTTCAATGGCCATATAAATAATCAACGCCATTAAAAGGACAGAGCAACACTCAAATAAAGTAGTGACAATTGAATGTATTTTTTTTTCGTTTTAAACTTGACATGCCGATGGGTTAAACAATATATTTTGCAGAGGATTAATAAAAAAATAATAAAAGAAAACTTACCATCGTACATGATCGGAACTCCCGTTTCGTAGTAAACTAACGCTGGGAAACTGAAGATACCGATTTCTGAGGCCAGTTTGGAATCCTTGGATTTGACAAATTGTATTCCGTGCTTATCTGTGTCATCATCAATGGTTTCTAACTCTTCCAGAATCTCACTGCAGGACTCACAATCGTCACTATCTGAAAATATAATAGGAATTAGAGCAATACAGATACTTATTGTAATATACAACTCTTTTTATTTAAAACAATGTTATTAACCCTTTTGTACCAAAGATTTCAGAATTTTTCCTCCTTTTCTGGAGTGATTAAAAATTCGCAGTTTTTGTTTGTTTATAACTACTCGCTCAGGCGGTAGCCATTTTTATATTTTGAAACATTATTTTTATGCTTAATTTCGACCGAAGTTTTGAAGGTATCTGTTTGTTGTTTAATTAATGTGTTTTTTTTTTTAAATTAATAAAATGTAATATTTTTTGTGAACAAATTGTAATATATGTGAAAAACACCCACTGAAACCTAATTGTTTTGTCAAATAAAAGTAGCGATAACTTCAAAAGTTTTGAAAAAAAATTGTACTAAAATTTCAAATAACTCTTCCAATTCTTATATTATGCTTCATACTTACATCATGTACAAAATTCGCCATAGAACTTGATAATTGAAATCTTATCAAGCATCAAATAAATATTATAGCACTGCCAATTTTAATTCAGGTCTGAAAGGGTTAAGTTAATGACACTAAGAAAATCCCTGATGCGTTAATAATCTTTATGCGTTTTTCTAAAGCGCATGGTTTGAAATCCCCCATTCTGGTGACCTTTTATCGTCCAAAATGCCCATGTTTTTTATTGAATTATTTGATTTTCTTCTTTACCAACTATCTCAGCACGAAAGAATATGTATCTTTTCTTTGTTTTGTCATATGTAGGTACTTACAGAAAAATACTGCCAGGTGCTCCACGTCGTCGATTAGAACTCTCAATGTTTTCCTGTCAACACTTTCAATGACATCGGGCTGTGAGTTGTGGAGTTTCAGAACCCACTCCAAGATGGCCTCCTCATGCATGAGATCCCCGTCGTAGATGGTTCGGAACTTATGGCGGTAGAAGGCGAGCGCCGGCAGATCGGGAAGGTCGTACTCCTTGCCGACTCCTTCATCGGATGTTTTCACAAAGTCAATATCCTTCTCTTCACACTCGTCATCGATATTCTCCAATTCCAACAAGATCTTTTGGGACTTCTTATCTCCCTCTTTGTCTGGAAAAAAAAAAATTTCAATATATGTTAGTCACCACTGACTGATCCCTTTAAGAGATTTCAACATACGTCAGTCACCATTGGCCGATCCAGATGAATTTAAGAGATTCCAACGTACGTCAGTCACCACTGGCTTAATGGGAGAGTTTTGCTGTAGCATTAAAAGGGTTTAGTCGTAATATTTAAAAATAAAGATGTGATTGGGTACTTACAGAAGAAGACTACGATGTGTTCGTTTTCCATAAGTATTTTTTCTAACATGCGTGAGTTGACTTCCTCAATCTTGCCAGGAATTTCCAGGGTGTTCTCATCAGTCAACCAAGACAGAACTTCGTCCTCATCCTCAATATCACCTGAGAAAATAACACATACATTTTAAAGAAAAAGCTTTCTTAAACACATGTCTTTTCAGTAAACAAGTCTTCCTTAAGAATATCTTACCTTTGTAGACGAGTGGATCTTTGTTTCTGAAGAATACGAGAGTTGGGAAGGTCTTAATTCCATTTTTCTTGGCAATGGTCAAGTCTTCGGTGGTTACAAAAATGATGCCCGTTTCGTCTAATTCATCGTCAATATTTTCCAACTCGTCGAGAATATTGTCACAGTGTTCACCTTCCTCACACTTGCCACCTGGAAGAAATTCATATTGATAAATACTTAGTCAGTGCCATAAAAACCATAATTTATTGTGCAATGGACGGACTTATTAATACGGGATTTAATATAACTCACTGAAGTAGACGACTACGTATTCATATTCTTCAATCAAATTCTTTAGAATCTCATCTGTTACTTCTTCGATGGTGGCTGTGTTCTTCTGTTTGATGAGCCAAGTCAAAACTTCCTCCTCGTTCATCAGTTCCCCTTCATAGATGGCGGGAATCTTCTCCTCGAAGTACAGCAGGGCCGGGAGGTGGTCGATGCCGTATTGCTTGGCTTCAGCCTTGTTGTCCATGCGCACAGTGACTATTCCTTCCTTCTCTAATTCATCGTCGATGTTTTCCAGTTCATTCAGGATCCTGATGTCTTGCTTAGAATCTTTGTCGTCTAAAATAGAAATGACATTTATATTAAATACAACAATGATCAGTCAGAAAAAGTCTAATAAAATGTATATTATAATAATCTATCTTATTCATTCGTTCTTAACCATTCATTCTCTTTTGGATCAAACTGATTTGCGAGGTTATTTTCAGTTTCAACACTGAACTTGAAAGCTTTACTAAAGGAATGATCTAAGGTACTCACAAAATATTACCGCTATATATGGAGTATTCTCCAGAAGTCGGTCCAGCATTTCATCGGTGATTTCTGGAATCTCACTATGTCTCTTCTGGTGCAGCAGCCATCCCAGGAGCTCTTCCTCCTTCATGAGATCTCCTTCGTAGATATGCGGGATGCGTCTCTCGAACAACACGATAGTGGGGATGGTGTCTATGCCGTACTCCTTGGCCTCCTTGTCATCATCTATCTTGACAAACGCGATGTCGTTCTTATCACACTCATCGTCAATGTTCTCTAGCTCCGCCAGAATTTTTTGACTTTTCTTTTGGTCCTTATCGTCTGAAAGAAGTATAGATTATGTAAGTTAATGTTTTCCCTTATTTAGCCTGCCTCACAAGTTCGCCTAAGCGGGTGGTGATATAAATCCCTCGGTTGTTCACCGTACACTACACACAGGATGAGGTTCTTGTGAAGTGTCACATTAAAAATATATATTTGTATACATTTAGTAAAAGTCTTAGAAATATGAACCATATAAGTTAGGGTTAACATTCATTTTAATCTTTTATGAAGACCACCTAAAACTCAAAAGTTTTCAGAGGGTCTTACTTACTTATAAGTCTTACTTAATACACAAATGTGATAACTTACAGAAAAGTACAGCGACGTAAGGCATTTTCTCAATGATGAGGTCCAACATTTCATCGGTGATGTCTTCTATTTCATCGCTCTCCGTCTGGTATTTGAGCCATTCCAGAAGCTTGTCCTCATCCTCCAGGTTTCCTTCGTACAAGGTGGGGATCCCTTTCTCGAAGTATAGAAGCGATGGAATCTTCTCTATTCCGTACTCCTCAGCTTCATCAGGATTGTCGATCTTCACAAATACAATTCCCAGTGTGTCACATTCATCGTCAATATTCTCCAGCTCATTCAAAACTTTCTGCGACTTTCTATCATTGTTATCATCTAGAACAAAATATTTAATTATTCATCAAATATTGACATCATTTCTTGGCTTCCCAAGAACATTTAATTTTGCATGCAGATTTTCCGAGGAATAAAGTTTCAGGAAAGAAGTAGTAAAAAGAGTTGAAACTCACAGAACAGTACAGCCATGGTTTTCCCCTCTTTAATGAGGCGGTCGAGCATTTCGTCGGTGACATCCTCAATCTCGTCCTTCTCCAGCTGGTCCACAAGCCACTCCAGGATCTCATCCTCGTTCTCCAGGTCACCTGCAAACCATCACAGCAATTATATAGTATCACTATATCAGACATTCATCTACATTTGCCCTTTTATGTCCAATGCCGGTTGAAGTCGGCGATCAGTCTTTTAGGACGTAATATAAAATGCTAATATATATTACAATAGATATATGGGATCACATTGACCATACCTCGACATATTATTGCCCAGATTTATAATTAATAGATTGAAACCATCTTTATTAACAAATTTTACTTGGGTAATGGAAAATTCTTTGAGAAATAATGTTTTTGCCACAACTGGAATTTGAACTTTTCCGTTAATCTGGAGATTATTAACATTGTTTCAAGTTTTGTCCTGATACAAAATTGGAAAATACAAATCACTAAATTCGCTTATCTTGTTTGTTTAAAACAATAATACATATTTATGGTCAATTATTTTTGTGCAATGATAAGTACAAGGGGATTTTTTAAAATTTCGTTAATTTAATTGATTAACATATTAATCCGACACCGGCGACTTATTTCAAAAATGCATTAATAAAATATTGAATACATCTTACCGTCGTACATATTAGGAATTTGCTTCTCGAAGTACACAATAGCAGGAACCGAATCAATACCGAAGTTCTTCGCTGCCGCGTCATCATCAATCTTCACGAACTGAATGCCATGCTTGTCACAATCATCGTCAATCTTCTCCAACTCCGCCAGGACTGTCATTGAGTCGTCTTCCCCGTGGTCGTCTGAAACATGAAATATATTTTGTAAAACTGTTGTGATATTTAAATTTAGTAGTTTGGAATCCTTGGAGTAAGAGATCTTCAAATGGTGTACTCGTAAGGTGAAAGTCATACTCACAGAAAAGTACCACCAGGTTATCAATGTTCCCGATGAGTGTGTTGAGTGTTTTGGCCGTCACGTCTTCGATGACATCCTCCTCATCTCCAGTGGACTTATTCGCTATCAGCCATTCCAGCACGTCTTCCTCTCTGCTCAGTTCACCTATAATAATTAATAACATCAAGTGGAAATAAATTTATCCCCTTTGGCTAATTTTATAAAGGTTCCAACCGCAACTTAAGAAAAAATTATGAAACTTTTATATGAATTTTTGAATATTTATGAATTTTTTGATAATTATCTTTATGTGTCCAACGACAAGAGTGAGGTTTTATTTATTTATTTGTTACAGTAAAAATAATATGATACAACTGAAAAACAGTAGCAGTTTGGGAGGTGGGTATGGGTGTCGCCGCCCCGGGAACAGTTAATTGCATAACCAACACCCCTGCCATAGGTCGCCACAAGTGATTCGCTATGTTTGGTGATTAGCAGGGGTGCCCGGGTTCATGGGGTGAGGTTTGTCTAGGTCTTGGCGGCGAATACGTTTACCCACCTACTTCTTTGCGGGCCGGATCGGGAGAGACTGGTTGGGGCCCGAGTGGCGGCTCGTGCACTCGTTAGCACTCTATCACACTCACAAGTCACGAGCCGTCTCAACTTGGGGAGACCTTTTGACCTCTCAATCCGGATTCCGGATGGATGGATTCATACGTCCATCACTCCTGGACGCATTGACCCCCAGATTCCTTCCCACCCCTCATACCTATTTCCTTGCCAGAACTTCCTACCCCTAAAAACAACCTACACACAGCATCCCCAAAGATGACAAAGGCTATGTTTTTCCTGTGTGGAGCTTATGTAAAAAAATGAATGAAGAGAGTGGTAGGAGCCTTCGCTACACCTGAATAAAGCAATGACAGATTGTACAAAAATTACAGTAATATTAGGATTTCTTATCAAGGTAATGTTTATTTGTCTAATAAATTGTATACTGTTTTTTTTTCATCATTTAAAATTTTAGTTTAGTATTTAGACGAAAAAACGTAAGGCTAGCTATCTTTTTTAATTTTTATGTTTGTATTAAAATTTTTGAATTATTCAAAAATTATATGTTTTTTTATATAATGATAAAAATCACCTTTCAAAAAAACTATTATTTTTCGGATATGTTCAGAAATATTCCATTTATTTGGATTTTATTGCTAAACGGAAATACACACAAATCCTAGACAGACAGAATTTGCTATAGGTCTGGAGGTTAAGTTCCATTGCACATAGATGCACAACCAATCGTGGAATTTTGTGAGGCGGAAGGAAAAGTTATTTGTGCAGAATCTATTGGTGTAGCAAAACTTAGGTTCTGATACGCTTAAATAAATGCAATATAATTTTATTTCTGCTGTGAATCTATCTGACTTGGTCTATTGGAAGAATTTGCCACCAGGCACTAGTCTAATAAATTCACCTTTATACAGCCATAAATATGTATACTGTTAAATAAGTAAAGTTTTCGCTGCTCGGCTACGGTAACATCAAATATTATGTGGGTTGTTAAATTATCTTTTTATTTAACACAGACTTCAACCCATGTATTTTCATTTCTTAACAGGACCAAGTAACGGGGCGATTGAATATTGCATTTGAACTCACTTTCATAAATGATGGGGATTTCGTGTCTATAGTAGACAAGTTTTGGCAGATCTCCCAGGTTGTACTCTTCAGCTAGTTCTTCATCGTAGATCTTCACGAAGCCAATGCCGAGCTGGTCCGCCTCATCGTCGATGTTCTCCAGCTCCTGCAACGCCTTGGAGCACTTTTTGCACTCGGGCTTGTCTAGCACACAAACAGCAAAATATAGTTAGTTGGAACAAGTCAAGAGTTGATCATACTTATATCTGGTGGAACTGAAACTAGGTTGGACTAGTGAGTTGTAATTGAATGTGTTTAGTTCAGCTAATCACATATTTTCCTCGATCATTCATTGATCAGGTCGTTGATTTAAGTCATTAGGTATTTATATGATCACTTGAATATTATCAAACGACATCCCGCATACCAAACAAATTATAATCTCTAGAATATGTTTGAGAGCGTGTATGGGAGAGTTAGTACGTAAAGTGAATATGACTTATTTGGCAGGTTTCCACCATCTAGTCCAGTCCAACAGACGATTAAGAAGGAATGAATGAATGTTGAGTAAGCCAGCTAAAAATGACATAATACAGTAATTTATCTGTTTGCCAATCCCGAACTAACTTTTTTCCACATGTATACTGAATCAAAATAGATTGTGACAAAAATAAAATAAAAAATACCTAAATTAGCCACCTATATGGCTCTGCCAACTATGACAACTAAGCCATCTAGATAGTATGGTGCATTCTGCATTATATTATTATCTTCAAATGATTAAAATAACATCCATGCCACTCTTCATGTTTGTTGAGGAAATTATTGGTATAAACTTGTTGTGTTTTTAGGCATCTTTTCAATGCCGATTACAGTCCAATTGAATCTTGGGTAACCTGAGAGTTTGTTCCAAGAATGTGGTCCCAATACCTTAAGTGCTTTGTCCCCAAATATTAAAACAATATGAACATAAGAGAATGCTCAACTATTGTCGTCATTCTACATAAAATTGCCGACGATTGGGTTAATTTAATTTTATAGACTTTAATCAGGTTGCAATGTATAATTCCTGATAATGATTGCTCAGGATCGTTGTAAACAATAGTTGTCCGTAGCTAGCAACAGCGCATACCAGACGACGAAACAGCTGGCGCCGTGCCATCTTTCGTCAGACTATTTTACCCTCGGGGACATCATTATAGATTGAAATTAACATCTTTACAAGAGTATTGTCAGACGATGTGATACCCATTACCCCACTCCGTGAGTTTTAGAATATATCACTGATAATATCTTGTCAGCACATTGCATACCTACATACATATGTATGTATATTATTTTATGGTTAGTACCTACGTGTATGTACATAAATGGTTATTGTTACAAAATGTATGGTTTTTATGTTACATCTGCGAGTGGCCAGCATTTAACCATTTGGAAGTATGTCTTGGCATGTTTGGTGACACGAAGGTGTAACAACTATTAGAGGAAGTATTATTGATGCCTCTGGTCCACTGCGGATCCACTCGGCATGCGGCAGACAGAAACATCTAGTAAAGTTATGTGAGTTGTGTTACTGGCAGACTACCAGAAAAATGTTTTTGTCATCGAAACAATAAAAAAGGTTAAAAATACATGGAATACTGAAAACCGTGGAGGAATTAATAATATAACAATCGTGCATCGAGTGATCCGTCACTCGATATAATTCTATCTATGTGAGTTTTATAAATAGGAATATTGTACATTTGATTGTGTGGATGCTGTGAAAACATTGAAAAACATTGGTAAAACAAGAAACACACCAATATCCTAAAGAAAATACCCGGGAAGGAGTGCTCGTGCATCTGATCTGAAAATTAAAGGCTAAGCCGAAAAGCTTTGGAATGGGCATAGGTACAGTTCTGACTTTGGAACTTTGGGATTACGCTGCTTTACTTTAGGTGCCATCACTCGGGATGATATCATTACACTTTCATCCTCTAAAAGATCTTCCTCCTCGTCCAGCTGGAATAGTTGCGCATATAGTGAACATGTGTTCCCGCTATATCTGCTTGAGATAAGTGCTCCCTTCTCGCAAGTATCTCTCAGAAGGGATCTAATTATAGTGTCTGGGTGCAGTTCACACCGATCACGCAGCTCATCACTAAATAGGCGAGACACGTTGGTGAGTGGAACTATCGAATGTGCGTCAAAGTGGAATGTTTTCACATTTATCATGCAACGAGCATTCCACACTTCCACAGTGTCCAGGTTAATGTTATTTGACAGAAATTCCCAGAAATCGCAAGGACGATAAGATAGATAAGAGAGACACTTTAATTAAAGTTAATTAGAGTATTGGAAGGAACCAATAAAATCATGCTACTGTTATAGATAGAGAAATTTAGAATTGTGATAGTTGGCACACGGTGAATTGACGACGATACGACATTGCAGATTGATGAATATTAAAGTATTCCACTTTGACACCTGTGATGTTTAATGTCTGGTTAATACAATAAGCGATCAGCCCCAGGAAGAACGGAACATAAAGAAACCCCCGCCACTACTTACTGTTGGCTGCACAAGTCTTGGAGCTTGGACCTACAGCGGAACAACACAAATAAACACTTTGATAATCACTAAGATAAATAACAGGACAAAGACAACAAATAGTTATTAGAGAGACATCACAGGACAAACCACATTTTACATTAAAACAGAAATCGAAACTTCTTGGCTGCAGCTGTTAGTGTTGCTGTATTATCAGAATGTCTTAGTGTAGAGTATATTATTTGGGGGTAAATAATCATAAGTTCTTGTTTATATTTAACTAGAAGTTTTGAGGATTATATATTTTAGAAGTGGCTAAGTAATCTCATTATTAGTGGTTTGAGCAACTATTTTATTTACACTGAAAACAAAATAATACATACCCATGTTTATATTTTATACAATATATATGTGCACCTGTGGTGTAGTACCACACAAGCATTATTTATCAGATAATGGGTTTTAGGCATCGATCTATGTTGGTCGATGGTTTTAGGGAATTGAGTTTTTTGCCGTGCCATAGTAGTTATATGAGTAAGATCATTCCAGCCACTTGCGGGCTCTTAGAGAGACACCACTAAACACTAACAGCCTTTTTAGCCTTGTTAAAAACGTGGTTTAAATATTACGCGCCGTGTAAGGTCAAAACACTGAAAAAATTGACCTAATACCATGGCATTTGTTTGGTTAAAACGGTCTTAAACCAGGCTTGAGGTCGGGTTTACCGCACCAACGATAAACGGGCGTGCAAGAATCTAATTAGTAAGACGGTATGCCTCCAAAGTACATTATCTTGTACATACATTTAAGTAAATAATACTGATTTTTTAAAGTTTAAGTCAGTCATGAAATATGTCACCGATTACTGAATCAGAAAAAAATGAACCATAAAATTATTGACATTGATGGGTAATTGTAGTATGGGGTAATGTAAAGTTTGTATAAGTTGTGTCGATGAACAAATGACTCACAGAACAAGACGGCCACGTACTCCGTGTCTTCAACGATCTTGGCGAGGATCTTCTTGTTGACCTCTTCTATCCTATCGGGGCGGTCCATGGCCTCCAAACTCGTCAGGAAATCCAGAACATTCTCTTCATCCATGAGATCACCTGAGAAAAACACCATCAGGTAATGTCACGGGAACAGTTATGACAAATCGGGTAAATGGCTACCAATAAGCCGATGAACATGCTTTTAGATTGTTTAACAGATACCATTTCACAATAAGGATTTATTTTAGTTCTAAATAATCGCTCAGTTATAAATGATGGCTAAATATCGAATGACCTGTGAGTTAGATGTGAATAGCTAAGTACTTTCTAACCCACTTCTTTCGGCCTAACGTTCCCCAAACGGGGATGCTACTGGCTCTCGTGTACCACATAATTATTATTATTGTTAATTGACTAAGCTTATGGTGGAAACTGGAGACAGATAATATCATAGTACCCAAAATAACAACATTTCACATAATCGATCATCTCATAAAAGAATGCCAGAGTGGTATCACTAAACGACTGGGGCCATTCATCTTTAAATGACGAGCCAAATAATGTGCAGTCTTATGTAACCTATGATCGACGGCATTGTAATGCTTTTAAAATATCTTCACTCAAATATTTATGTGACGAGTTTAAATTTGTGACGAGAATATATTATAATAGTACCCACCTACATCTTTTCGTTATTTTAAATGTGTTTTTTATGACTAAGATTATTGACTTCAATGTCAGATATCTTCGTCTTTAAATTATGAAACAAATAAAAGGTATCTATATAGTTATGTGAGTCATATTTGTAATTGTTTGAATAACTTCCTAATAATACTTTGTACCACGCTTTGTGACTGTAATTTTGAATCAAGCGTTCATTGTTTTTAAAAGGTTCACAAAATAAATGGCTACAAGTCACAGACTTGGCAGCTTACATATTGTACCTAGAATTGGCCTGGCAACCTAGTGATGGGATTTTTTTGTATCTAATAATTCAGTTAAATGGTCCAACTCACTACCTCCATTAGCTGTAGCTACAGTTTTTTTAATTGCCTAATAATTAGAAATCCTTCACCCTCTTCTTATTTTCTTCTCTTTTATAATCGTACCTTCACCACAGTTAAAAACTTATTGAACTTACTTAGTGCAAAAACCGTCTAGGGTGATCAATCAATACACATCTATATTATATCGGCATGTCCTAGGGTAGGATTTGACCTCTTCCACAATCATTCTCCACCAGCTCTAGACATACTTCTCTAGTCCTTGGGCTTTCCCACCATGCTCCAACCCTCTTCCACAAACATTCTCCACCAGCTCTAGTCATTAGCCATTCCTCTCTAATCCTTGGGCTTACCCACCCTAATCCAATCTTCTTACACTTGTTCATATTGTGGTTGTGTAAAAGAAAACATTAAAAAGCACACCTCCGAAACTGATTGGTTCTATTACCCGTATGGTTGTACAACTTGTTTGCAGTGGTGCGTGGTCCAATGTTAGTCTCACAGTTGGGAGAAGTGTTTGTGTTTGTGTTACTGACCGTCGTAAATGATGGGTTCCTTCTCACGGAAGTAGGTGAGGGCGGGGAAGGTCTTGATTCCATAATGCTTGGCGAGGCGCTTGTCATTGATCTTCACGAAGTCCACGCCGAAGCTGTCCGTGTCGTCGTCGATCTTCTCTAGCTCCGCCAGCACCTTGTCGCACGTCACGCAGCTTCGCGCATCTGCAAACAAACAATTTACTAGTTATCATCGTTTTATTTGGCAGAATAAAAGTTTTCATTGAATACTGACCATTAATTCTGTATTTAGGCCCCCAAGTCTTTTTTTTACATTTTGGCCAAGATTATTGCACTAATTTCTCTTAGAATTTAAAAGGTTACATTTTTAAAAATTCAATCAGTACAAAACATTTATATTTACCTAGCTACACGTACAGAATATATAGATAAATCATTAGTAGGTAATGTTACGTATAAAATATGCAGCTATAAAAGGTACCTACCTACATTCCCAATTACAATTTGTCTGATGCTTTTAGGCACTGGTGTCCCGATATTTGTGCGTGATATGTTGGAAGAAAAATATCATTATTTATCAAATCACCATACGAAACAGAATCTCTCACCTGGTGTTGCTGACGAATCAAGATCGAATGACAAGAAATTTTTTAAAGTGGAACAATGCTAATCGGAATATCTTTTAGCCCGACGAGGCAACTTTATACCCAGATTGATTGGATAATCACCAACCATACAAAAAGGTCGTTTTTTATATCCTTTTCCAACATTTTGGTTCAAATCGGGATTTTATTAATCATTCATTCTGGCCTGAACCAAGGCAACTCACTGCCTGTAATCTTGGATCAGGGATCGCCAAGATCATTCGATAAACCCTGGAGTAATTACTGTTTCACCACCATGTGTCATTCAAGAAGGAAAGAGAAGTGTTTACCCCGTTGCTTCTTGGTGTAGCGAATAAAACCCTGGTCCTTTACAGGTTAGGTTTTCACAATATATGCAGGGTTTTCCAATAAGAGGTGTTATTTTGATATTCAATCGTAAAAGATCAATGGTTTCGTTGCTTGTGTGGCACGTAGCGCCGTCTTGTTGAAATTAAACGTTGTCCAAATCAATACCATCCAATTTCGGCCATAAAAAAAAGATTAATCATCTCTCGATAGCGATCCATTCACCGTAACTGTTGCTCCAGCCTCATTTTCGAAAAAGTAAGGTCCAATGACTCCGCCGGACCATAAACCGCACCAAACAGTCACACGTTGAGGATAGAGAGGCTTTTCAACAATAACTCTTGGGTTTTCCAGCCCCAGGTGCGACAATTTTGCTTGTTGACGAAGCCACCGAGGTGGAAATGGGCCTCATCACTCAAGATGATTTGCCTTTGATTCACTCAAGTGAATTTTAATAATTTCAATGCGTTGTTGAAGTGTGTATTGTTCCATTTTTATTAATGGCGTAGTTTCTACTTGTCAAATATCAAAAAATGACAGCTTTAAAAGCAGAGATGTGCAAAATGGGTACCCAAAACCATTTGAAATGCAAAATGGAAATGGGTCAAAACTTTTCCATTTGAAAATGCAAAATGCAAAATGGTTTTTAGAAAAGCATTTCAAATGCAAAATGCAAAATACCTATTTTCAAAATGCATTGAAAATGCAAAATGGTTTCTCAGGTCAAACAATTAAAATAATTATAGAATTTTTAAACAATTTTGTCATTTAATAATAGATATCAATGTAGAACAAACATATTACATGATGGTAAATCCAAAAACACCACGACTACAGATTATGAAACAAAAAAAAATTTGCGCGGGACTAATGTTGCCAACGTAAAAACATAGAAACATCTATCTAACATTTAATATTACAGCGTCATGGCCCCATGTTCAGTATTTGAATCAGTATTTTTTGTAATGGTATCACTCAATTGCCAGGGCTCCTACCAGGGAGCAACTTGACAAATGGAAATTATCTCTCATAGCGAGGTTGAGGATCGACTGATATTTGGGGCTTATGAAAAAAAGATGAGTGGAGATAGTAGGAAGAATGTTGCAAAAAAGCATTTAAAATGGAAAATGCATTGAGAAAAGCATTTAAAATGCAAAATGCAAAATGGTTTTTAGAAAAGCATTTAAAATGCAAAATGGAAAATACCCATTTTGCATTTTGCATTTCCATTTGAAATGGATTTATTTGAAATAAAGCACATCTCTGTTTAAAAGTAACATCTACCGAAATAGCGGGCTATTCAAAATAACACCTCTTATTGGAAAACCCTGTATTTGTTTGCTGAATGCAAAGTTTGTGTTTTAATATGATCCTAAGTTGCAGTACCATCAACGTTATTTAACTACTCATAGGTACACGACCCGAGGTAAGATTGCACAAAGATTTATTAGTTTCCTTTTCTCTCTAAAAAAGGTTGGCGCTCATTACCCATTATTTTTAAAAATCGAGTATAGTTACACTAACATTTTGGCCCCCAACGTAATATTTTAGCACCCGTAGTGTTTAGCTTAAACTTACAGGCTCTTAAGGCGGTGTAGTTTTTCGAGATATATAACCACGAACCATTTTATTTGTGTCTGAAATAAAATACCACCAGTAGAACACACCTTGATTAAGACATTTTTTAATAATTTTTTTTAAAAGCCTTTGAAAAGAATCGGTTTTCCTATTTACGACCAGTTTTTCCAATGTAAAAAATGACAACTTTTGTTCTTCAAATTGCATTAAAATAAAATAATAACGACTTTTGGCGGAATTTTTTTGCGTAATTTGTAGATAAGTGGTCGATACGAAGAGTTATTCGATCTTATCGCCACCAAAACAACGCACGAAATATGTAGTCATTCCTGAATTGTCAATGTCATTGTAGAATATGCATCGCTATCCATGAATCATGGAGGTAGTATAAATAAATCTGGGTATGGTCTTGACTACCTCCGCTGTCGTGGTATACGTGCTTTTGATGCTTCAGTTTTAGGGTTTTAATCCCATCCCAACGCAAAGATGCAGAGGAAGCTACAAGCCAAAAATGTGAATATTCTTGGTATACCTTACATTGTAGGTAATATGCATTAAAATCGCTTGACAAGCGGAGTTCAGAAACCTCCGATTTCAAGCACAAAACTGGTTTTTATTTATTTTGTAAATAATTTTATAAGAAAGCAAAAAAGTTAAAAGTGAAACTGTCACAGATAATCTTAGCTATAATACTGTATAGCTTTTAAAAGTAGTCTCCTTTACGCGTTCATACATTTCTATTGAAAAAAAAAAAAATTTAGTAGTTTACATTTATATTTTTTATTGAGTAATCTATTTTTTTTATTTGCATTCAACTCAAACGAAACGATAGTTAAACCTTCAATTTATCTAAAGCATATTTTTTGGTATTCATAATGTACACCAATTCGTTATAAAGATTAATCAAAATAGTGATTTAGGGTTAAGCTTCGCCTTAAAGCTTTTTTTACGTCATATATGTATATTTTATAATCATTGCAGATATATTCTATGGTATACCCGTA
Organism: Hesperophylax magnus; assembly: GCA_026573805.1. NCBI lineage: Eukaryota > Metazoa > Arthropoda > Insecta > Trichoptera > Limnephilidae > Hesperophylax > Hesperophylax magnus. The sequence goes on along the minus strand of JAIUSX010000014.1, from coordinate 27,408,989 downwards.
AAAAAACACGGGATAGTCTTACTTCTCTACGAATCAGTTCCAAATTAGAAAAATGGCAATTAAAATAATTTTCAGTTAAAAATATAATACAATAGGTAGATAATTTATCGCTTGTCTGAATTCTTCAAACAATCAATTTCCATTTTGAAATTGACACTTCAATTAATGGCAAATTTGAGTTGATTGAACCGGATTTCACCCAGGAATAACTAATGCAATTAATTGATTAATTAATGGAATAAAAATATCGATATATTAGATACGAAAGTCAGTAGAATGAATCGGAAGTATTCATTCTACTGACATACTGATAAGTTTTTCCTGGCTAGAGAATATCAGGAAAAACTTATTCCCCACAATATTTAAAAATGCACGGGGGGGGGGGGGTTACCTGGGAATGTTGAAAAACATAATTCCCCAGATTATGATTTTAGATTTTTAAAAAATAGCCCATAGTTCAGAACCTTTTCGCTTTAGTTTCGACTTTAGTAGGTTTTCGAAAATTTCGGTAGGTGTGGCATAGCTGGCCATGGGTTGCCCCACGGCAAACACGTGAATCTTGTTTAAAAAAATTCAAAGGTTCCCCTTTCGTAAGTAGGTAAAAAAGAAATATTAATTTATAAATAGCTAATTTGGGTTAGCTGGAAGAAATATGATGTAATCTATAAGCAACCCTTTGTACTGTATTTTTGTGCAGTAAATGTTTTTTTTTTAAATTTTAATTTGAATTTTAACCCAGCTGGCTTAGGTACTGAATTCTATCTCTTTTGATCTTCCATTCAATATTGGAAAAAATAAAATAACGAACAAATGAAGTAAGTAGATATAATAAATTTGATATATCTACCTAATGATACTGGGTGGCTTCTCTTTTAGTGTGAAAATATTTATAAGAAACCTCACAAATGTACCTACTGACACGGTAGATTTCACTAAAGAGATAAACCGAGTAGTATATAATATTGTCAGGGACAATCAATACCTAAGGTGAAACAATATTTCCGGCCGTCAATCACCCACGTGGAATTTTAAATCGTCAAATTCTGGACGAAGCGTCCTTCCTTGTTCCCCTGGGAATCAAAAAGCACCCAGAGTCTTTTTCCAGTCAAAAACGGCCTTAAAAAATGTCGCCACTGATAAAAGTTGTTGGTATGGCAGTTGTCATTCGCTCGATAACTGGTGTCGGGATCTTTTTGACTCCCAAAATGAAATTGATATTACTTCTTTGTCGTATGCTTATAACAAATTATTCACCCTCCGAGTGCTTGAAAAATCAATAAATTGACATATGTATCTACTAAGTAATATTTCGGTATGTTGTGTGTAAACTATTTAGGTGTGTATTTTCTTTTTAAACAAGCGAGTATCTGTCGTTTTCATAAATATACAAAACCGAGCACGTAGTTGCCGTGTTTATAATATGGATATTGCACTTTTAGCACCAAAAAAGGTTTTCACAAATCTGAGTTTTATAAAAAGTTTTGTAGAAGGGATGGTGCCCTGAAATCTCGATAAAACGGCTCACAAAAAGGAGCCACGTCAAAGGCTAAAATTGTATAATGTTTAGCTGTTGCGGGAAGATGTAGGTACTAGAATCAATTTGTACCATGTTTTCACTCGCTCCCGTTGGCTGTGCAGAAGAGTGAGACGTCTTCTTCTTCTTCTATACAGAACACGAAGCATGCTTTCACACTATGTCCTACGAACGGACCGTCTAGTTTGTATACCTTCCCACGTCGCTACTTAGTTGGTCTACCAAACCACACCTTTTATACAAGGTGTTAAGAGACGTACTTGAGTTACTTCAACCAGTGATTCCTGAAATTATTTGAGAAAAAAAATTTAATTGTGTTCTCCGGGGCTTTTTTCATGTTTTTCTTTATTTTTTTAAACAATTCCCCACATGTCGTCACTGGACACTCAGCCGAGTATTATATTTTTTAAACAATTCCCCACATGTCGTCACTGGACACTCAGCCGAGTATTATATTTTTTAAACAATTCCCCACATGTCGTCACTGGACACTCAGCCGAGTATTATATTTTTTAAACAATTCCCCACATGTCGTCACTGGACACTCAGCCGAGTATTATATTTTCTATGTTTTTAGATGAAGGATGCCGCCGGAGACCAAAATTTCGTTCACATTTTTTACTGCAAATAATGTCAGGAATCACTGATTATAAGTCAAGTACGTCCCTTAATACCCTGCATATACTATAACCTACCAAACCAAATGTTTTGTTTACAATGACTGTTGTAATCAAACAAAACAAAAATCACCCAGGACCTGTCAGTGTCTACTCTGTAGAGGCAATTCAGACAATGACTACTATTTAGTCATTAGTGTTTTTTCTCTGGATTTTGTCATGAAATTTTCCTCCAGTTTGATGTCTTCAAAGTTCAGTATATATCGAAAATTTGCAAATGTGAAGAGTAAAAAACTGCGACTGTTGCGGCGAGGGATCCTATTTAGGCGGATAGTGTTATTGATTAATACTGACTTATTTTTATTCCTGATTTGGCCAGCTTCAACTAGCTGATTCTGCCATGTTTTTCTACGAGCTTGTGCCATTAAAATAGCCTGAAATGCTGAAGCTGCTTTCCGTAAAACTTGGAAATCAAATGACTCTCGGTATTCGAAATGTGGATCCCAAGAAAAAGAAGATCTTTTAAACATCGTGAGAAATCACAGTGTTTTCTTCTAACGACTGTAAATTATAATGGGACAACGGCAGAAGTAATGTGAGTTTCCAGGATTGATGGGGGAGATTCCAGAACCTTGATGGAGAAGAGGATTGGATTGCTGACAATATTAAAGAGTCGACGAGCATGTCAGTGAAGGGGCTGAACTGTGTTATAGAAGAAGGGATTCAAATCTCTTAAAGCTCAAAATCAGCACGTGGGCAGCAGCTAATTCACAATTCACATCTCCTCAGAAAATGTTTTCAAAATGATGTCAGTTTTTATTGGGTCGCGTGTCGCCCGAAGGATTCCTTTATCATCGATGCAAACTATCTAACACGGACCCGTAACAAGTCGCTACTGACGGTCTTGACCCATTTCCAAAAGCAATACAATACACCTAATATGTTATCGCTAACCGGTGCACTTTACGATGCTAAATATATAAATATATTCTGGGAGATCGGGACACGCCATCGCGCCATGGCGGCTGGATAACAGATATTCCGACTTGCGTCATTTTACTCCAAAACACACACATACTTGAATGGCTGTTGTGTGTTACCCAACCAGTCAATATTACATATATCTTTCTACTGGCGGTTGGAAAAGTAGGGTACCTGTTTAGAAATATCTATTCAAATATGAATTACTAATTATAATAGCGAAAATCTCTTTTTTGTCTTGATCTTATCATTCCTGCGTACAGGACTCTTTCTGGTTTTTCTAATTTCGGGACGGTGCCTTGCATTTTATGAACCTGCAATTATTATTTTATAATTTTATCGAAATAATCGAAGCATTTTATTTATTAGTTGAATGATTTTGGTATGGTCCATATAGTAACAGTGACAGGGTCGGCCTGTGTAGGCGAACCTGGAACAGTCCGTTCCAGGCGCCGAACTATCAATTCCGTAAGTCGGAATTGCAAAACGAATATTATAAATATTAAAATGTTTTTAAATATCAAATATTACACACATTATGTTTGGAAATGCTGATTTCAACTTAATCTGATTGCATTCCTACAATATTCCTACGGGAATCTGTTTGGAGAGACTTTTTACTTATCTTTCTGCGTGCTTTGGTATACGAATCTGCGGCCTATGGGTATTCTGATCTCACCAGATTAGCTAGAATTTGTAACGTGAAGATTTTTGCTCTCAACAAAAATGACGGTATTTAATTAACCGGCGCCGCCTACGCTTTTTCTGGGTGTACGGACGCTTTTCACATGTATTTAAATTAGTTTCTTCAAAATTGCGTATTTAAATGGAAACGACTGAAAATTAGCTGGGAATGTGAGATGTGAATATACTCAACATCGTGTGTTACAGCATCTAAGAATACCACCCCACATAACAAACACAACAGTAACACCCAACACCCACATGTGAAATTGTGAATGCTCCGAGGCAGCTCTTCATCGGACACACAGATTTTTCTTTTTGTACATAGTGTATTTGCCGATGAATAGTTGTATATAAAAAAAGAAAGACTGAGCAGCGCGTTGTTTTGCGTGAGGTTAGGTTAGGATTGGGTCGTTTTTCGCTTTCCCGCCTCTTCTGCCCGGCGGCCATTTTAGGAGATGGTCAACACGAGAATAGTCGCCCGGGCTTGCAAGACTTGACTCCAAATGACTGCTGTGATGGGATGCCGCGCAACTGTTCCCGCCGCCATCTTCAGCCGTGACGTCACCCTTGACAATATTGTATGGAGTTTCCTGGCATCACGTGACATCTGTTCTTAGCGAGCTCGTCACGAGTGACGTCGTGCGCGATTTGAACAAATCTTGGCTCTGAAATTTGCACATTAAGCAGGAAGGGTGACAGTTTCGCTGTCCCTCTCGCGCAATTGCAAACGCGCATAACGATTTTCACTTTTTGTCTCCTAACAGCACTTAGAAGGAGGGGGTAAGGGGCTTTGATGTCTCTCTTGCACTTACTGAAAGTGAAAACGTTGCGCCAACTCGCAAGCATTTGACGGACAATTTTCAGGTTACTGAAATGTCCCGATAGATACGAAAAGTATGAAAGGTCAGTACCTACATTTTATGGAGTAGCTAGGTTAGATAAATATATCACTATGCCGACGATGGACAAATAAATAGCTTTGAAAATGGCTTTCATAAATTAATAACGTTGTTAGTGTCGCGTTAAATGGCACCCTTAGAGATATATAGGTATTTATGTATTATAATAAATTTAGAGAGGGTTCGACAGAAATGACAATAAAATCTCTCGGTTTTCATCAATTCGAGAATCGAGGAAAATCGATTAACAGTAGATTATAATATCAAAACGTGGGTTTTCGTCGCTATGCCAAGACACCGACGGCAATCGGGAAACCATACATTATTAATACACGGTCATAAAAAGTTGTTTCGTTGCAAGAATAGATTTCATTTGAAACCTCTCATCTGCTGTGAGTCATTAAAGTCATAAGAGAGCATTTATCTGATGAAGACCAGACACCGGAGCGGCGCTCCGTAATGGTTATTTGAAGCACCTGCTACCTGCTATTTGCTCTCCGCTCTCTGCTGGGTCATTTACCACTACCACTAACTTGTTCTACTAGCTAACTCTAACGACGGTTCACTGTGTCGAAGATGATTCTGGTTTAGTAGTTTCCCTTTGGAAAATCTGATATTAATTTATTATCGGATGCCAAGTTTAAAATGCAGCAAGATAGAAGTTCATCAACATTGTGGTCCAATGGCAGACACGAGGTTGATTGACAGACTAACCAAAAATGGCTTTTTATTGAAAACCTAAACAGATATTTTCCATCTTTATCAAAAAGATTTCTAAACAATTGAAAAATTATTTGATAGAATAGATAATTGTAAAAATTGATGAACTTAATTTTTTTTTCTAAACGGAACCATAAATGGAATTAGCTGATTTATTTATTGCGGTATTAACAGTTTTGTTTTTAAAGTAGGATAAGGCCGCGAGTTTGACGGTCTTGCCTTGATGGTAAGTTAGGGAGCAAATGTTTCTATGAACTGGACATATTGTATGGTCTCGATATGAGATTTTAATGAAGAAAAGTGATTAGGAAGATAACTGTCTCCTTGTTTATCACCACAAATTTCAACGAAGAAACATTGTTTTGTCCGAAACTCGCGTAACTATGCCTAAGCCGTCAGAAGGGATAGGCAAGACGACTCAAGTGAGAAATATAGGACGTTTAAATTTTCTTCGGAAATTATGGAAAAAAAATTTCTCCTTCTGATCGTTATTCGCTCTTTACCGTCTTAAGGGTCCATGAAGACAGTTGCGCTATATTTAGTACAGTATTCATACTGAAACTTTATGGGTGTCTTTATTATTTACATCAAGGTATTTCATCACCAGCTAGTGATTTTGCTTTTCTTCCAAATCCCTTCAAATTCCTTCATCATTTCTTTTCTGGTTCCCTATTCTTTAAAATGTGTTGGCCAGATCATCATCAAAGTTCTCCGAGTCATAGGCTAACCGAAAAAGCTCCCTCACCTTAAATAATTATTATTTTGGTATAGATCACCCATAATACAGGGTGTATCGGCACGTACCCGACAAACTTTAACCAGCTTTTCCTTAGCACATTTGGAGTAAAAAATGTTATGGGCACTTTGCTGTCCGGTAACATTTTTTTTCAATTAAAAACAAAAAATTATAAAAAAATCCACACTCCGTTACTGTCATTGGCATTGTTTCTCGTGTTCAACAGCTGTTATTAGCAAGTGTGTCAAAAAGCGTCTTCGCTCTTTCATACACACTAAATAATAATAGTTAAAAATGAGACGACACCATTCTATGCCATTTCGTTGTGATTGTAAAAGCGCGCCAATGTAGGTACGTACGTATATTATTCAACGAAACTCGAATAAAATATTGCCAGATGGGTTTTCAAACTGTGACAAAGGATAAAACATTGGTGACATGTGGTGAAAATATGAATGATTATTTTTTTATTAAAAAAAATGTTACCGGACAGCAAAGTGCCCATAACATTTTTTACTCCAAATGTGCTAAGGAATAGCTGGTTAAAGTTTGTCGGGTACGTGCCGATACACCCTGTATATAAATCACCCTACTTTCGCTAATACCTATGTATGTTACCCTTAGTTAATTTTTCAGATAAAGCTTTGTCAATGATATTTTTTTTGTGGACAAAGTGAATCATAAACCTAAAAAGCCCATGGATATGTCCGTATACGCTATCGCGTTATTTTATAAGAATGGCACTGAAGCCAAATCTAGAGTGAGGGGAAATTTCCTGGCAATCATCTAGTGTGACAAACTTTTGAAATGATTTGTGTGCAAAGTGGTAAATAATTAACTATTTCAATTATACTTTTGTTTAGTTAATGCAATTATAACGGCTTCAGATTTTTATGGATATTTTATGATACAGGGAATGGGATATGTCCTTACAAAATTTATCAGGTTTAGGCATTTTTTATACTTCTTCCGCCTCACCCCGCGGCTTCAAATTGTTCTTGAACAAGTCCGTTTAGGGCCTTTTAGTTTCCGTGATGTGAATCCACTTTTATGACCCCAGCCTACCAGACTGCTCTACACATGACTCTCCTTGCCAGCGCCACCCCCTGGGTCACGGGCGGAACTGAAGAAAGTGGGAACGAAGCCCCACGACCTTCCGTTCTGCCTCTGGAACTCGACGCTTTTCTCCTTGGGGTCTTGGGTTGTCCTCATTTCCCGCTTACTGTCTTCAAGCCACCACCGAGTACCCAGTTTAAGGACGCGGTAAAAAGGCCTAGTAACTTCGATCGGATTTCCGCTCCGTGCCCCGGGGACAGCCTAGCACTGAGGGATGCAGCTTCTCCATTTACTGTCTCCCCAGCTTCTGAACATTTACATACGTATATTTCCTTTTGTAAATGTTTTTGTTTATTTAGGAGACGATCATTTTTCAGTAACCTGTTCCACCAGCTCATCATTATATATTTAAAAAAATTCCGTCATTTGACAACTATTATTCCCCTCTTGTATTATGTTTGGCGTTTGCATACCGCCACTTAACTACGTATGTGGAGACATTGGAGGTCTAAAGTCCTTTTTTATGAAATCGTAGAGTCGTTTATACCAAAAAAATAGCCTACTTGTGAGAGCCCCGAAGGGGTGACAATAAGTCACCTATACCGGGACGGGAAAGTGGTGGGTCCCTCCAATGATCTACACATGATGGGGGAGTCATGTTCACGTCCGGGTCAAGTATTGGATTATTTTAATCATGCCATGACTTCCTTGGGCGACTTGGGCGACATCTTCTTTCTTTCACTTGCGTGATTTTTACATTCGCCATTTACTGCCGAAGGTGGTTCGACCACACACATACGTATCAAGTATCTCATTTCTGCTGCATTCAAACTAATTTCATCCTCCCTCTGTCAGTTTCATGCCCAACCGCCATACAACAAGTTTGGTATTAGAACTTAAATTTGGACTGCCAGACTTGTTTCCTCTGTCAACTTAGTGTTAGCAACTCCTGCATTCAATACTTGATCATTTGAATTTCCTGTAATCACCATTATTTCAGCATGTTTTTTCTTTTGTGCCTTACAACCTAATTTTCTTTTCGTAAGGGATAAACTTACTACTTTTACGTGAACTTAATATACTTGCTACAAGATTTCATCATTCAAAATTAATTTTAAAATCACACCGTCAATTAATACTTCGTGATTAATGTTAAATTTTCAGTTACATAACACACATAATACTCAAAATTAAAATAATTCTGCATAAGTACCTGTATGCTTCGTTCATCTTCCATAATATAATCTAAAATATGTACAAATGTACGAAAATCAATATTGCTTGTCAAAGTCTACACTTTCAGATTTATTCGTCTAGACCTAGACCAATCAATACCATCCAGTTCTTGGAAATAATACTGACACAAATTTTACAACCCTGAATCTCTTCAAACTATTGGTAATCCGCTTAAAACCTGGATTTCAGTCCGTTTCATTCTAAACTTATAGTAAATTCGTAATAATATTGGAGCACGTGTTCCGACATCATGATAATACATTGACATTTTACTAAAAGTTTATCAGGAAACCTATCAATTCATTCGTTAAGGGCATGCAATCTCGTATTTTTAAGGGGATTCTTAATAAATTAGCAATATTTTTCATTAGTAAGTTTTCTCCGTGTACCCTTTGTGATATCAAACCACTGATCAAATCTCCGTTCACTCTTAACACAATGTAACGCTTCCCTTGTTTAGAGGCGCGAGTTTCTTGGATAATGCCTTCCATAACGTACGCTTTGGTGTATCGAAAAAATTGAAAATTTCTGACTGTTTACTGGTTAATTATTAGGTAGCGTAAAACCAATCAAAATAAATAACGTAACTATTTACATAAAATTAACAGGAAACAATAAAATTTCATGCACAAAACGTGCGCGATGTCTCAGCCGCCAATAATAATTATCATTATTTATGATGATGACGATGGATTGGTTTATCTTGGGCCTAACAATCCACTACCTCGGATTATATTAAACCATCTGTTCTTGTTAGGTAGCTACAATCAGAGAATTTCTCGGGGAATGAGAAATTATTTGTATATTGAATTTTACTTTTCTTTGATGTGAATAACCAAGTAGGTTGGTGCATATCCAACTACTAAAGAAAGCATTAGAATATCGATCCCAAGGGAGGGATTTAAATTTAACCTCTTTGATCGATACAGTACGCTTTGTGCATAATTATTATGTTTAAAGTAAGTACATACATAGCGTTACTAATTGTGTTAGCCGAATTGGCCATTAAAGAATGGGTGGAATGTGGAAGTATATAGGACATATACTCAACATGTTGAATCGATGGGTTCGCGACCTTATGTATTGTATTGAATTTGGAATAGATAATAATTTTTTTAACTTGATGAGTAAACTTTAAATTGTAATATTTAATAATTGAAGACAATGTGCGGTGAGAAAATGAAGACAATGTTGGTAGTTCTTATTCGTAGTATGATACAGTTAAATATGACCGATGGAGATAGGGTCACATTAGGTCCGTTGATAGAGCTGTGACGCGGCAAGGCAAGGGTCCTGGGTTCAAGTCACAGACGTGACCGTATATTTTTCTGATTTTTATGTTTCAAATGTTCGTTTAGGAATCGCTAATAATGTCTTTAATAATTAGATAATTGTTTACTGTGCGACGTATAAGATGACCTGAGAATAACGGTGACCGGATAAATCATCACAATGATAATTCATCACATCTTTAAAAAGTTATATAATGTCAAAGAAAGTGATGAAACAAAAACTTTATTAACTGGGTTAAGTAGGTTAGGTTAGGTTTGGTTTAAAAAAAATTTCATCGTTTCTAATGACTTTATATCACATTTTAAAAGTGTGTTGAATTGTCACTGTGTTTAGTTATCATGGAACCGAGAATAACACGTGTACACTAAGGAACTCCAGTGAAAAATATTATGGCTTTAAAAATATATTCATATAAATCAATAAACGCTAAAAATGAATATATAAGTTTTATTATATGTTATTATACGTAGAATTTTTGGATGGATTTAACTTTGGTTCAATACAGTAACATTAAATTAAAATACATGAAATGCTAATATTTTACCTAGAAGTCTTCAATGTTAAAGGGGGGTAATCTTGAGAATAAAAAACGTCTCGACTCCCATACAAAATACCGCACCGGTTGAAAAAAAGGTAGTTTTTTTGATACTGGTGACTGGTGACGTCACAGGTCACGTCTCTAGATTTGGTGCGTTTTCAGTAGACCCGAAAAATATTAACTTTGAGAATTATTTTAACTAACAAATGTAACTATAACTATAAAAAGTATACTGGTAATTAAGCTGGAATGTCATTATTGATTAAAAAATGGACTGGAGTTCCTTATTGTGTTGAATACATAAACATGTCTGAAGTCAATGGTTGACTGTGTGTTCCATTTAAGTACCGAGAATACAAAGTATTCAATATGACTAGCAGTTAAAAACCCGCTCCGCGGGTTTTTTTCTGCTAGGCACTGCGGGCGGCACTTAGTTGGGCTTCGCCCATTTTAAGTGATACTAACAACAGTTACATTTAATAGATAGATATTAGGTCATTCACAGAGAGAGGGTGAGTATATATTGTTAAAACACGAAACAGGAAGGAGTTAATGAATAATAACATGCTAAATTTACACATAATAAGAATGACAGTTGTTTGAATAAATGAAATTTTACGTATTTGTGATGGATTATTTCAAATGAAACACTATCATTAACTACATGTCTACAACTGATATTAACTGTTATCGTACCTAATATAATTAGCTCATAGGAGACTTGCAGTGCTTAAATATGTTGAATCAATATCGTATAGTTTGTCACAATTAAAGATAGTTTTAACAAAGTTGACTTAAATAATAGATTATTACATATTGATTAATTGTACCCGTGTTTATGAATAAAAGGAGGGTAATTGTGCGATGACATTAGCAGTCGGTTTAATTAAAAGGTGTTAATTTTACTCCAACTGGTGGTAATTCTTTACCAACAACTGTTACTGTATCTAATAAAGTTTTAAGATAGATTATATATACATCTTCATCAGGAGAGTAAAAATCTATATATAAAGGTAGATTATTACAATATAGCGCCCCTGAGGTGATATCTCACAAAAGCGGCGCTATGCAAATTGTCCAATAAATAAATAAATATAATGTAAGTTTTTAGATTCTCACGGCCAAAAGCATTTTTGTTGTTTGTTTTTGGGGTGTTATGCCGTGTTGCGCTAACTCCTTCTTTAGCTAAAGAAGGAGTTAGCGCAACACGGCATAACACCCCAAAAACAAACAACAAAAATAAATATAATGTTTACATTTTATTGTGTATACACCGAAGTCAAATATTAAATATAGATTGCAATTGGAAAGAAGAAGTGGAAGGAGGGGGGAGGGGTAAGAGTAGGCTGGGTTTATAAGAATTAGGAGTTACAATATCGTTAGACGGGAAAGACCAGTTAAGTGGGAAAATATTTAAAAGAGAGTTTTAAAAAAAAATCTTGTTACTTATGGAACTAAAATTCCAAAATTATTTATTTGCGATGCTTTATATCGTGTGTGAAATATTTTAAGACCTGAAAAAAACAAAAAGCATATAACCATAAAACAATATATTCATAAGACAAATAGCATTTAATAACGGTTATTCTAATAAATTGATAGTTGAAATACTAAATAAAAAAAATAAATATATTCTCTTCAAACGGTATTTCTAAAGACAGAAATAAACAATGGCGTAAAATTCTGTTTGTGGTTTTCGATATAATTGTTATAATTATCCATATAATGTGGTTATCCAACAATCCTGGTACTATTAAACTGGCGTTTTACACTAATAACAATGAAGAAATATATTCTTAAAAATAAAGATCAAACAAAAAAATCAGGAGTTTAAAAACTCAATTGGGATGATTGTAATTTCTTTTACAAATGTAGAACCAATAGAAACTTTTAAGTCAGAAGTAAAGAATATCTTAGGGCTCTAAATGGAAATAGTGAATCTGAGTTTGCAAATCATCTTTTGAATAATGATCACACTTTCGATAAAAATTCAGGTCTTAAAATACTTCACTCAGGATATAAAAGCATCGCAAATAAATAATTTTGAAATTTTAGAAATTAGAAAACATGTCAATATAAAATCAGATATAATTAATAAGCAAAAAAAAAATTATAAATAATAATGAAAAATGCCATTACAAAGTGATAAGCTTCCAGAAGAAATCTTCTTATTAAACGCTTGTTAATGGTCAAGTAGTCAAGTATTGTAAGCTGCATATTTAAATATTCGCGCCAGTCATTTGGCTCGTTTTTATACCGCCAGAGGTGCGCTCTGTCGGCCATCTATAGCCGTGCGTATCGGTCATATTGAAGGAACGCGTGATTTTTTATAAACGTCAAACATAATCACGTAACTGTGGATAATTTTCATTGTAATGTAATTAATCCAATGGATTGTGAACTTTCTAAACATATTTTCTTCGATATTATCCAAAAATTATATGAGCAGAAACGATGCTTTTGAAGAAATCTGGTGATCCTATTTTAGTATGAAATCGTGTCTTAATTTTCAAGTTAGTGGAATTTACACGAAACAGTCAATTTGAATTTGACCAATCAGAGGGCCTACATCGTCCAGACGATCGCGTAATAATACTATCAGATACACAGACGTCAAGAAAATAAACGTTTTATGCACCACACCGGTTAATTCTGACTGCATAAGTGTAGTAGTGGGTGTTGTGTATTTGGGGGAACTTGTTCACTTTTCCCAATTTTCTGAGCGTACAGAACAGTGATTTTCAAAGAAAGATCCAGCCAACATTGGACATTGATATGCCGTAAGGGGAGAACGAAGGCAATACGAAAGGCACTGGAAATAATTTGGCCTGTTGAAAGATTTTTCATAATTTTTCTCGCCTGAAGAATTATACTAGTTGAGCACTGGAAATAATTTGGCATGTTGAAAGATTTTTCATAATTTTTTTCGCCTGAAGAATTATACTAGTTGAGCGCACGCTGACAGGAATTACACGCTTTTACTAGTTCATTGTAGTAATATTATATAAAATGCCCTGACAAGAATGAAATTACTTTTAGATTTTGTCGAATTGTAAAAAAGTAGAGAAGGACAAAAGATACACAAAAGTTAATAAATTAAACAGAAGATTCTCGTGGGGGAGGAGAGGGTGTAAGATAAGTATACTGGAAAACGGGCTGTGAGTAATTAAGTTTGAGAAACTCTGGTATAGAACATGGAACCAGTATCCTCTAGTTTTGTAGTATTCGGAATATCTTCGGTTCAGGCCGCAGCGACAGCTTGGAGGCCTGCCAACTCGCTGATAAGAATGTGTTTTCTCCGATCGCAAAGATTTAACAGTCCTATTTAACTTTATCTAATTAACCTAATTTCGTTTTCGCATCTGACCGCGATGGATACAGAGCCGCGAGGGCAAGGTTCCCGCGAGGATTCCACAAGGTTTCCAGAAAGGGCTGGTACTACCCGACTCTGGGCGATACTAATATACAGCCGACTAACAGCATCCTTTTTTTATTAATTATATAAGCCCGTCGTATCACCGGCTCGGTAACGGTACGAAATCGACAAACACCCTGCGCAGAAAAGCAAAGTTCACCAAAGACGGTTTGTTTCAGAAAATTTTAACAATTCATCAAATTTCACAGTTAATTTTCAAGGACTGTGTAAGTTCTTTTCAAGTTCTATCATTATTTTAGTTCTGTGAAGCAACTGGCCCATGTTGATATAATAATAGAAGTTTAATAGGACTTTCACAGAACTTGGAAATTAACTTTGAAATTTGATGAATTGTTCAAATTCTTTAAAACCCGTCCTAAAGTTTGCGTAGCAGTCATTGTGGGACTTTTCTGCGCAGGATCTCCGGTTTTTATCGATTTCGTACCGTTACTGAGTCCGTGGGACGACGCTCTAATAATCGGAAAAGAATCTATTGTTACAGTTGACATAAATATCGAGCAAAAATACAAGACAGTGGTGAATGGATATTTTAGATGGGGAAAGGTGATAAGTGATGAAATTTTCATGACATTATTATAATAGAAATATTATACTTCTTAATTTGATTTCAATAATATCAAACTGTATAAGAATCGTGTACAACTAACAAATAAGTAGTTCAAATATAAAGCTAGTCTTTTTGTAAATTAACTACCTACTCCAGTGATTATTTTATCTTGATTTGAAAGACTCTAATTAAATGAAGCATTACTACTTTGTTTAAACCACTTTAAATATAATAATTTAAATTTGGGAGGCGAATGTGGGTACCGCCGCCCCAGGAAACATTTATTGGATAACCAACACCTCTGCCATACGTCACCCCAAGTGGTTCGATATGTTTGGTGATTTAGCAGGGTTGCCCGGGTTCATAAGGTGAGGTGTATTCAGGATGCGCCTGCCCACAAGCTGCGAGGCGTGCCAGATCGGGAGAGGCAGGTTTGGGAAGACCCTTTGAATTCTCCAACTGGTCTCTCTTGACCCATCGTCTTGCGCTCGATTCACGTGTCCGTCACTTTAATGTAGATACTTGGGTGTACTTTGTTGAATTTTCTGCTCTAGGTGGTCCATGATTTAAATAAGAAAATATGAGACGAAAATAAATTCTGGACAGTAAGTGAGCAATGTAGGACCTACGATAACACAGCATTATAGAGTTTACAAGATTTGGTACCTGCCCACGGAGATATTTAACTGTTTGAAATAAGGATTATTTTACCAATAGTTAGAAATAGT
Organism: Hesperophylax magnus; assembly: GCA_026573805.1. NCBI lineage: Eukaryota > Metazoa > Arthropoda > Insecta > Trichoptera > Limnephilidae > Hesperophylax > Hesperophylax magnus. The sequence goes on along the minus strand of JAIUSX010000014.1, from coordinate 27,393,981 downwards.
AACGAAGCTTTCCTGCAATGTTTGGGCACGTGACGAAAAATCAGATCACAACAAATTAATTAATATAAAGGTACCTATGTAATATGTAATCAACGCTTGATGTTTATAAAATTTCTCTTTGCCGATCGTTTAGTAAAAATCAGAATACCGTAACAGTTTGCAGTTTGGCACTTAGCGTTGTTTCTGGTGCTTCCCAGGCCAGTACCTAATATTAATAAATGTTATTTTAATGGAAATTATAATAATTCATATTGGACGACGATGACTTCTGCATCCGCAATGAAAAGTAAAACAATAATAAAGTGTTTGTCTATTCCAGCATTTGGTCTGTGGTTTTTACAATATTTACGTACAAGCAATAGAAATACAAAACAATGTAATAAAAAAGTAGATTTTATTATTCTGTAATCTTATTGTTCGTAGCTTGGCCATTTCTTGCTATTTGATTATTTCATACTACAGGGTTTTCCAATAAGAGGTGTTATTTTGAATAGCTTGTTATTTCGGTAGATGTTACTTTTGAAGCTGTCATTTTTTGACATTTGACAAGTAGAAACTAAGCCATTAATAAAAATGGAACGATACACGCTTCAACAACGCATTGAAATTCACTTGAGTGAATCAAATGCAAATCATCTTGAGTGATGATGCCCATTTCCACCTCGGTGGCTTCGTCAACAAGCAAAATTGTCGCATCTGGGGCTCGGAAAACCCAAGAGTTATTGTTGAAAAGCCTCTCTATCTTCAACGTGTGACTGTTTGGTACGGTTTATGGTCCGGCGGAGTCATTGGACCTTACTTTTTCGAAAATGAGGCTGGAGCAACAGTTACGGTGAATGGATCGCTATTGAGAGATGATTAATGATTTTTTATGGCCGGAATTGGATGGTATTGATCTGGACAACGTTTAATTTCAACAAAACGGCGCTACGTACCACACAAGCAACGAAACCATTGATCTCTTACGATTGAATATCAAAATAACACCTCTTATTGGAAAACCTTGTAGATGGAGCAACTATAAAGTTATTGAGTCTTTCATTGGGACCAGCGAGCAATCGGTGTCTCGGAAGGGAGGCAAAACTGTGGACTTGGCCGTCCGCGAAAATCGTGCAATAGGGAGAGAGTCCAAATAATATGAACTTAATGTTTCTTTTAATCTAAATCATGCATTAAATATTTGCCATGAGTCATTAGCGCCATCGCGGCACCTCTGGCCAGTCGCCAGCCGCACTGCTCACTCCTATTTACCTCCGCCCATAGTATTGCTCAATTTTTAATGCATTGTAATTAAATAATGGAAACTTTTGAGTGAACACTTTCAAGGTATCTGCGTAGATGTTAAATACTTAACTTATATTTCAACAAAATTTAACGTGGTTCCTATTGAATCATAATGAAATATAAGAGCGCTAAGCCAAACTCTCTAAAACCCGTCAATGGACAACGAACCACGTTCAATGTATTTTCGAATACAAAATGACCAAAGTTACACAAATATAAATCCGCGCGGAGACAGAAATAGAACTCCACAAAAATATTATAGTCCAAACATATTTTTATACTGGCTGTGCAAGATTTCAACCAGCTCACACTGCCCCGCTGTTCGAAATGAGTTATGAGTTGCCTAAAGATATTTTGATGGAAGGCGCGGAATATAAAAGTCTGCAGTTGAAGTGAATATTTATGATTGGAATAACGAGCGTGTCAGAAGTTGTTTACGATAAACATCCCGTCAGATCTGGACAGTTCTGGGCAGCTCCATATGGGTTCAGCAACACATTTGGGTAGATAGTGGAGGATCTTTCACCGTGCTGTTTGTTTGTGCACAGAATCCATATTATTGGCAAATTATTCTTGTCCACTGAGAATCCACGTTTTGTTGTTACTTTTGAAGTTGGTGTAATAAATAATTGATGAACCTTTCTCATTTGGATTTTCTCTTACTAATATTTTACCAAAGACGTTGTGATTTGTTCAATACTTTAGGCATCGAAATTGTCACTATTTTATAGAAATTAAAATAATTTAAATATAGGGGGAAAATAGTCATTGAAATTCTTTCCAAAAATGACTCCATAAAATAGTTCAAGGACGTAAATTAATTTCAATAGTGAACGACAGCTTTTGGTGGACAATCCATTTAATATTTCATTAGAGTTGGTGGCGGGGCTCCGTTTGAATGCGAGGTAGACCGTACACCTTTATATGGAATAGGTGCTAATTTGAATGTGACCTTGAAACCATGTGTAACCCCAAGAGAATACTATAAAACTTTCTCCGTTCTTACAGCCCACAGCCCGCAGCATCACATTCGTCCAGATTCAATCAACTGGAATCTGTCTGGTGACAGAGACAAACGTCTGACTCTGAATTCCCAGCCAAAAATATATCAGATCAATCCTTCCTAACCTAACCAACCAGCCAATTTGTAGCTAGCTGCAGACAGAGACGAGTGACGTGAATCACTGTCTCTTGTCTTCTTACAAAATCTACGAGATCGTTGAAATCAATATTAGCCGAGGGTAAAAATATTGAGGTTGAATTTTTCAAGTTTTTGAATTATATATAATGTAATATTTGTTAGAAAATGGTTTACTGCGATTATATCTGCAGCACATTCTAACACGATGCACTGGTAAAGACCCACAAAAAAGGGAGGGCCACCAAGACATGAGTTATCTATGATCCAAACTAATCAGAAGATAGTTTCGGTCTGGACTAGAAGTGACGTTCACTCATTTGATCATCCCAAAGGACCGTTATGAAGATATATTATATCCTTTAAAGAACAGACGACCACAAATTGCAAGACATGATTTATGAATTGTTAAAAATAATCACTTGGTGATACGAGTGCCACAGTGTTTCTGTCTGGACTAGAAGTTAGTATTGCATAGTCTTCCAAACAGAGCTTACTAATAAGTTTTATACAGTCGTACTATCAAGAACTAAGGGCTAGAGCCGTAGGCATGTGTTATGCATGTTACGATCCACACGGAGCTCATAATATAAAATATTGCTAATTTATTAAAATTATTTGTCATACGGTTAAAAACGGGATTACAGGCCCTTAACGAATGAATTGACTGGTGTCCTAATAAACTTTCAGTAACACAAGAATAATTTAAGATTTTCACGGCCAAAAGTATTTTTGTTATTTGTTTTTGGGGTGTTATGCCGTGTTGCGCTAACTCCTTATTTAGCCAACGTTTCGGACAGCATTGCAATGCTGTCCATGTGTCCATCATCAGGGCAGATAAAAATAACACATCTGCCCTGATGATGGACACTGCAATGCTGTCCAAACGTTGGCTAAAGAAGGAGTTAGCGCAACACGGGATAACACCCCAAAAACAAATAACAAAAACACAAGAATATGTTATCGCGACGTCAGAACACATGTTCAACAAAATTCAAATATTTTCGCATTTCGTCATAATATAATATCAGGACAAATGCAGGTGCATGAACACGTGTTCCGACATATTATAAATATATTTAAAGTTTATTAGGAAACGGCCTGCAGTCCGGTTTTGAACAGAATTATAATAAAAGAGCAATTTTTTATCCGTGCAGTATAAAGAAAAGATTAGTCGCCAATATAAAAAAAAACAACAGTAGATTCTGTGTGGAAGTTTTGCATGAAATTAATTATCCCAAATTACTTCAAATATAATGATTTTCTGTAAATAACGTATGACTACAAATAGGGAGACATGTGGTATGCATTGAACGATCAAATACAATCGGGAGGAGATTCTAGTGCAACAAGTGCATATTTCTGGGCCAGAAGTGTAGTAAACTTAGTTATTCAAATCAAATCAAATCAAAAATTATTTATTGTAAAATAAAAATTACAAAAGGTGTAGCTTATGGGTAGACCCCATTTCTTCCAGCTAACCACATTACATTACACCACATTACATTACACCTAGCCCATTTATATCTCAGGACCAAAGATATTTTGGAAGCTCGAACAAATGATTTCTGTAATTATAGAGACTGATGTTTGCACAAGGTACACCACACGTTTTTACGATGCTTCCAAGAATATTATTTATTTATATATCTTTCTGGCCATAGCTGTAAAGCCATTTTTGTTGGAGCCAGACCTGGCAGCGCCTATACAAATAAATTAATCCACGCTGCGCTACGTATATAATTATCAATTTCAGATTTGTGTATATTTACAATTCTGACCAATTCAAACAAATTATAAACCTACTATTCTTTCCCCTTGAAGATTATATTAATCTATTGTTGTTTATTGGCAATGAAAAACTTCTGAATCATTACGTTTTTTATACGCTTTTAGATATGCATACCCAGATAAGTAGAAGAAAATCTTAACACACTCAAAATTCCTCATTTTCTTAATTATGGAAATATTCACTCAAAATACGAACTTTAAGTAATATTATTTCGAGTCTACCGGATTGAACCCGTTCTTGTTAAAATCATTTATTTGTTTTATGATAAATTGATGGTGATTCATCGTGAATTTAGAATTTAGCTAACATTGTTTTAACCAGGGTAAGGTAACCTAGACCTAAAAATCAAATAGGGCAGTTAAAAACATAATTTTAAGTAAATAAAATGTAATAATGTTAAATCATTAAAACGGAGAAAACAGATTTTAACGGTAAGTGCCCCACAGAATAAAGAATGCCGTTTATTTCGATTGATTTTGATGCATAACTTCAATTATTATTGAATTTTAATTAAAACATATATTTAAATGGTTTAACGTTGCGTTTTCCCATATTTTTTGACGTCCATTTTCCAACATTTTGACGTTCGTCATTTTTTTGAGTTTCCAACATATTGTCTTGACGTCCAGTTTCCAACATTTTTTTGAGTTTCCAACATATTGTTTTGACGTCCAGTTTCCAACATTTTGAAGAGTAATAAACTTTGAAGAATAATAAATTTTCTTTCAGGGATCTGAGATGGTCGATGAAGGGTTGGTATAATAACTGAACTTGAAGAGGACTTTCACAGAACCCGAAAATGAACGTTGAGATTTGATGAATTTTTCAAATTCTGTGAAACAACTCGTCCTAACATTGTTACAAGAATAAAATTACTATATATATATTTCCAATTCTAAGAGAATAAATTAGAACACAATATGGCGCAGCTCTATTTTTCTAATGGATACAATATAGGAGTATTATTTTTAATATCGTTTCAATATCTGAGGTTCTTGGTGGGATTCCATCGTAATGAAAATAATGAAACCAAAGAATAACTCTGGTTTCATTATTATTAAATAAACAATAAATTAACAAAGATTATGATTCCGAAACATCAGATGAAATCCTGAACAATTTGTAAACCATTTTGTTGATCGTATGTTTATTTTTTAGGTCACAAAAAAGTTAACGGGACTACAAACATCTATATCAAAAGTCAACAGACAGCCAATTTGCATGGAAGACTTTGATTCACACGAATAATACCCCCCATTGATGTTATTATGATGTGTTTAATGAAGACATTGTGAATTGTGATGTGTTTACTGAAGACATTGGGAGCTGTTGGCAGAAGGCATTTGAAGTCCATTGTGAAACAACTCCAAGAAATAAACATTTCCCAGGCAATATTTTCCCTTGGAGATATTTTTATGTGACCAATACTTTGGAGAAAATCATGGCCATGAAATATAGCAGGTCCAGTTTATTCGAATGTTGGTAAATGGGGTTACGGTCTGTTAATAACGAATGATCAAAAAATCAAGCTATTTGGTTTGGTTCAGCGGTTTTTTTTCTTTAAATCTTAAAGCGTCCCAGAAACACTTCGTGACGGGGATATACTTGCCGTTGCAACGTTCTTCACACTTTTTGTAATCATAATATAACAACATGATCATGCGATAGCAAAGAATTATGCCTAAAATTTATTGTTATTCTGTGAATATAGCTGATTAGGTTGATTCAGTAGAAAAACTAATCCAAAGTTGGGATGTAGAATGGAATGAAATACAAATTTAATTTCGCTTGAATAACTAACTGCATTAGAAAAAGCTTAGGTACATCCGATTTCTGAAAGTTGACGCTTTGTAACGACATAGTCAATTACATTGAAAACCTTTCAACTGTTGGTTTATTGTGATAGGCCAGTTACTGAGCTTCTGGCCACCTATAGCTGGAATACTCACCTGCATAGGTTCTGTTTATTGTGTATTTTTAACTCTATAATATTATTACTCTAAACTCTACAGAGTGCTCCATCAACCCAAACCCCCGCAAGAGCGTGGAAACAATAAGAACACAATAACAAACGGTTTGGAGGGAATAAATAAACAAGATAATATTTCTGAAGCAGCTGCGGATTAAGCGTCGGAATCCGCATTTTCTGCGATTATTTCGAGATCTTCTTGGATTACAAAACATTGAGAAAGACATGATGCCGTAATGATTTTAGAAAATAAGCACACATTTCTATACGAGAGATATTCATATATAGAGCGCTGGGAGTCGGGAGACTTTGTGTGTATTACATACGAGGACATTGATTTAATAGGTTTCTTTGTTTTCGCGTATCCATTATCGAATCGCCAATATCCATCTGTTTGATATCTTTGAAAATAAACCCGTCTACGTGACGTGGAGGACAGTTTGGACGGGTGAAATGCTCTGGCCGGGCTCGTCAAAACATTCCCAGTAGATTGGGACACATGACACACTTGCGGTTTGCGGCCAGAGCAACCAGAAACCCAGCCCATGCCCAGCGAGACCAGGTGACAGATTAATGACACAGCATCCGTGAGCTGCAGCCTGACGACCATAGCGTCTCGTCCGATGACCGAACTAATGTTAATGTAATGCCCAGTTTATTTCTGTGTAGGTTTTCTAAATCTATTCCGTACATTTGAAAGACAAACTTCACGAGAGAAGTCAACTGAAGCGGCAGACTCCTTTGGTGCAAACATCTGGGGCGGTACTATTTCTGATTCGTCGTTAATAAAGTCGTAATTTTGTTATTTATCGTTTGAATTTTTATGATTTAACTTTATGGTTATTATCTTTGAGCTTTAATAGTGGGAAGAGAGAATTTAAACGTAGGTTTTATAAACTTTCTTCGTTAAATGTGTCGGCGCACATGGCAGGCTCAAAGCCCACGAGGTGCCGGAGGGTGGCTGGTGACCGCTGCTCGGAGGTTCAGGCGGCATCAGCTCCCGGTACTGGATACTGGTTACCGGGTACCGGGAACTGGGTACGTATCCTGGTGATCGCAGACTAGGACTAAGAACGAACACTGACATGGATGGAACAGCACACAGAGGCACACGCAAAAGCTGGCGACTCGCAGCCACTTACACCAGTACACGGCTACATAGTCTTTCTCGTTGAGCACTCTCTCCAGCTGCTTGGCCGTGACCTCCTCGATGATGGGTTCGGCTTCCTTGGACTGGACGGGCGCGGGGGCGGGGGCGGCCTTCTTCTGGGCGGCCAGGCCGGGGGCCGGCAGCGCGAGCAGCGCGATCGCCAGCAGCGGGAGCGCGCGGGCCAGCAGGAGCATGGCGGCGGTGGACCGACACTGCGCGCGCGTGCCCGCCCGGCCCGGCGCGCGCCCACCCCCCCCCCCCTCCTCCCCCTTCATACCTCGTACCATCACCCTCTCCGCCGCGCAGGGACGGATCTTAAATTACCCGCAATCCGGAGTATAGTCGAGTGGCCAATCATTGATGTGAAACATTGTGATAAATCAATTGAAAGCTTTGTTCTATTTATGTTGGGCAGTATCATACCTATATGTATCTGCTAATTGCTAAGATACTTTCCATTATAATATTTAGCACGATGACTTTCAGATTTTTTTTGATTACCTGCATGTCATTTACGTACTATTTTGGAAGCTTTCGTGTATAATGTGTTATTATTATACTCTCCCTACTTTCACGTGAGGAAACTCTAATTTCATGGAGCATGATAAGTTTTCCAAATGCAAATCCTGTAGCTTATAGAAAGTACCCACCATATTATTATTTAAAAATTTCCTCTCCCGAATAGTCGTAGTCTTAATACTTGAGAAATAAGAACCCATAGTATTATAGTTGCTGGTAATGACTGTCGTCAAATAACCGAATTCGATCAAGAGATTCAAGAAATGATTGGCGAGTCTTGTTCAAGGCAGTCGAACCCTTTACCGTTTAAAGACGCCTTGTTTATCTTTGCGTGTTTCGCCTGGTATCGTCACACCTCCTACGTGGACTTTCCAAGCTTTTCATTATCTAAATTTTAGGTATACAATCTTTTTTCACTATGATAGTAGGGTTGTGTACCGTGGTGTTAAATTCTATTATCACGCATTTAATGTGGAAGCGCAATCTCACTAGGATGATCCTTCTGATTTTCATTTTCCAATGTAAGGTCTACAATCTTTTTCATAGACCGGTATATCAGTCGGTCCGTATTCTCAATATTTGCCACATTCCTCACTTAAGTCGCATAATAGTTCCTAATTTAGAAGCTAGCAGTAACAAAAGTCAAATATGACCTTTACGTGATTAATTACCTCATCGAAATATAATTACATTATCAGTATGGAAAAATTATATTCATCGAGCGATGAGAGATGTTGATGTTTTTAATTTTTAAATTATTTTTATTTCTTGCTAGAGAAATCCCGATGAGTTAGAAAACTCACTGTAGGACGAGAGGAACTTAGAATACAAAGATGGGAGTTAATAGGTACAATTTTACAGTGGTATTTTGATTAAGTATTATAAGTTTCACGTACAAAAATTGAAAATCTAAAATAGACAAATATTCTGGTAAGGTATTTTATACGACGGATTTTTCAACGTCCGAACAGTGTTTTCAGCGGTTTGTTCGTCAAAATTTTTATGAATAGTTCATTCACTCTAGCAAAACAAGTATTATTTAAAATTCAATCAGCACCATGCCATAAGATAGTGAGAAAGTTCATTGTCATGCAAATAATTTGGCAACGCGTATTTAAACTGATTAGGATTAGACCACTTTGGAACAACGTTGGTTCCATCCTCCCTTCTTCCTTCTACATCATTTTCAATCACATAAACCATATCATTATATTTTTTCACAGAGTTTGCAGTTTTTGGATATCTGTACGTTACTATTGACGTTCTGGGTATCAATTATTATGTTTCTAAAGAAGATTTTTTCGCTTCCATTTCAATTTCTCGGTTTGGCCAAATGTTTTAGAACATTTGGTCGGTCTGCCACCAGTTGGCGGGCCGTGCCAATAAGTGTATATTGAACACCTAATGATGAGAGAGGGAGATGGGCAGGAAAACTACTGACGGCATGGAAGGGTAGGATGCAGCTGGGCTAATATTAGAGCAGCCCTAGACCGACGCAGGACCGGTTCGGAACGGCATTTAAACTTTTGTTACATTATTATTAATTATAAGTTTTTTTTAGTTCTTGATCAACTTTCTATGGTACATGTTTTTTTAGTTGTTGATCAACTTTCTATGCTACTTTTTTTAGTTGTTGATCAACTTTCTATGCTACATGTTCTTTTAGTTGTTGATCAACTTTCTATGCTACTTTTTTTTGTTGTTGATCAACTTTCTATGCTACATGTTTTTTTAGTTGTTGATCAACTTTCTATGCTACTTTTTTTTAGTTGTTGATCAACTTTCTATGCTACATGTTTTTTTAGTTGTTGATCAACTTTCTATGCTACATGTTTTTTTAGCTGTTGATCAACTTTCTATGCTACTTTTTTTAGTTGTTGATCAACTTTCTATGCTACATGTTTTTTTAGTTGTTGATCAACTTTCTATGCTACATGTTTTTTTAGTTGTTGATCAACTTTCTATGGTGCATGTTTTTTGTGGCAGCTTCATTCGAATGCTAGGTTTTATTTTTAAATAAATAAATAATATTGCAAAAAATAGATTTACCAATATAATATGGATACAGAGTTCATTTGACGGCCTCCGTGGTCGAGGGGTAAGGCTCTCGACTAGCAAGCTGGAGGTCGTGGGTTCAAATCCCTGCGTGCGCAATTAAATTGTATTAGATTAATTTGTGTTATTTTACACATTACCCATTTAAATTTATATATTGTAGGTATATTAGTAAGACCACAATTCAGAATTCAAACGTTGCTTGAAATGGCTTTGGCCGTGTTTGGTAACCAGATCTGAATAGCCAATACTTCCCCACCTTCCTCTTCTCCACCTCCTTTCCATCCCCACTATATTCAGCCTCACAACATACCCCAAGTGGAGACGCCATAGGCTCACTGGATTCAGACGGTTGGGAGCAGTTGGAACTCTTGTGAGGTATTCACATAAAAAAATAATAAAAAATTAACTCGGTAAGTACACCCATAGACGATGTAATGTATTTATAATTATTTCAGAAAAAACACAACATAATCACTATTCATTCAACTTAATTTTAATAATATGTAAATGTAATCCTCAGAAAGGGAGATGGGAGTGGGAACATCAGTATCTTTTTTGTTACTTTAGGGAGATTTAAAACATTTATTTCACTAACACTTCTATGAAGTTTTCAATTAAGCAAGCAAATTTTTCGTCCTACAAAAAGTTTTAAAAATCGTTATCTACATTGTGATTTTCATACAAAAACTAATTGTATCACATTCAAAAAGTGGATCGTTTTCCGATTATTAAATAATCAAAGTGTGAACACATCTACTAAAACAGTGATTCTAAAAACAAAATCTTATTTGCGTGACAAGTGACATTTAAAGCCATAGACATAAACCTAATGAAATATTGTTCTGGCTGTCACTGAAACCAGAGACAATATTTTGAATTTGAATTGAAGTGGGGGCATTTTTGAACCCAACTTTCTTGTAAACTGTGAACAAAATGTCTAATACCCAAACACGTAGCAATAAATCAAACCTTGATAAAGAGGACAAACAAACTATGGATAAAATTTTTGATTATATCGACAAAAAGTTTGATTCTTTAAAAAAGGATATAATTCAAAAAATTGAATGTCAGAATACGGAATCTATAAAAAGTATTGAGTACATAAGTGCTCAATATGACGAAATTATTAAAAAATTGGATACAAATAATAACCAAAATAAATCAATCCAAAACGAACTTGAAAATATAAAAAAAGAGCAAGTGGAAAAAACGCTACAATAAAAAAAAATGGAACTAAGACTAGATGAAATTGAATATACATCAAATCTGCACTACCTAGAAATTGCAGGAATTCCACAAAAAAATGGTGAACAACTGGAGGAAATTATAAAAAAAGTCGCATCTGCAGCTGGAGTTCAAATCAAACACGCTGATATAAACAATGTGACCAGAACTACAGACCGAAGACTTAATGCTCCGCCAAAAATCCTAGTAAAATTTACAGAAATTAAACTAAAAGAAATCCTTCTATCTAAAAAAAGAGAAATGGACCTTAATTTACTAAAGGATTTGACAAGCGAAAAAGTGTACATAGGTGAAGTAATAAGTCCCTACAAAAAAGAGTTGCTTTGGAAAACAAAGCAACTAGCCAAAGAAAAAAATTATGAATTTTTTTGGATCAAAAATGGGAAAATAATGGTTCGTAAAGGTCATGATCAAAAAATTTTGTACGTAAATCATCTGGACGACCTCGATAAATTAATATAACAAATCACTTACTTGAACACACCAAACTGAAATACCTACTGAAAACATGGATAAGGAAACAATAACTACAAACAAACCAGATGAACTGCTAACTCTTAAAAACAATTTTAATATATTAAATAAAAATATACGAAGTATCAACAAAAACTTCGATGAACTTCAAATACTAATTAAGAATCTAAAAATTAATCTTGATATAATTATCCTCACTGAGTGCTGGATAAAGGATAAATATTCACCCTTACATATTAATAATTACACCTCATATGCAACCAATTTGAATTACACAAAAAATGATGGTGTGATAGTGTACATTAAAGATGACACTAAAACTGAAGTCAATGAAATAAAATTCCCAAATGCAAACTGTTTGAAAATCAAAGTGGGTGATGAAACCACTATATTAGCTCTGTATCGATCACCAGCTACAACTAATATTAATCAGTTTCTTGAAACGCTTTCTAATGAACTCAATCTTCTAAAAAACAAAAAAAAATGTCTTCCTCATCGGAGATATAAATATTGACATACTAGAAAACGGTCATCCAAATAGAACTGATTATCTGCAAACACTGGCCGCCCACGGACTTAAAAGTTTGATAAATAAACCTACGCATGTTACAAATGACAGCAAATCTTGCATCGACCACATATTCAGTAAGACTGTTAAACCAACCAACTCTATCATATTCACCTCTACTATAACCGACCACTATACAACAATTTTATCTATTACAAAAAAGAAAATACAAAGATCGCAGCCCTACCCAATTATCGTGCAGAAGACAGAAACCATATGGAATGAAGTAAAACAACAATTACTAAATACAAACTGGATAAACCTACTGGAGAACCTTGATACAAATAGTGCCTGGAGTAAATTCATTGAATATATAACTCATACCATCATGTCAAATACCAAATCAATAGAAAAAAAGATTTCACATAAAAATCAACATCTTAAACCATGGATAACCCAAAGCGTTATAAATTGCATTAGAAAAAGAGATGAACTACACAGGAAAGTTAGTTTAAATCCTTGTGATATTTTTATACAACGATATTATAAAAGATACAGAAATATTTGCAAAAATGTTGTACGCAATGTCAAAGAAAATTATTATAAGAAAAAAATAGACGAATGTAACAATGACCCACGCAAATTATGGAAGATCATTAATGAAATTACAAGTGCAAAATCATCCCATAACAAAAGCATAGATGAACTAACAATTGAAAATACCCAAATCTCTTTCGAAAAGCATCCGGACAAAATTCTCGAATACGTAAACGAATTTTTTACAAATATAGGGTCAAAATTGGCAAAGCAAATCAGACATCCAAAAACTAGCATTTTACCAGAAGAAAAGGAAAGTATGAACCAGATAGATAAATTAAAGTAAACTAATGTAACCAATACTGAAATCAGAAACGCAATTGTATCCCTCAATGTTAATAAATCATCGGGAAATGATATAATCTCAAATAAAACAATAAAACAACTCCAAAATGAACTGACCTTCCCTTTGACATACTTGGTCAATCTGTCTATATCTACAAATGTATTCCCCTCATGCCTTAAAAAAGCAACAGTTATACCTATACATAAAAGTGGTAACAAAAAGGATATATATAACTACCGACCCATTAGTCTCTTAAGCTCCTTTTCAAAAATCTTGGAAACTGTAATGAAGAAGCAAATTGTTCATTTTCTTGAACAAAACAAATTATTATCACCATCCCAATATGGCTTTAGGGAAAATCTAAGCACCAATGATGCCATAGAAAATCTAACAAGCATAGCCATAAAAAACATAGATGAAGGGAAAAAGTGTTTGGCTTTATTCATAGATCTTCAAAAAGCTTTTGACACAATAGACCATAAAATATTACTAACTAAGCTAAAAAAAATAGGAATGGCCGAAACAACAATGAACTTATTAGAGTCATATATAACAGGGCGAGAACAACAAGTACAAATTGGCAAACAAAAGAGCAAACTACTATCTTTAAACTATGGCGTCCCTCAAGGAAGTGTACTGGGACCGATCCTATTCATTATCTATATCAACGATTTAACTATCCTTACCATTAAAGGAAACATAATCAGTTTTGCTGATGATACTGTTTTATTATTTCAAGAAGAAAATTGGACGGATACATTTAATAAGGCTGAAAAGGGGCTTAGTGCACTTCAAAATTGGCTTAAAATCAACTCGCTTACCCTTAATATAAGCAAAACAAAATATATAAAACATTTTCAATAAACGCAAGGAGCCAACCAATAAAATCACTAGAACTAAAACTACACGAACGCCATGGAAATAATATACAATGTTACTGCCCCGTCATCGAAAAAACACAAAACATAAAATATCTCGGAGTAATAATCGACGAAAATCTTAGATGGGACCTACACATCAAAGGTATTACGGAAAAACTCACAAGCCTTATATATTTCTTTAAAAATCTAAGAAACGTATTAAATAAAAAGGATATGAAAAAGGTCTACTACGCATTATGTCATTCTCGAATTGAATATGGAATCATAGGATGGGGATCTGCTACACATACGTACCTACACAACCTGAATACGATTCAAAAAGGAATCATAAAGACCATATTGAAAGTACCAATTAGAACGCCTTCAATTGAAATATTCAATTCCTTTGACGTACCAAATGTACAGCAAATATATGCCAAAAATATATTATTGAAGCTCTTCAAAAATAACAAATCCTCTACTAGACTGTGTATGCATAACACTAGATCGAACAAAAATGATATAAAAAATATTCCAAGTTATAAAACCACATTCGGACAAAGAAACTATACATACTTTGCAACAAAACTCCATAACATCCTTCCCCAAGACATAAAAGTAATAAAAAATCCTAATGAATACAAATCATTAATAAAAATATGGCTGAAAGAGGTCAATGAAAAAACCCTAATGAAAACACTAAAAACGATATAGAAGACACTAAAAACGACATAGAAGACACTAAAAACGACATAGAAGACAAATAAACCATATTTAAATAACTTTAGTCCGCCTCGGCACAGGACCCCCTAGTGAGGAGGACTAAGAAATACAATATTTTATACTTAATTTCACCATTATATTTTGTATGTAACAATTATTTTATATAGTCGCTAAAATAAAAAAAAAAATAAAAAATTATTATTTAAGAGCATAATTGTAATATGAAACACATCATACAATATTGTTTTGATATAACATTGAAGAATTGGAGTACAAACAGGTCGGTCATTTAGATTGCAAATAATCTCCCCTATCAACCCACTTCGTTTGATCCATAGCTTACAGGACACTAGAGGTGGGTCCTATGAGTTTTTTTGGTTACAGGGGGGGTTGTTACAGAATTTCAGTGAAAAAATTTTCACCACAAACAAAAATTCATATTTTGAATGTGATTCCCCACAATAATTTTTCCAAATCCATGGAGGGGGGGGGGGGGTAGCGACGGAATTCCGTGTCTGTTCCCTGTACAAAAAATCACCGTAAAAAGTACCAGTCACAAATACCCATCAAAAATACCCCAAAAAATGCCTACTAAAAATATTTAGTCCCGGTAAAAAATACTTGTGAGTATTTTGGAACCAAGAGGGCGATTCTCGTTCTACTTAACGACACTAAAATCGTCCTTACATTCAAATTAACGATTTTTCTCGGTTTATTCGTATGAAGCGATTCCGGTTCTCTCGTTGACAGATGGAATCCTTAGATTTTCGATTGCGCGCCAAAATTTTTAGCCTTACGCGAAGGGTACCCCTAGACCTGTCATTCGGCGGCCGAACGCTAGCGTTCGCGGAGAATTTGCTTCATTTAATTGTGACGTTTTGACAATTAGCAATACTTGCGTAGTTTTAATAAGAGAAAACTTAATATTATCGTAAGTATTGACTGTAAACATGATTAGTGACTTGTTTGTGGCACAATAATGCTATTAAATGAATTGAATCAGGTAATTGCGATGTTTGTAAAGTACGTAACATGTCGAAAGCCAGATAAGTGATTTAATTTACAATAAACTACACATACCATTGAGGATTTCTACATAAATAATAATAAGTTTCTGGCTGGCGCTCGAAATTGTGGGTTTTGAAGTTAACCACAACGAAATAAGAATCCCTTTCATTCTTAAATCAACTTGGGTGAGAGTTAGCGCCATTCGGCAGCGTTAGTTTGACAGCAAACGTCACTTTAGAAGTGGCGAATCTGTAAAAAAGTCATTACTATCCAGCGAGGTAAGTACCTTTTCACAAAACGTAAATCTTCGATAAATGGCTTATTTATGTCATTCATAAATAAAATAAGCAGTTATTAAAATGCATTATAATACAAAGTATTTGTTTTTTTAAGTTTTAGCTAGAAACCTTGCGTCACTTAATTATATTTCACCAATTTGTGTTTTCAATAATCTCTTAACAATATCGTAGATGCTCTTAACCACGCTTCTTTAGGATTTTTTACTAGGTCTCTCAAAAATCGATCTTGTAAGGCTATCAGAAGAACGAGAATCGCTTAATAGTTAAGAAAAGATGTTACAAGCGACGGACAGCTATCTTTCGCAAACGATAGCAGTCGTTGACGAATGCTATCATTTAGCTTAAGGCTAAAAGAACGAGAATCGCCCTCCAGGTATTTTGGAGATTTGTCACAAGTACAAAGTATTGCATGAAAATACCCGACACTTTTACTGGGTACGATGAATACGCCTCAACTCTACAGGACACTCTTTATAGCGCCGTTTACTGATTAAGTCACCTCAAGGGCGCCTTAAGTAACATGGTATGTTGGAACTTTATAGCGCCGTTTACTGATTAAATCACCTCAAGGACGCTTTACATAATATGGAATGTTGGAACTTTATAGCGCCGTTTACTGATTAAGTCACCTCAAGGGTGCCTTAAGTAACATGGTATGTTGGAACTTTATAGCGCCGTTTACTGATTAAATCACCTCAAGGATGCTTTACATAATATGGTATGTTGGAACTTTATAGCGCCGTTTACTGATTAAATCACCTCAAGGACGCTTTACATAATATGGTATGTTGGAACTTTATAGCGCCGTTGACTGATTAAGTCACCTCAAGGGCGCCTTAAGTAACATGGTATGTTGGAACTTTATAGCGCCGTTTACGGATTAAATCACCTCAAGGACGCTTTACATAATATGGTATGTTGGAACTTTAAAGCGCCGTTTACTGATTAAGTCACCTCAAGGGCGCCTTAAGTAACATGGTTTGTTGGAACTTTATAGCGCCATTTACTGATTAAATCACCTCAAGGACCGTTTACATAATATGGTATGTTGGAACTTTTTAGCGCCGTTTACTGATTAAATCACCTCAAGGACCCTTTACATAATATGGTATGTTGGAACTTTATAGCGCCATTTACTGATTAAATCACCTCAAGGACGCTTTACATAATATGGTATGTTGGAACTTTATAGCGCCGTTTACTGATTAAGTCACCTCAAGGGAGCCTTAAGTAACAAGGTATGTTGGAACTTTATAGCGCCGTTTACTGATTAAATCACCTCAAGGACCCTTTACATAATATGATATGTTGGAACTTTATAGCGCCGTTTACTGATTAAGTCACCTCAAGGGCGCCTTAAGTAACATGGTATGTTGGAACTTTATAGCGCCGTTTACTGATTAAGTCACCTCAAGGGCGCCTTAAGTAACATGGTATGTTGGAACTTTATAGCGCCGTTTACTGATTAAATCACCTCAAGGACGCTTTACATAATATGGTATGTTGGAACTTTATAGCGCCGTTTACTGATTAAATCACCTCAAGGACCGTTTACATAATATGGTATGTTGGAACTTTATAGCGCCGTTTACTGATTAAATCACCTCAAGGACCCTTTACATAATATGGTATGTTGGAACTTTATAGCGCCGTTTACTGATTAAGTCACCTCAAGGGCGCCTTAAGTAACATGGTATGTTGGAACTTTATAGCGCCGTTTTCTGATTAAATCACCTCAAGGACGCTTTACATAATATGGTATGTTGGAACTTTATAGTGCCGTTTACTGATTAAATTACCTCAAGGACGCTTTACATAATATGGTCTGTTGGAACTTTATAGCGCCGTTTACTGATTAAATCACCTCAAGGACCCTTTACGTAATATGGTATGTTGGAACTTTATAGCGCCATTTACTGATTAAATCACCTTAAGGACGCTTTACATAATATGGTATGTTGGAACTTTATAGCGCCGTTTACTGATTAAATCACCTCAAGGACGCTTTACATAATATGGTATGTTGGAACTTTATAGCGCCGTTTACTGATTAAATCACCTCAAGGACCGTTTACATAATATGGTATGTTGGAACTTTATAGCGCCGTTTACTGATTAAATCACCTCAAGGACGCTTTACATAATATGGTATGTTGGAACTTTAAAGCGCCGTTTACTGATTAAATCACCTCAAGGACGCTTTACATAATATGGTATGTTGGAACTTTATAGCGCCGTTTACTGATTAAATCACCTCAAGGACCGTTTACATAATATGGTATGTTGGAACTTTATAGCGCCGTTTACTGATTAAATCACCTCAAGGACGCTTTACATAATATGGTATGTTGGAACTTTATAGCGCCGTTTACTGATTAAATCACCTCAAGGACCATTTACATAATATGGTATGTTGGAACTTTATAGCGCCGTTTACTGATTAAATCACCTCAAGGACGCTTTACATAATATGGTATGTTGGAACTTTATAGCGCCGTTTACTGATTAAATCACCTCAAGGACCGTTTACATAATATGGTATGTTGGAACTTTTTAGCGCCGTTTACTGATTAAATCACCTCAAGGACCCTTTACATAATATGGTATGTTGGAACTTTATAGCGCCATTTACTGATTAAATCACCTCAAGGACGCTTTACATAATATGGTATGTTGGAACTTTATAGCGCCGTTTACTGATTAAGTCACCTCAAGGGCGACTTAAGTAACATGGTATGTTGGAACTTTATAGCGCCGTTTACTGATTAAATCACCTCAAGGACGCTTTACATAATATGGTATGTTGGAACTTTATAGCGCCGTTTACTGATTAAATCACCTCAAGGACCGTTTACATAATATGGTATGTTGGAACTTTATAGCGCCGTTTACTGATTAAATCACCTCAAGGACCGTTTACATAGTATGGTATGTTGGAACTTTATAGCGCCGTTTACTGATTAAATCACCTCAAGGACCGTTTACATAGTATGGTATGTTGGAACTTTATAGCGCCGTTTACTGATTAAATCACCTCAAGGACGCTTTTCATAATATGGTATCTTGGAACATTATAGCACCGTTTACTGATTAAGTCACCTCAAGGGCGCCTTAAGTAACATGGTATGTTGGAACTTTATAGCGCCGTTTACTGATTAAATCACCTCAAGGACGCTTTACATAATATGGTATGTTGGAACTTTATAGCGCCGTTTACTGATTAAATCACCTCAAGGACCGTTTACATAGTATGGTATGTTGGAACTTTATAGCGCCGTTTACTGATTAAATCACCTCAAGGACCCTTTACATAATATGGTATGTTGGAACTTTATAGCGCCGTTTACTGATTAAATCACCTCAAGGACCCTGTTAAGTAGGGTTTGACCCAGGGTACAAATAATAATAATTGTATAAACTTTGTTCGGTAGA
Source organism: Hesperophylax magnus (assembly GCA_026573805.1). Classification (NCBI taxonomy): domain Eukaryota; kingdom Metazoa; phylum Arthropoda; class Insecta; order Trichoptera; family Limnephilidae; genus Hesperophylax; species Hesperophylax magnus. Next base: position 27,374,639 of record JAIUSX010000014.1, on the reverse strand, counting down.
ACGCGCCAATCTAGGTTAGAATTAATCATCTAGAATGTTTATACTCAATAATCTCAGGTGTGAAAGTTCGCAACCAAGGTCGCGTGTCAGCATCATGATAGTTTCTTTTGTTTTAGGATGGTATCTCAATGTACATAAATAAAAGGCGGTGCATGGATAGATATTACATGTATTAGAAACCTTTTGGACATTTTGCTGATGAGCCCTAGCTCAACAGATTAACATAATTATATAATTTTGACTTACCCCAAACACCGACCAGTTTTTAGCTATCTGTATCTAAAATATGGGAGAAGCGACGGAACGTCCCGCACACCCATTCGGCGGCGGACGTAACTCCGTAGAAGCGTGATCCGTCTTCTGGAAAGGTGGATATACTCCTCCTGGCCACATCCATGAACTCCAGCTATCTATAAGCGCGTAGCCGTTCCTGGGGATGCTGCAACCCATACATAGGGCTCTTTCTCGGCCCGTCGAACACGTGCGATGTCGGGATTCAAACTCCAGAAATCAAAAAGAACGAAGTTCCCGATTGACAGCCATGCATGGCACAAAATATAAATCGCGTATGATCCAATCCTACGCAGGATTGACCGTTACTTTACGGATTCCCGTTCAATCGTATAACGGCGGTCGCGTGGTCCGTCCGTAACAACTTCCGTCCAGTGAAATCACTATTACCCACTTCGGGAATGGTTATTTTTCGGTCACAAAAACGTTTACCGCCGTGCCCGTAAGCAAAATCGCACTCATCGGCGACAAAAAATAAGGAATTACATTCCGTACAATTAATTATTCAAAAACGAAAAGCACTGCGACCATCGTCTGTACAGTCTACGAACCCACGCGTTGACTGTGCAGCCAAGAAGTGTTTTGTTTTTCTGTTTCCGCCCGGTACAGATTTTAAATTTTAAATTTTGATTCGAAATTTTACCAAAACCAATACTAGCGACAATCGCCCAGTTCCTAACTAGGTTAGAGAATCGGCGAGGATAAATGTGATGATGCAGAATAAATTAATTAATAAAATATTAAAACAAAAGGAGTCTAGCCCTGCATCATAACAACCCTTTACATAATATGGTGTGTTGGAGCTTTTTCGAAAAAATTCAGTTACTGACCTCACATTTTTGGGTATTACATTATTTAAATTCTATTTATAAAACGAAGGAAACAACAGAGAAAAAATATTATTGCTAAGTTATTCAGAATCTCTTCAAATTATTGGTTATCCGGTTAAAAAAGGGATTGCAGGACGTTTTCTGATAAAATCACCTCAAGGGCTCTTTACTTGGCGTGTTAAAAAAGTCGGTTTCTGATCTCAGACTTCTGGGTATTCACACCTCATGTAGAATACTGATTATTGCTAATTTATTAAGAATCTCTTCAAATTATTGGTAATCCGGTTAAAAAGAGATTGCAGGCCGTTTTCTGATAAACTTTTAGTAAATTCGTATTGATATCGGAACTCGTGTTCATACACCTGTGTTTGTCTCGATACCAAATACCAAATGCGAAAATGTTTGGATTTTTATGAACACGTGTTCGTTCCGACATCGTGATAATGCATTGGTAATTTACTAAAATTTTATCAGGAAACCTGTCGATTGCCTGCAATCTCGTTTTTGACTGGATTACGAATAATTAGAAGAGCTTAGCAATTTTTTTTCGGTATTTTTCCCCCTAGTGTGCTTACGTAGTGTTGGCGTGTGTGCATACGTGTGGTAAAAATGAAATGGTTCCAGCGTCCTCCATTTTAAACTTCTTTTTTGTCAGACTGTACCTACTGTAAATCTTAGGGTTTATAGTTTCTTAAAAAACACATATTTTAAAATAATATTTGACCCACAACGGGTCTCAACGCGATCTCTGCATCCTGAGCCGAAGATCTTGATCTTGATCGGAGCAGAAGAATCTCAGGTTTAAATTCCCCGTCAGTTTTTTATAACACCTGAATAATATGTGATTGAACTTTAATAGAAACAGTTCGTGGTCATTCTCAAAGAGAAAAGAAAAATAAAATAATTTTTGATCAACGTTTACTTAAAATTTTTATTATATTTGCAAAATTTTAATATCAAATATATTCATAAAAGTATAGGAGAAGAGATTAAAAATCCCCCAAAATAATTTGGACGGAATAACAGTAATACGAAAGAATGCTAAGTGCATTCAATAATAATAATTATTTATTTATTGTGTTTCGTTTTCATCCGATGCGCACACTAATACCTTCACCTAGCCAAATGTGGCTATTAGGCTCTGCCATACGTACACTTCGGAGCGGCGGTACCACGCGCCAGTTCAGGCCGCCGCGCAGAAAAGTAAAGTCTGAAGGTAAAGTAACGGTTTACAACGCAGTCCATTGTGAGACTTTTGTGTGCGGAAGTGTACGAGTGACAGAGCCTAATAGCGAACGCTCGAGTGGATAAAAGTCAATTCCACTTTAAATTCAAAGAGAAAAATTCACCCAGCTTGAAGATAATGACCGTGGTTGACTGTAAGTGACACCTGGCGTGTTATATAAAAGCTCGGTGCGATATTTCGGCTCTAGAGATGCGTACCTTTCATTCTACGAGACGGAATATTGTTTGTATGAAAAATTCCATAGGATTTGTCTGTCCATGTGTGCGTTCTGGATTCCCCTCATATAGCCTAATTTTTATTGATTAATGTTGTAATATTATGAATCAAGTTTATCTTGTACGTCTTTGCTGCTGTTTGGGAATTCACTACACAAAATTATGTTACTTTTAGAAAACCGCCACTGAGAAAGAACACGATCACCGTGCCATTTGCTAGAGTGTACTAGAGCGGACGCTAAGCAACTTTCGCTCTGTGCCATCTTCACTTTGCGTCGTGACCAACCCACTCTTCAGTGTTAACCGCGCGTACCTTGACCAATTAAACTCTTCTGAGATAACTTACAATATGTGCTTGTTTATGTAAATTGGTACATATTCATTTTATTGAACGATCTCCCTTCGGTACTTATTACTGTTATTATTTATTAATTATTGTTGCTTATATCGAAGGATTGTCTGTTTATTTACAGCCGAATAAAGGTTTCTACTAAAGTTCCAGTTTTCTATGTGCGCTCTATAGACGTGTGCCTCGGGGCTCGGGACGTACTGCTACTCCACTGCAGAGTTACGTTACCTAACACAAACTCATTCATAAATTAATGTTCTGACCTCGAATTCTCGGCTAATCGTGGAATTCATTAAATTACTCAGATTAAAAAAAAACAACTTGTTTGGAAATAATGCTTCACAGTAACAAGTTTCATTTTCAATTTGTTTGGTTTGGTTTATTAAATGTTATTCCTCGATTTTTTTCCGGAAACACCACATACGTGTACAGAAATATTGTGTAGAAAGATATAAAGTTTATTTTATATAATTTTGACATTTACATAATTATCGGGGTGTCCGGGGGTAAAGTGCAGGAACTTCGGGAAGTGATTCTAATACCATTGTTTTTTCCATACAAAAATATTTTTCACACTAAGAATTCAATTTTTTTACCGTTGGATTAAGAATTTTTTATCTGTTTTCCTTGTTCTGTTAGGTAGAATCATCCCCCAAAGACATCTCGTTTAAATTTATTGTACAGGTTTATTTAGAAAATTACATAGAACACCTTCAGTTGGGGAGGTTGTTACATACGCGGGTAATACGACGACAATTTTTAAATTTAGGAAAATGTTTTATATTTGGTGTAAAGTGTACGATTTGTCGTTTAAATGAAACATGTCTACACCTAATTTTCTTACAAATTAAAATGACATAAATTTTCAAACTACATTTTTTTTAAAAACCGAAAATTTTCACGTAAGTCTACCAAATGTTATCAAGCCTCAATTTTTTTACCACTGCTAGTTTTTATTCAGCTCTGAAGGGGTTAATATAAGAAGATTCCGAACCTGAGTAACGCCGGGCATTATATAATATAGTGGTTCATGCATAGTAAATAATATAATTAAGTTGGTCTTTATATAACATAAATACCTACGAAGTAAGTTACGCAACCTCTAGTATAACACGTTCTCGTCAAATCAATTTTATTAAATTTATTCATTATTTGTAGGTATTTTCAAAACAAGATTTATTTCAAATTCACGTTTTATATAACCATGGTAACTTGTATTTAAAAGACCAGTGCAGTGGTGTAAGAAGGTTTCCTGATACCCGGTGTGAATTTCAGTTAACATTCTGAAAATGTGCGTCGTTTCGTTTTACTGCATAGATAATACACACTAGAAGTGATTGAAATGGAAACTAATGTCGTAACTGGTTTAGTACCTTTTGTTTCTAGTCCATTCAGTACGCACTATATACTCTTATACTTTAATGCCAAATCACTATTTTGATTAATCTTTATAACGAATTGGTGTACATTATGAATACCAAAAAATATGATTTAGATAAATTGAAGGTTTTCCTATCGTTTCGCTTGAGTAGAATACAAATAAAAAAATAAATTACTCAATAAAAAATATAAATGTAAACTACTAAAACAATTTTTTTTTCAATAACATAAAGGAAACCACTTTAAAAAAATCCAGTATTACAGCTTAGATTATCTGTGACAGTTTGATTTGACTAACTTTTTTACTTTCCTACAAAATAAATAAAAACAAGTTTTGTGCTTGAAATCGATCGTTTCTAGACTCCGTTTGTCAAGCGATTGTAATGCCTATTACCTACAATATAAGGTATACCAAGAATATACACATTTTTGGCATGTAGCTTCCTCTTAACATCTTATATCGTCAACTTATTTTGTCAAAATTTCATAATGATGAAACAAAGCTCTGCATGTGCAATTTAAGGAAAGGATGGTCAGACTTTTGCATAGAAAAACGCTGGAGCATGGGGGATAGAACTAAATATATTTTTAGTAATGTATATATATATTATTTATTTATTAGGTAGTATTATTTTGTAGCATATTTTACGATTATTCCGAATACAATTTTGTGTATTATTACATTCTTTCCTAATGTAGGCTGGCTAATAACAAAATATAAAATGGTAGAAAAAAAGGTAAGGATAAGTACACGGAGAAAAATGAGCATTGGTAATATATTAAGAATCTTTTAAAATTATTAGTAATCCGGGAATCCAGGATTATTGGTAAATAGGACCATAGGCTTAAAGAATTAATTAACAAGTTTCCTGATAAATTTAGTGAATTACGAATATATTACACAGAATACGTGTAATATTTAATATGACAGACCCATATTCAGATCTGGAGGGTCGGACGTCTCTTGAAATGTTTTTTGCGACCTGATCGGAATACGTAGATTGGTACTTATTACATTCCTCTTCCTTTTTTCCTTCCCCTCCCAACTTCCTTCGGCCTCACAATATACCCATTGGGTTGCCAAAGTCCCACAGTCTCCGGCAGTTTTTAAAAAAATCGCTTTAACAGCACTTCAAACCTTTGTTTTTGTCTTTCTTTGTTGTGCTTAATTAGTGTGCCTGCTTAGTCCTTAAGCATTTCTCCCTAACCACGATGGAATAAATTTGTTTTTATGTTTTTTAATTACTATTATATTTTAATTATTATTTTATTAAATATCTCTAAAGCATATATATATTTTAAAAAGGACCAGTAATTGACAGATTACCCAAAATTTTATATGCAACTGTAGTAAGTATAATATATCAATTATCACACCTTTCTTTAAAACCTGTTATGATCGTGACTTTAAAAACTACCATTCAATTGGTATTCTAAGCAAAGCTCTTGAAATTTTTTTCTTTGATCAATGAATTATAGTCGGCTATTTCGACAATCATTACACCAAATCACCACGGATTTATGAGAGGTTCTTCTACTACATCCAACCTGGCCCTTTACGTTAACTCTTTGAATAGCAATGGACGACAAGTAGCAGATTGATACTATGGTCTTTGGCCGCGTAATGCACTCAATTATTTTGAAAAACCTTGTCCTATTGATATCTATACTTATATGGAAACTTGTTTAGATGGATTAAGTCGTACATTAGTAACCGTAATTGGGTAATCTTCATCAACAGTGTCTCCTCAAAGCTTTCGAGGTAATATCTGGTGCCCCTAAAGGATCCCACCTAGGCCCACTCATGTTTAACATTTATATAAATCATGTTTTTTCAATTCCGTGTACGATCTTTACGCTAACGATAGGAAAATATTTAACGTTGTTCGTTGTCTCTATGACTGTGAAGCGTTACAAAGTGATCTGGATAGGCTTTGCAAATATTACAAAGTTAATCGTTTAGATATCAATATTTCTAAATGTCACACTATGACATTCAACAGAAATAAACATATAATTAAGTTCTCTTATCTATTCCACAAAGAACCTGTCATCTCTACGTAAAGATCTTGGCGTTGGAATCTTAACGATGTAAGTGAAAAAGCCATGTACAGAAATATGCGAGCGGCCCTGGTGTATTGGACAGACCTGTGGTTGAATTTGTCCTATCAAATCTCTGAAATAAAGTGGGAATCTTACGACATAAGAGTTGAAGTAGTGTGAAAACAATATTAGGCGCTCGGCTCGGCGTAACGGACGAACCTACGGTCGACTTTGCCCTAGCAGGCCTAGAAAATCGATCGATTTGAGATTTTAGTAATACGTTCATCAGAAATCATTGAAGTATGAGCGTCGAACAATCCCCGTTATTAGAGTCTTATATCGTTTTAATAAGCACATTTCATTCATAGGTCGTATATAATGCTTGATTTTGTCCTACGTTTAAGGCGATGCACTACGTAGTGTAATATTTTAAATCGAGCCGCTATCAATAACACCCCTTACGTAGATGGCGATAAGGTTTGAATTCCCGCTTAACACCATCCGCCTGTTTTGATTTATGCAAGAAAAAAATATGGCCAAAAAGTGCCTTTTATTTTATTTTGTGGATTTTCAGGAATAAATATTTATTTTTTTTCCGATCATTTTATAAATAACTTAATTTGCCACAGTGAACAATAAAATTATAACCAAAAATGGGTTGGTAAATAGGAGATTTTGAACTTTAAAGCAGTTTGCATAGGCCTTATACATTATTTTTTTCTGGGCTTATAAAAATACTTATCTAAAATATTCTCCATTATTTCAAAGGTCAAGATGTATTCTACTCGCAGTATTTAATTAAAGCATCTGAAACATTTCAAGGCGACCGAATTTTCAAACCAAAAACCCATGATTTTGAATTACTTACGTAGTGCATCGCCTTAAGTAAAGTGTTCAGTAACCCGCGTGCAATAATAATATTACGTTTCGCATTCGTCAGAAGTCCACTGGAATATAAACTGTACATCGATAGCATAGAACGTATTCAAAACAAATTTATAAAATATATTACCTTCAAATTTAACAATAACTTTGAATGTTCATTTCAATCTGTGCAACAAAGGCGTGCGGAAGCTGATTTAACATAAAGGTACCTATACATAGAAATTTAAACATTAACATCGATTGTACCAGATGTTTACCCCTAATTAATTTTAACATACCTTTGGGATATACCTACACGCCATACAGCGCTAACAAAACAAATGAATCATCTAATTTAACAATTAACCGTATACCCTCATGCCCTCAATAATATTTGTCTAAAATCTAATAGTGAAATTTTTAGATAAAATTTTAAATTTAAAATTAAATTATTTTTTAAATTTTTTTTATTTTTTTTTTTTATTTTTTACACATGTATAATCTCCTTCCTGATAGCCTGACAACTGTAAATAAAATAAGTATATTCAAGAAAAAACTGTTTGCCCTCAAGATCAATGAGCAAAACCAAAATGCTCTTACTTAATAAAAATATGATATAATTATTAATATATATATATTATGTCTTAATCAATGTACAGTTAAGTTAACAAAGCGAAATATGTATTTCTTTTAACTTAATAAATAAATAAAAAAAAAATAAAAAATTGTTAAATTAGATGTATCACAAAACAAATGAATCATATTATAATATTTGTAATCTCAATAATGTTTGTCTAAAATCTAATAGCGAAATTTTTTCGGAATCACCGCCCGTATTTAAGAGAAACCTCATGTCAATGATATAAACTGTTCAATATTCGCATACATATTAACACACTCACATACACACCTATACAAATATACATACCATAAATAAAACATTGCAATGAGACATATCATAGGTACGCACTACAAAATATCTAATATTTATAAATTGTTTCATCACTGTAACCTGTACTGTTTTGTTTCTTTAACATAAAATACATAAAAAAATAAATAAAAATTGCACACCAACTAAGCTGAGAGTACTGTGAGGAAGAATAAGTTTATGAAATTCTGTCTGAAAAGGGACACGCCACTGTACTAGTATTTATAGTTCAAACCCCTCTTCATTCATACTTGGTGTTGTGAATTAATCGTGCTTAACACCTTAACTTAAGGTATTACTACCCAACGTGTCCTAGATATTGATATATATAACTGAAATTAAAAATTAATTCTCCTCTGAAGCTATCTTAGGAAATCTCAGTCAACCGAAAGATCTCTGAACACTGTCTACTGAAGTGCGTGATCCACAGCCAGTTTTACGACAGCGTATCAAATAACTCCTCACATGAAAACTAGGTAACCCATAGACATGTGAATATTAGTAGACCTGCCCTAAGTGATTAAAAGCGTATTATCCCCACTCCCCATACCGGTTCCATTGGAGCCGGCTGTGCTGGCGTATGGCCTCAAGTGAAATTTGAAAACGTGACGTCATCATTCTTGTGCGAACTATGGTCGAGGCATCATCGGTTCATTTTACGAAATAAAACGGCAAAATGTTGACTTGTACTATGAAAACTTGTAAAAATAGATGTGAAAAAGAGAATAAACCCAATTGTCGTATTACATTCCATATATAAGCATTATTTTACTTTATTTTAAGCATATTCACATCGTATAATATAGATCAGTTTTAGAAACATATAGGTACTATCACATCGAGAAATGTCTGGACGCGAAATACAAAGCTGGTTGGTTGCTGGGAAGTAAATTATGAACATTTATAAAAGTGTCTTAACTAAATACTTAAACGAAATATTCGACTCTGAAAATAAAACCGAATTTTTTTGCCGAATTTGGACTTCGCAAATTTGTTCATAACGTGGCGAGTAATTTGCGCTCCCATGTAAAAATGTCTATTCATTCAAAAGCAGATTTTACTTTTAAGAAGTAAATGGTGATATTATAATGCGAGATGCCTATTTACTGTCAGATTGATTTATTGACGAATTACAGTCAGCCTTACTCCCTTCGTTCTTCAACAGTTGATTTTACCCCTGACCATTATCTTCTCGTCTATTAATTCCTATGTCTGTGAGGTAACCTGAAAAAATAGTGTAACTCAATAAATATTTCTCGGTAGAAATGACAAATAATGGTTTGAACTATGGAAGCAAAGACGATTACGAGTAATTGATTAATGAAACACGGTGTCCTTAAACTCGTATTACAAGCAGGAAACTGTTGAATCTACATCACATTTTGATTCGATGTTGTGTTAAAACTTTTTTTGATTTGAGCACTCGTTTTCGAGTAAATCGAGTCTGATTGGCATTTTTTTGTTTGTTTAAATTTGAAAAAAGTTTTTAACCCTTTAGTTACCGAAGAAAAAAAGAAATGCAAAAATCGAAAGCGAGATACCTATATGTGTGATATAGATTAACTAGTTTCGCACTTATACCACGAGTTTACAGACATCGCGTATAAAAAATACATATTAACTGTTCGAAAAAGAAGATTTCAAAAGATGGAATCATTATTTTTTTTAAATACCAAATAATAGAAAATAAATAATCATATAAAGATTTTAGCGCCAAACAGTTCATTGCTAACATAGAATGAATCCTTGTTGGGAATTAGTCATTGCGCGGTAACAAAATAAGAATTTAATGAAAATTATTTCATACAGTACTTTGAAAGTTTTTTTGCTGGTAATCGTTGACTGCGATTACCGTGAAAGTCGTAATTGTTACATCGCCGCTTTTCGGACACTTTATTTTACCATTTTACAGCGATGGACCAGTTGAATGGAAATGTACCTACTAGGGTTGCCATACGCATATAATTAAACTTCAGCCAGGTATGTTTAGTACTTTTCTATTTACATATACATGGCGTGTGTGTTTGTGCTCTTCCTAGCTCGGTGAGATTCGTTCTACGATAGCAGTATTTACCTACATAGTTAGTTTACAGTTTTACACAACGTGTTTTTGTGTGCACATCGGTTTATCTTTAACATGTAATGCGACGAGATAAATAACATCATCAAAACTATAAGGAGCAGGTAAATATTTAAACTTTCGGTACTTAGTGGAAGAGATAGAAAAAATGAGTTTAGTTAAAAGGCAAAACATTACGATTTCCTCCGTTTATTTTCGACCAAATTGGTTTCACCGTTCTTCGGACTGGTGCCTATATTTTAAACATCCATAAGTGGATTTTTTTCTCACGGTATTATTTAAAATGTTACCCGGGCAACTCAGGACAGTGGCAATTCAACACTCTTCAACACTCTCGAAAAATGGCATAAAGCCATGAAAAGTGAAAAATGCTAGGTTACGTTGGGTAAGGTTAGTTAGGTTCTATTCACTTTTCTGCAGTGCTGAAGTTTTAGAACACACTACTCGTATAGTTTGTTCTACTAATGGCAATGGGGACAAATACACAAATGCTAAAAAGCTAATTGAAGATCAGAGGGGAAAAAATGTAGGTGTCACTTAAAATCTAAATTGAACTAACAATACACCTAGTGGCATCACTGTATATCTTTCACACTGCTAAATTGTTTTAGCAACAATCGAAAACTATTGCAGTTTATTTGTGGCAGGCAAGAATCATGAGCGACTGCGCGCAAGTAGGCATAGACATTTATTTTCTACAAGCTACAAACCAAAAATTTGTATATTCTTGGTGTACCTTATATTGTAGGAAATAGACATTAAAATCGCTTGACAAACGGAGTCTAGAAACGTTCGATTTCAAGCACAAAACTGGTTTTTATTTATTTTGTTAATAATTTTATAAGAAAGCAAAAAAGTTAATCAAATGAAACTGTCACAGATAATCTTAGCTATAATAATGTAATTTTTTAAGTAGTTTCCATTACGCGTTCATACATTTCTATTGAAAAAATATTTTTTTTAGTAGTTTATATTAATATTTTTTATTGAGTAATTTATTTTTTTATTTGTATTCTACTCAACCAAAACGATAGATAAACCCTCAATTTGACTAAAGCGTATTTTTTGGTATTCATAATGTACACCAATTTTTTTATAAAGATCTATCAAAATAGTGATTTAGCATGGCAATTTGCAGGATTTTAAACAATCAATTCTGATTTATGTAAATTTATCTTGAATTGACAATCCTTATTTTCCCGTGTGGTCTTCATTTATCCCTCGATAAAAACGAATTAATTTGTATTGATTTCTGTTTTTGATTTTTTTAAATTTTCTTTTCAAAATTACTCTACTCTATTCTTCTGTCAAATTAGTGTTTCCATTGTTGATTTACAATAAAGTAATCTGTACTTACTGTGTGTGCTTTATCCGTTCAATTAATGTTTTCAAATCAAGGCGTATGCTTTCTTCGTTTCCGTGATTTAAAAACAAAATATTTTCTTCCTGAAAATCAATATTTGTGAAACTCTACTAAATACTACACAGCGCAATCATATTTCAAGATACACGCAGCAGTATCAGGGTTAACCTTAAACCTGGAAACTAGATGGTGTATTATTTTGGCAGGTACCTATATATGTTCATTATACGTTAGGACCCTTTGGGGTGGGGATAAACATTTGGGCTTGTAACGTAGACTTTAGGTATACGTAGGTATCTACTTACTCGTGCAATGGACAGTGGTGTACCTATCACCTATAGACAGGAGTTAATGAAGCATACATAATACACGCTGAGTACTGACTGAGTGACATTTGATACGGAAGTCCTAATATTTACACCACGCAGTGGTAGCAAACCTTATTATTTTATATTATGCCTACGAATATACGAATATAAGATTTAATTTTTATACAGAGGCAGCTTTATACTTTAAACTTGATTCATTGAGAGTAGGAAGGCAACATATAGCTGCATTATTCCTGTATAAATTAGTTGAATATGCAATGCCTAACAATGCTAAACAAGATTCAATTTAATTTACCTGCGCGCTCCACACGCTCTTCAAAGTGGATTAATGCAAAACAAACTGAAAACAAAACCCTTGCATGAACAGACTATAATTTCAATAATATAATATCAAAAGTGGACATTTTCAATTGCGAGCTGAATAAATATAATAGTTCATAAAATATTGTTTTTTTTTGACATGTCATTAGTAACTTTTAATTCTGTTTTGAATTGTATATGTTATCTATATCCAGTTTAATATGCGTTATGTACATTCAGTTTAATAACTGTTACGTACACCAAGTTAAATATAGGTTAACCAATTCAATATATGTTATGTACATCCATTTTAATATATGTTATGTTCATCCAGTTTAATATATGTTATGTACATCCAGTTTAATATATGTTATGTACATCCAGTTTAATATATGTTATGTTCATCCAGTTTAATATATGTTATGTACATCCAGTTTAATATATGTTATGTACATCCAGTTTAATATATGTTATGTTCATCCAGTTTAATATATGTTATGTTCATCCAGTTTAATATACGTTATACACATCCAGTTTAATATATGTTATATACATCCAGTTTAATATATGTAATGTACATACAGTCTTCTTAATAAGTATTTTATGGTTTTTGTTTTATATAATTCTCTTAATTTCTGGACACTGAATGAATAAATATTTCGATGTCTATGGAGGAAACCTATAAATGGTTGTATTTAAGGTTTAATGTAAAAATGTTAAAATTAAACTGTTGATTTTCCAAACAAACAAAATTTCCTTACTATTAATTCAATTTTCTGCTTGCCAAACGTTGAACCCAGTGTCCGGGTTTTTAGGCAAACAATGCGTTCAGGATTTCACCATCCACGTGGCCAATATTAAATTACATTGTGGTATTTCTGGCATTTAAATTTTTTGTCCAAATAATTTTTTTAATCAAAAATCCGCATCTAAAAACCAGTTCCAGTTAGCTAGAATAACATCACGCCAGTTGCGTAATATTAAATATAGTTGTTGGTCATAATTCAATGGATTGATTCTCAAGTAAACGCTGATAGATCTAAAGCGTAAAGGAATATTTCCAATCCAGAAAACATTATTATAATTCAATCATTATTAGATTAGCGAAACTGCCAAACTGACCGTTGACGAGAGAAACGAATTTGAACAATTCGTCAAATTTCACAGATGATTTTCGAGTTCTGTAAAGTTTGTATTCAAGCTCTGTTATCATATCGTTATTGGCCAGTTGTTTCATAAAACTGAAATAATAACAGAACTTGAATATAACCTGCACAGAACTTGGAAATCAATTTTGAAATTTGATGAATTGTTCAAATTCGGTGAAACAACCCGTCCTTAAACAAACTTCTTCTTTCAATCAGATTCAATTTAAGGTATTTTATTCTACAGATATTTAAAAAAGAATCCATGAATGTACCGACTTTATATTGTTTCATCACTGTTTTTGCAATAGGTATCTGTGAGTGCATTTATTAGTTTTTTTGTACATAAAAAGTATATATGTATATGGATATTACTATTACTAAGACATTCGAAACATCGTATTTCGAATATTCATATTTGCTGCTCTTACTTACCAGGAGTTAGTCCTAAGTTATCTAATTCACAGCGTTTAATATACTCAATAGTCATATGACTTCCATATTTGACTAACTACTGAATATCTAAATAATACTTTTCTAGTAATAGGCGATTACCATATGTCAAACGTGAGCTGGAACTTTACGTGTTAATCATGACAATATCGACCTCTATGCCTCTACCCTAATTAGCTGCCTTGTACTCCAATTTAACACAGTAGAATAGTATAATGCAATTTCTCATACGAACAAAGACAGACGAATTTTAGATCTGTGCTTTGTAACACCACAGTCATCTTCTCCGCTGCCAATTATCCATTGGTAATCGAAGATACACTCTATAAATCTATTTTATTAATATTATATTCCTCTCCCTACTGTTATCCTAAAACCCCAGAAACTCAAACTGTGTAATAAAGTTAACTATGAAGTAGTCAATGATATAATATGACAAATCAGGGAAACACACATACCTACACACATTACCTACCGTCGATATATGGTTGTTCGATGATCCCTAAACAAGGGATGTTGGCTCTTTGGAAATGGTAGGTACCTTTTAAAATTAAAATCATATAAGTTCTGTTTGTTTAGGCAGGATTAAAATTTCGCTGCTCTCTCAACTACTAAACTTACTAATAATTTATCTATTTCTTTCCTATCTCACGATCTGTTGTAGCCACACAACAAAGTTACAAACTCCTCCATTTGGGATTCAATGGATCCCTGTCCATGCCTAGTGACAGCCTCTTATAATTATTGAAAAATATTATCACTGAAATGAAAACTTTTACTAAAGTTAATTACGTAATTAATTAATTACTAACCAGGTACACTGTAGTGAATTATACATGATTCAACAAGTAGTTACTTATATTTTATAAGAATAAATTTGATACGTATTACTATTGGAAATGAATATTATATTCTTATGTAACCGTTTATACTACAGGGTTTTCCAATAAGATGTGTTATTTTGATATTCAATCGCAAAAGATCAATGGTTTCGTTGCTTGTGTGGCACGTAGCGCCGTCTTGTTGAAAGTAAACGTTGTCCAGATCCGATCGATCGATCCACCATCCAATTCCGGCCATAAAAAATCATGAATCATCTCTCGATATCGCAATCCATTCACCGTAACTGTTGCTCCAGCCTCATTTTCGAAAAAGTAAGGTCCAATGACTCCCCCGGACCATAAACCGCACCAAACAGTCACACATTGTTTTCAACAATAACTCTTGGGTTTTCCGAGCCCCAGATGCGACAATTTTGCTTGTTGACGAAACCACCGAGGTGGAAATGGGCCTCATCACTCAAGATGATTTGCCTTTGATTCACTCAAGTGAATTTTAATAATTTCAATGTATTGTTGAAGCGCGTATCGTTTCATTTTTATTAATGACGTAGTTTCTACTTGTCAAATGTCAAAAAATGACAGCTTCAAAGTAAATCTACCGAAATAGCGGGCTATTCAAAATAACACCTCTTATTGGAAAAACCTGTATAAGTTCAAATGTGGGAAGGACGTCGACTGCATACCGTTGGGCATTATTTACCAAATTTTAAATTAATGATGGTTAATTATTATTCACTTTATAGGTATGCATATTTTGATAGTATTTGATACCGGTATTAAATTGAACACGTCTTACAAAATATCTCATTTACCTTTTCTACTACACTACTAACTAACAAGCGGAGAAAACTTACTGATATAAAATATGGCTAATTTATTCAGAATCTTCTCCGGTTAAGAACTAGACTGCAGGAATTGACAGGTTTATTAATAAACTATCAGTAAAACACGAATGTTTTATGGCGATGTAAAAAAAAAATAGATGGCGTTTTGCTGTCCGATGATATTTTTTTTCATTTAAAAATAACTGCTAAAAATAATTTTATCACACGTTGCAACTGATTAGTAGGGTACAGCCTAGCGGTTACTTGATACGCACTCCGTCTCATTTTATTTTGTTGTTTATAATTGAAATTGAAAATAAAACATCGGACAGCAAAATATGCTGTCACAACGTTTTTTACGTCAGGAATCGCTGGTTAATATCCTCCGATATTCACAAAAAATGTACCGAAGTTTTGGAAATCTCGTAGATCTTGGGGAATTTTTCTTCGGAGATTCTCTACCTAACCCCCTCCCCCAGAATGTGACTTATTGATTTTACATATTTTAAAAATAAATCTTTCTTCTTAAAAAAACATAGGAAGGACTTTGATCTCATCTGAAAATTATTAACAGTATGATTGACTCACCTACTTTGTTGCAACTCATCCCTTTCAATATCCCTTCCCGTAGATTCAGAAATAATGATTTGCTTTTGCTCAATCAACACTCCACAAATTATGGATACCATTCACCAATATCCAGGAACGGCAAGACTTGTCAACCTTGAATTTTTCGGTGTAATTTCTCAGTTATTACGCAAGTAATATTTTGTATTGATGTGGCAGAAGTCGTGAACTCCATCAAAACCTTGTTCATGTCTTGAATTATCCTATTTTGGTGTCCTGTTTTTGTCATATCCTATTTATATTAACTTCGTGTAATATGTAATGTGTTGGAATTGGACACGGTCCGTTGGTAAATAAATAAATTAATGTTGGGAAATCATGTTCCTTGGAAATTCTGTGGCTGCATCAATGATTCAGACTTCGAGTCAAGTACAGGCTCTTCAAGCGGATGTTATTTTGTTCTTGGTGATAGAAATATATACTTTTGTTTATGTACTATATATTTTCTTGCTACTTATTTTAAAATTATCTTTTATGATTATTTATGAAAACAAACAAATATGATTTTAGTGTACATCGATCAAAATGGTTTGGCTTGGCGTGGCTTGAGTCGTGGGTCCGCCTAATTTAGACCGCGTTGAAATGGTTCTGCCGTGTGTGTTCAGCTTAAAAACGGAAAGACCATAATAATTAGTTAGGGTCTAGGGCTAGGCCGGAGATTTAAGATTAGAGACTAGATCGGTTGAGAACCCCTGCACGCGGAAGGTACCCCACAGACTACTTTGCCCGCGGTCCGCCAGCCTGGGGCAGTTCATCTTCAGCCATGGAACGCAACGGCGGCTCCAGTGTCACCAGCAGCAAGTACAGTGTGACCATCGTCGGCGGGGGGCTCGTAACTATCTTCTTGATTATCATTAGACAGATCTACACACTTTTGTGTAGTCGGGGGCGTCGCTACTGTTAAAGCTATTGTGAATTTATAATTTGTAAAAAATATTTGTGTTAGTTCCTATTTTAACCGCCTGCACAAATAATATGTTTGGGGATCTATACATTATTACCTATATTATATAATACAGGGTGTCCGGGGGTAAAGTGCGCTAGCTTCAGGAGGTGATTCTACGTGATAAAAGTAAAAACATAAATAACCTTTTCCGAAATTCCAATGTTTATTTTCCCATACAAAAATAATTTTCTATAAAAGAATAAATTATTTTCCCATATTCAACTTATTAACTTAAAAACTACCTTAAAACGTTGGAATTTCAATGAAAGTTATTTTTCTTTTTTACTTGTACTATCGTTTAGAGCACCTCCCGAAATTAGCGAACCTGTATATTATTTGCCAATGTACAATGCAATAGCATCGAGTTATCGTTTATAAGGTACGCATCATAGCTTGGCCTATTTCAGTGTATCGCTCGCCATACACTACCAATGAGAATGTATGGCGAGCGATATGCTGAAATAGGCCAAGCCACGCAAATTTAGCGCGCATATAGCGTGGTCTATCACAGGCTTAATATTTGGCTAATTTATATAGCGCCTTTTTCGTGAGAAATCACCTCAAGAGCGCTTAGTAGTGATTATAGGTAGCATTTTCAACTGGTCTGTGTACTAATAATAATTCTTAGTTTAGCACCACTTTTGTGATATCTTACTCGACATAAATATAAATTTACTTGCCCAAGTTTCCTTATAAGGAAGATATTTGCGGCTATATTATATTATACGGTTGCACGGCCTTTTTCATACAAAATTTAAATTTGGATTTGAGACCAAAATACCCAACCAAACTGAATTATAATTTTATTTATCAAAATATATAACAAATATGTAGAACATATTTGTGTCATTTTATTTATTTGTGTTTTAAATTATGAAATATAGGTCAATCAAGAAAAAAGATTTTCCATGATTTTAGAGGTAACTTTTTTGTTATTTAATAGTAATATTAGTAAAAAATTATAATAAAATAAATTTAAAAAAAATAACACTAAAAACAATCAAAATGAAATAAAAAGAATTTGGCATTCTCAAACTATAAAAATATTACCATTTGTCATTTCGGCTACTGGCATTATACCTAGCACTCTCATTAAAAATTTAGGCGTATTAAATCTATCAAAAAATTTATATATAAAGATGCAAAAGTCGGTCATTTTGAATACATGTAGGATAACGAAAGATTTTTTAAATATTTATGTTGAGGGATCAGTAGGATTTATAGGCCCTGTTAGGAGTTCTACCGAGCCGAACCCTCTGATATGAAAATATCTGGAGTCGGTGAATTATTTTTCCATTTGATCTCTGGTGGGTTGACGTGTTGTTCTTGTATTGTTTTGTATTTATTTTGCTTATATAATGCACTCGCATAATGTTGATTGATTAGATGATCATTTGTGGAAAAGTGTGTGGAAGGGTTTAGTTTTTCATATGGGGAAGATTTAACCCGGACATAAAATCGGAAAAATAAAAAATGTAAAAGATTCGCTTTTTGGGGGATTTTTTAAATTTATTAATAATAATAAAAAAATTGTATCAACGTGAATTTGTCGTCCGTAATTTAAACTTAATCCCATCGTAAAGCTTTTTTTGTCATTTTTAGTATTAATTTTATATTTATATTGTGGATATGATAAAATTATTATTTTTAATAATTATCATTAACTCACAAATAATTGTCAAAGTTGCCTCTAACATAATGAAAAATCGAATTATTTAATGACCTATATTTTATAATTTTAAAACATGTCTAAATAGTATAAAATAAAGTCGCTATCCGCGTCTGTCTGTTTGTGCGCTTAGTTCTTCTAAACGACGGAATGGATTTTGATAGGATTTTCATTATATTTTAGAGATTTTTCTCCGGAAGGTTTACATATGTAATACATGCATATTGTATTTATAGATAGTAGAGAAAAGTCAATTTTTTATAATCAAGTAGTAAAAATATGTTTTCGGGCACTGCATTTCTAATGCTGGCTATCTCATAAGATACATTAAAATAATGTACGACGGAACATATCCGTACTAGGTATTTTCTATACCTTTTGATTTTAAAAAATATTATTCAGTTTGGTTGGGTATTTTGACCTCAAATTTAAATTTAAGTTTTTTTTATGAAAAGACTGCGCGGATGTTCCTCTTAATGATAAAATCTAAACATTTTACTACGTTTAGAAATATTGTAAAGAAAGAAAAACTGTTCGCACAAATTGCAAGTGCGCTCCACTGTTAAATTTAGCAGCCACCTCTGGTCGGGAGCCCCAAAATACTTTAAAAAAACAAACTTGACGAAACGGGCGGCCGTTTAATAGATTTCCCCCTATCTTAATAAACAGATTGCAATATTTAGAGTACAGACGTCAGGTAGAATTCTCTCCTTGTTCTACCGGTATTTCAATGGAAGATGGTCTGAGGAGTTAGCGTCATTGATCCCTTCGGCTCCGGTGCATAGAAACACGCCAAACACGCGCCTAACATTTGTAGACAGTCAATATTTGTCACATGGAACGGATCTGCTACGAATCGTTATTGAGTTAAACAAATCGGTTGTGGAACGATTTTCCAGCCTCTATGAACATAAGTCTCTTCAAGACCTATGTTCATACTTTCCTCTCCTTGAAAAGACCCTCCACACAGCATCCCAAAAAATGAAAATAAGCCCTGAGGGAAATAATGAGTTGTGTGTGAAAAAAACTTGTGACTTTTTCCATAATTTTTCTTTATCTTACATTGTTGTTATTAAATCAGGTGTATAATTTTTTTGTTTCGTTTTGAATAAGATTATAGTAAATATATGTATCTAACAACAATGTACATATACAATAACAATTTACAATGTATTTCTGTCAATGAAACATTTAATTTCATTTTCGACCACCTCCGTGTGCGTGTTCATTATTTTATTTATAATTGTGCGACGTTACCCGCCTTATTAGACAGTGGTGCATCTTAAAAGCTACAAAACTATCTTAAACCCCAGTTAAATTACTTTAAATAATATACCAAGTTTCTTACAAAAAAGATTATAAATCAAGCTTACGATATTTACAAATCGATATAGATTATCGATACATGCCAATGAAAACTGTATTATTAGGAAGATAGTTACCAGCTAGTACTAGTAGCACTAGTACTACGAATTTAATCGTTGCCATGCATAATTAGTAAAATTACACATCTTGTTATAAGTCTAGCGCAGACTCGAGAAAAATCACGGGATATTATAATTGTAGGATAAAGAAATATCAGATAAAGGAATTTATAAAATATTTGCCTCAGGATCAACGCATATCAAAAACAAATATTATTTTTTTAGTAAACTAATGTTTAAGACAAGATTTTTTTATGGATAGCACAAAGGGTAACAATTATTTTACAAGCAATAATTATTCGCCTGAAACACTCATCCACATTGAAAAATCTCCTGATAAAAGATACATGACGCCAACGGGACTCGAACCCGTGTCCCTTCGATTTCCGGTCGACAGCTCTGACCACTGAGCTATGGCGGCTTATCTCTTATCCGCGAAATAATTCAATATATACTAGTGTTTCATTCAACAATTACTGCTTGTTACATTTTTTCACCTGAAAAAATAAAGTTGGTTGTTTTCAGGTGAAAAAATGTAACAAGCAGTAATTGTTGAATGAAACACTAGTATATATTGAATTATTTCGCGGGTAAGAGATAAGCCGCCATAGCTCAGTGGTCAGAGTTGTCGACCGGAAATCGAAGGGACACGGGTTCGAGTCCCGTTGGCGTCATGTATCTTTTATCAGGAGATTTTTCAATGTGGATGAGTGTTTCAGGCGAATAATTATTGCTTGTAAAATAAAATATAATTTTTTTTTTTACAAATAATTACAGAGACCATCAGAATTACCCTTTGACTGAATACCGTTAGTAAACTTTAAAAATCATTAATAATGAATCAGATTTATATCTGTCAATTTTTGACAGATTTATCTCTCTAAAATGTTTGTTAAAAAATTTAACCAAATAAATACAATTTAAAAAAAAAAAAATTATAATTTTATTACTTTTTTTAAATTTTAAAATGCCTATTGTTTTAAATCATCACGCATGAATATTCCACATCACACATTTAGAACCGTAATTATTATCTTAGATGATAGTGACCGTGTCGAATTTTAATTTTTTTACCGTAATTAATTTTTACAATGTCGAGTCAAAAATAGTACTTATTTATTGTTTTATTCGTACAACAAAAAAAAACATCGCCTGCGGGCCTTTCAGTATGTTTGTGAATGCAATCATTCATATTCTACTCCCTTCACACACAACACATAACTACCCCAATTGCGGATATGAAGAAAAAAATTGGCCTGTGACGCTCTTCCATGTGTTTGTAAGTGTTGTAGTTAAAAATAATTTTGCACTATCCATGTAAGTTAAGTACATCTACATATGCAAGTAAGTTAATGCATTACATTTTTATTTGACCTTTCCAAATGCAAAAGAATATTAATATTTGTAAATTCATTTGATTTTAGGCCTTGATGCCGAAATAACCTTATTATGTTTTAAGACGTACCTATGCCTATATATTGGCTAGCTATCAAAAAAGAACGAGACGCTTTAGTATTGGATAGTTAAAAAATAAAATTCGATCGAATATGTATAACGGAAAACTTATTTTATTGAAGTTTTTCATCATATTTCTTTTTTTAACCTTTTAATGCTTTCAGATTAACCAGATTAATATTAATTTGATACCCATTCCATGTTTAATTGTAAACCTAGGAAATATTTAAAACACACACTTTTAGATGCGCTTTATCAGAACTGTTTTTATTATATTTTTATGTATTTTTTATTTAGTCTTAAATTTTGAATATTGTCATTTTATTGGTCAATAATTTAAAAATTCCTAAAATTGTCTAATATGATGGTATATGGAGTGTTTATAAGACTAATAAATTAAATGTGTTACAATACAACAGACTCATTTTACGGTATCACTTATTAAATTAAATATGTTACAATACAACAAACTCATTATACGGTATCACTTATTAAATTAAATATGTTGCAATACAACAGACTCATTTTACGGTATCACTTATTAAATTAAATATGTTACAATACAACAAACACATTTTGCGGTATCACTTATTACATTAAATATGTTACAATACAGCAGACTCATTATACGGTATCACTTATTAAATTAAATATGTTACAATACAGCAGACTCATTATACGGTATCACTTATTAAATTAAATATGTTACAATACAACAGACTCATTTTACGGTATCACTTATTAAATTAAATATGTTACAATACAACAGACTCATTTTAAGGTATCACTTATTAAATTAAATATGTTACAATACAACAGACTCATTTTACTGTATCACTTATTAAATTATAGTGTTTTATATGGTAATATATTATTTGATTTTTCCATCGAGGAATATACTTTTCCCCATACAAACCATTCAACTTTGGTACCTGAAAACTACCTCAAAACGTTGAAATTTCGAAAAAACTTGTTTTTATTTTCAACTTGTACTATCATGTAAAATCACCTCCCGAATGTAGTGCCTCCGTACACCCTGTATTTTAACATGGTAATATTTTGACCATACTAATCACTTTTTAGCCATTGCGAAAATTGCTGCTAGATTCACCATTGGTTAATAAATCAAATTACTACCAAAGTGATAGATAGGATTAATCCCCGACCTAAAAAATATTGGCCAATAAGAAAAGAAGGCCCGATTCAACACGCGTAATATAATGAGGCACGCGCCAACAAACTAAATGCCAAGGTGCAACAAGGTCACAGCGCAGCCTTATTATGCTGCGTATAAGAGCCGACCCATGAATTACACACGGAGAAAACTTATTGATACAAAATATTGCTAATTTATTACAAATCTGGTCAAATTATTCGTATTCCTGTAAAAACTGGACTGCAGGCCTTTAACGAATGAATTGACAAACTTCCTAACACACTATCAATGAATGTGTTATGAGGATGTCGGAACAGGTTTTCATAAAAATTCTAATATTTTCGCATTTTGTCATTACATTTATCAAGGTAAGCGCAGCTGCGTGAACACTTATTCCGATATATTCTGAAAGTACTAATATTTTATTAGAAAATGGCATGTCATCAAGGAACGAAGCAACCGCTAGTGATGGGCGTTTCGCGCCATTTGCGGTTGCTTCGTTCCTTTCCCATAAGTCGTGGTTCAGCTCGGCAGTTCAACTAGCGTGTTTATACGCTCCCTTATGGCGCAAATACATACGCAAGCCGATATATTACAAATTTACTAAAAGTTTGTTGGGAAACGGCCTGCAATCCCGTTTTTAACCGGGTTATCTAAAATTTGAAGAGATTTTAATACATAATAATACTTAGTGTAATACTTTCACATTATTGTTAGGTTTAAAAATTGTTTGTAAGTATGTGTTACCTAACAATCCTAATGTTTGTTATAAAAAAGTTCGTGAATACGCTCGTGTAGTAAATTTCTAAATATCACTGCGGGTTAGTTGTGTATGTATATTGTGATGATAACAGAGTCGTGTTTGTTTTTACGTAATAGGTGGGTTCACTGGCCGCCTTGTTTTTCGCCAGGAAAGGTCACGAAGTCCAGCTCTATGAATACAGAGAGGGTAAGTATATTTTCATGTCATTTTATTTTAATCAACATAATGTATCTTATTTCCATAATCATGCTTAATAAGCTCAGTTTGAGGCCACTGCGTAATATATTTTAAAACATATTAGTCCGATTGCTAGTAATGCCATCTGCTCGATAATACGAACTTGGAGTGTCAATTTGACTGTTCTAAAACTGGAATTCTTCCTAGTTGAATACGACAGTCAAAGTTGTCTCGTACCTTTGAATCGATTGCGTAATGAATGAACAAATAAATAAAATAATTTTATGAATAATATCTAATCATCTTTTAATTTTGCCTTAGCCTTTTAGCCTTTTTAATAAAAGTCTTTTGTTTTCACGCCATTGCCTCAGATGCGGTAAATAATACGTATTGTTTTGAATTCCTTAATTAGTAAAAAGTGGGAAATGCTCATCTCGCACACGACCCCACTAAGATACAGACAGGGTTCTCACTGCCTCGTAAACTCTGATTCTCCATCAATAGCATAAGGTCCTTCCACAGCCGCTGTGCCCACATGGTGCATAGGTGGGACCTTAAAGAGTCGGCGATGTATGAATGCGGTGCGGTGTAGACCACCGAAAGTGTGGTCAACGAATGCCCGCTCCATTCATTCCCCGGCGGGATTCTTGGGGGGATGCCTGAGTTGGTATACTGGATAACAGACCTAGATGTCCCCCTCTGACACCCCCCCCACCATACCAAAGAAGGAGAAGTAAAAATGTTATATTCATTTTTAGCTGCAAGATAATGAACATTTCCCATCAATCTGTACATCGTTTTTTTTAATTTTAAATTTAGTCGGTGAGTCAGAGTTACGCCGTTTAAGGGTTAAATTCCATGACTGTTCAAGAGCTGGGTTGAAAGGTTATTCCACATTCACCTTATTCTCTTGATATTTGTCAATCATAAACACTGCAGGAGAATACCAACCCGCAACAAACTTATGCGTCAACAATGGTTAACTGAATTTGTGATCCAGAGTCTGGTGTTGTATCCAAAGACATGCGTACATATGTGGATATCCCAGACTTCATTGGCAATTCTTGTGAGTTATTATGTGTGACTTGAGGAAACATCTAGAAAGGGATCACAAAATTGCATAGCCGGACGGTCAAGCCTTCCGACGCGGTGTTGATAGCTTTATGTAATGAGGAATGCGGTTGTTTGATTGGTTGGTTGCTTGCAGATATCCGACTGACCCCGCACGTGAAGGGGCGCTCCATCAATCTGTCCCTGTCGGCGCGCGGGCGCTCCGCCCTCCGCGCCGTGGGGCTGGAGGGGGCCTTGGCGGCGCACGGGCTGCCTATGGCAGGCCGCATGATACACAGCCGTGCCGGCGCCACCAGGACCATCCCTTACGATAGCAGGACCAACCAGGTGACCCACACTATCCAGCAAAACTACCCAGCGACACTACCCAGCCACACTACCTACACTACCCAGCAACACCACCCAATAACCCTACCCAGCCACACAACCCAACGACAATACCCAGCCACACTACCTACACTTCCCTGCAATACCACATCTAACTATGTCAAAATGCTTAAAACTTTATGGTTCGTCAAATACCTTCCACTGTATTATCACATATCTACACATAGATAGTTATTTTTACATTTTATAGTGAGTATTTTTTTACTTATCTATTGCCGACTGACTATGGCCTTAAAATTAAATTAACATTATTTAAATGCCTTTATTGTATCATTATTACGGAAATTATGTTTACTTTAAGAAGTGGTGACACGCTGATTGAAAGAAAATTTATTCAAATTGTGTAATAATTTCTTCAATAATGATAACAATCTGTGAGAATTTTCTTCATTTCTACCAGTGGCGAACTGGTGAAGGGGGAAATATTTCCCATCTATAGGAAACTTAATAATAACTAATAACCTGAAGGAAATTTTTATCGATATCGTAGGACGGCGCTGGTCGAATAATTCATACTTGTCGGCAGTTTTTCGAGCCTATGCAAAATTTGTTGGTTTAATAATTATATGAGTGGCAATCTTTACCATTAAGACGAGACAATATCCTAAAATAAAGGCGGAATCTTAACGACGTAAGTGAAGAAGCCATTCATGATAATATACGACACGCGGCCCTGGCATATTGGACAGACCTGCGGTTGAATTTGTCATAGCAAATCTCTATAATGAAGTGGGAATCTTAACGACATACGTGATGAAGTCATGTACAAACAATATTCGGAGCGCTGCCCGGCGCAATGGGCGGACCTATAGTCGAATTTGCCCTAGCAGGCCTAGAAAATTTATTTTTCCGTCGGATGTATTTTAATTATTTCTGATTAACGTATTACTAAAATCTCAGATGTTTCTAGGGGAATCCCTCGGGAAATCACTAATTCATCGCCTAGAAAAATAAAATCTAATGCTTACCACTAATTTTACAGTTGAAAATCATTTTATAAAATTTTCAAACCGTTTTACATAAATGTATTTACTAATCTTAAATATAAATAACTCACATCCGTAGGGATCACTTAAAAATAAAGAAATATACGAATGTTTAAATATTACGAATTCGTAGGAATTAATTAAAATGAAAGCCTCGAGCAAACCTCCGTTATTAGAGTCTCGTGTCGCCTTAAAAGCTACATACACATCGAAAGAACAGACGCTAAGATTACTTCGATGGGTCATCATAAAAATAGTAACAATAATTTGTGTAAAAAAATGTCACGAACGTTGAGTTTGATAGTCCAATAAAAGCCCAAAAGTACATTTTCAAATATTTTTATGTGAATTCTGAATAAAATTTATTTTCAGATGTTACCGAATTTTGTTTTATTCCCTGCTACGCGGTAAGTAAAAACACAGCGTATCCCTTGTGACTCTCAAGGAAGACACTGTGTTTTTGCTTACCGCGTTAGTAAAACATCATTTAACCATACTAACTGCTGCAAATCACATGTCTTCATACTAAACTAAATGAATAACTTTCATTGCCTAGCCGCAGGGCCATGAGTCGAATGGCGCCTGGAGCTGGTAACCTCAAGAGTGCTGTATAATGCTGCTTATAGATAAGAGAAAAAAAACAGGGCGGCGTTTCACGCTATCTGCGGTTACGTCGTACCTTTCTGATAAGTCGTTGTTCAGCTCGGCAGTTCGTATTGCGTGTTTATACGCACCCTTAAGAGGAAGCTACAAGCCAAAAATGTGTATATTCTTGGTATACCTTATATCGTAGGTAATAGGCATTAAAATCACTTGACAAACGGAGTCTAGAAATGATCGATTTCAAGCAAAAAACTGTTTTTTATTTATTTTGTAAATAATTTTATAAGAAAGCAAAAAAGTTAATGAAGCGAAACTGTCACAGATAATCTAGGCTATAATACTGTATTTTAAAAGTTGTTTCCTTAATGCGTTCATACATTTATATTGAAAAATAATTGTTTTAGTAGTTTGCATTTATATTTTTGTTTGAGTAATTTATTTTTTTATTTGTATTATACTCAAGCGAAGCGATAGGAAAACCTTCAATTTAAGTAAATCATATTTTTTGGTTTTCATAATGTTCACCAATTCGTTATAAAGATTAATCAAAATAGTGATTTGGCATTAAGCTTCGCCTTAAGGCGATACCATACATAGTACTGCAAAATCATGTGTTTTTGGTTTGAAAATTTGGTCGCCTAGAAATTTTTCAGATGCTTTAATTAAATACTGCGAGTAGAATACATCTTGAACTTTGAAATAATAGAGTATTTTTTATATAAGTCTTTTTATAAGCCCAGAAAAAAATAATGTATAGGCCTATGAAAACTGCTTTGAAGTTCAAAATCTCCTACTTACGAACCCATTTTCGATTATGATTTTATTGTATAATGTGGCAAATTAAGTTATTTATAAAATGATCGGAAAAAAATTTAATATTTATGCATGAACATCCACAAAATAAAATAAAAGGCACTTTTTGGCCATGTTCTTTTCTTGCATAAATCAAAACAGGCGGATGGTATTAAGCGGGAATTCAAACTTATCGCCATCTAAGTAAGGGTTGTTATTGATAGCGGCTCTATTTAAAATATTACACGACGTAGTGCATCACCTTAAGTGTTAGGTATTATCAGCGCCTTGCCTCTTTGGAAATCGGTTGCGCCTGCACAGGGTCGGCCCTGCCTAGCCGCTTTGATAGTCCGTCGAGTTTGATCGTAGTTCGGTGACAGTCTGCACGCTTCTAAGCCTATCTTCCTATTTCTATTATATATGACCTATAACCTATACTTAGTCCACCACTGGTTAGAATAATTCAAAAATAATGCTAATGAATGTTACTTCTTTATTTCAGTGCATTAATTCAGTCGGTCGTCGATTCCTCAATGAGATTCTTCTAACAGGTTTGTTTTTTTTATCAGTAATTTACCAAAGATTTACTAACAACGTTTTTTTTATATGTGTTCCCACTAGTGGAATAATTTAATGGAATAATCTTTTTTATTAGACTGTATTTGGTTTGAACACGTGGTGTATTATTTTCAGCATTATCTATGGTTCTACATTTATTTCATTTTATTTTTCATTGCGTGTAAATAAAAGGTTGTTGAACATTTTTGATGTGATGGTGATTATTTTTTGGGTTATTATGCCGGTTTTTCGCCCGCCATGCGGGGGATGTCACTGTGTTGTCTTATCGCCTACCAAATTGGCAGATTGATTGTACAGTGGACAGAATTTCTCTATAATTTTTTTTCAACTGGTAGTGTTCTATTTAATAAGTTTTGGTACTTATCGTTGTATTTATTGCGTTTAGTTCTTAGAACTCCATTTATTTATTATTTAATTTAATTAAATCAAATTTAATATTAAAAAAACGGTCGTTGTCTAATTATTATGAGGTTTATTATTGAAAGGATTTAAATTTAACGCTTTATGAAATCGGTTGAGACGAAAACAATTCTCATAAAAACGACAAAAAAATATTTGAATTAATCTAAATAAATCGTGATAATCGCATTCCACCGCTACAACCGACCACAAGTTTATGATAAATCAATGTCAATATGCAGCAATTTTTTCTTTACAATATCCCCCACACAGGAGGCCTATTTCGTCTTTTGGGACGCTGTGTGGGGTCTTTTTTAAGAAAAAGAGGAAGAAGAAGTTCTGGAAAGGTAAAAGGTGTGAGGATTGGGTAGGAATCTAGGGATTAGTGTGTCCAGGAGTGACAGACATATAAATATATCCCTCCCACTGCAGCACAATGCGATGAGTCGAGAGACCAGTTGAGAGGTAAAAAGGTCTCCCCAAACCAGCCTCTCCTGATCTGGCACGCCACGCAGCTGGACACATCTCACCCCATGAACCCGGGCACCCCTGCTTAGACACCAAACGTAGCGAACCACTTGGGGTGACCTATGGGAGAGGTCCCGAGTAAAAATAAATGCCGCCGACAGGAATCGAACCCACACCTTGTGATTGCCGGTGAAGTACTCTGAACCACTAAGCTACGTTGGCTTATTCCCAACCCGCCAAATAATGCAATATATACTAGTATTTCAATCAAAAATTATTGTTTATTATATATATTTTTTCACCTGTAAGCAACCAACTTTAGTTTTACTCGGGAGACATTTTCAATTTATTTTGATATTTCAAGTTATTATTGCTTATAATAATGAGTTATCTTTTGTGCCATGCATAACCTTGTCTTATAAACATAAGTTTATCATTAAAAAATAATATTGCAGCGGTGTTGGTTATCCAATAAATGTTTCCCGGGGCAGCGGTACCCAAACGCACCTCTCAAATTGTAAGGAAAATTGTAGCAAATGTACAAAAACAAAATATTTTTGAAGAAGCCGGTTAAATTCTGTCGATATCGACTGCAACTTTTATTGTTTTGACTTTTGGTCTTTAGTAAGCAGTCAAAGTCAGTGGGAAAACGCGAAGTGAAACCTTACAGTGATGTGTCTCCAGCCAGGAATCCGGTGTCACCCGATACGCCGTATCTTGGCTCAACCAACAAACTGTTCGCTGTTACTACCCCCTCTAGGGCCACTATCTACTTACTCCTAGATCCTAGGCAACGTTGGCACCTCTCATGGTAACCGGACACCCGTGTGCTTTCACTGCCACAAGTCACATGACTTGTGTTACATTATTTATCATAAATTATTGGTTTTAGATAAGTCAGCCTCGGGTTATTGATCCATCACCATTCGGTGTTGGATTTACACAGAAAATTAAGCGACCAGCGACCTAAATATACCGATTCAGGTAGTTCTGTGTCCAAAAAGTATGTTTCTAATTTCAATCAAACTCAATATTTCCTTTGAAATCATAAGATTTGTAAGTAGGTACTTAAATACCTACCTACTTAATTAAATACCGTGTTTTTTTATTTTAAAATTATTTTTAAATTTCGAATAAGTAATAATTATACAATGTATTCAAACAAACGTCACTATCCTCAATGACAATTCGTTTTTCAAACTTTCTTTCAGGTAGGTACCATAATGTTGAAAAAATGCAAATAAATAGATTTCACACTTGAAAAAATAATCTTTTCTGAACCATCAAGACGGCCACCATTTGAAACGATACCGGAACGTACAAAAAAAATACAGATAGACGAAATTCTATCGCTACAGTCAAAAATGTTTTTGTTTTCAAATTAATGCGCTGTTGGAGATAATATTATGTAATTTAATTTATTAAAATATTGTTACAGAAACGGAGAAATATCCTAATGTCAGCCTTTTCTTCAACCACAAACTAGTCGACGCAAACTTGGAACAAGGCAGAGTAATCTTCTTACAGTTAGTATTATTGCCCTTTCTGTCTTTAAAGTGTTTAATATGTAAATTGCGGACAGAGATATCGGTAAATATCTCGAATTAATGGACACGGTTAATATGCATGAATTATTTAAAAAAAAACCTTGTATCAGTTTAATGACAACGAGAAACAACTATTTTAGTCACCGGAAACAGAAAATAATGCATTATATTTCCTTTAAAAAAACGGATAATTTGACGACTTTAATAATATGAAAATAGGGTTTTTAAGCTAGTTTTAATTTTTATATAAATAACCAAACTAAGAATCTTTTTAGGTTCTTAATTTGGGCTAAATAAAATAAGAAACTAACCTTAAAATTATCAATGGCCGCCAAGCGAATAATTACATTTAATTTTAACGAAATAACTATTGAAATGTATTATTTTCTATTTCCGGTAACTGAAATAAATAGTATTAGTTTTTTAAGCTTTTCTTTCGTGTATTCAATTATATTATTCTTCAATTTATAAAATAACAGTGTACTTATAATATATAATACTGAATTGACAGTTTTACAATGCCTTTAGAAGGCGAAACAGCTGTCACGCGTAATAATAATTACACTGCAGACATTGTTTATAAATTAATTGAATAATAATAATATTATTGAATTTAAAAGGTTAAAACGTAAAATTAAAATGGAGTTCTGCAAATTAAAAATAAATTGATAAATAATTAGATCAATAAGATTCTCATTGTTACTAAACTGATACAAGATACAAGGTTTTTTTTAAATAATTTTTTAGTTGACATCTTTTTTTCACGCTATGTTTTGACATAACAATATCATTATTATGATAATAGTTTTTTATGCTAGTTTTATTAAAAAAAAATTAAATTAATATTTTACTTCTTAGTTAGGGTTATATGAAAGAAAAAAAACTGTAACGTCAAAAATAATGGCCGCCAAATGAACAATCAATTTTCATTAGAACGAAATAACTATTCAAATGCTTTATTTTCTATTTCCGATAGCTGAAAAGTTATTTCTTATTGTTATTAAACTGATACAAGGTGTTTTTGAAATATTTTG
The DNA here is from genome assembly GCA_026573805.1 of Hesperophylax magnus. Lineage (NCBI taxonomy): Eukaryota > Metazoa > Arthropoda > Insecta > Trichoptera > Limnephilidae > Hesperophylax > Hesperophylax magnus. The sequence continues at coordinate 27,343,074 of JAIUSX010000014.1, read as the reverse complement.
TGCATTTTAACCATGTCCAGTAATTCTTGATATTTACCGATAAATCTACTGGCATGACTCTTGGCTAATAATGTGTTTTAAATTTACAATTTTTACCGCAGTTGTGAATAGGCTTATTATGTTTGTTCCAGAACCCTGACCGGCAACACAGTGGAGGTCAGCACCGACCTGGTGGTGGGGGCTGATGGGGCATTCTCCACTGTCAGGAAGCACATGATGAAGGAACCACTCTTCGACTTCAGTCAGACCTACATTGAGCATGGATATCTAGAACTCTGCATACCACCCAATGAACATGGAGATGTAAGAACAGAACATAATTCATAGGCCATTGCTACGGATAAGAAGCAAACCTGTTTTCAACTCTCGCAGTATCTTCTTCTGTATTTTTCTGATTTTGACCGTCTCCGTGGTCGAGGCTTAAAACTCTTATACTTTCAGTATCGCCCTGGTGTAAGACCGCCATTCCGAATTGAAACTTGCTTGAAATGACTTTGTCCGTATTTGGTAGCTAGATCTGAATAGCCAGGTACTTCCCCACCTTCCTCTTCCCCCTCCTTACACTACCTTTAGCCTCGCAACATAACACAATTGGGGATGCCATACTCTTCCAATTTTGAAAGTGAAGCTTTAATTCATTGCAAAAGTTCAAGCGTTCATTGAACAAGAGTTACAGACATAGGCACAAGCGAAATTAGTATTTATACCCTTAAACAAAAATATTCTGAAATGTAGCCACGTCAACTTTAGTGGCAGAGAAAATTTTCATGCATCCTGTACCTCCAGGTCGAATACGAAAACAAATATTGATTAGTTTTTGGGAAGATATAAAATAGAAGAAAACACTAGCCGTTTTACTCATAGTCATAATAAGTAGAGATAAGAGCAGGTTAGTAGAAAACGTTACTCATAATCACGCATATGCGTACTGCTGTGAATAGCGGCCGTTATACCGCAGTATTAGTGGCTGACAGATTTTTAAACCGCCCGACCCCCAGGATTAGGCACGTATTACTATCGTATTAAGATGGAGATTGCGGACTTTGTTAACAATATGGTTGATTTGACTTAATAACGATCGGTCGCGCAATGAAAATGTAAAAAAGCAGTAATACCTATCGGCAGCACTATCAGAGGCATATTTTAAATCGATTTACAAATGCAAATACAGAATGCAAAATTAAATTGGCTAGATTTCGAAGCAATCAAAGGAGACTGGGCCAATGACTTCGCAAATGTAATCTGAAAAAACGTGAAGTTAGTAACTAAAAGCGAAATGCGAAAATGACCGCGTTTTTGAGGATTGGAACAAAGTGATGCCAGTCTAAAAAAATCTTGCATGAATATTATTATGAGTAAATATATTATGGGTACGACTGTAGAGGTTTTTGGTAAACTCTCCTTTCTCCGATAACCACCTCTTCAATAGTAATCAAGGGTAATCAAACACGGCCAACCACCTTCGTCACCTTGCGTCGACTTGTTACCTGTCCCTGTTCCACACATCACATATAATTAGTGTTCTCACGGTTGTGCGTAAATATTGCGTATATCTGTACGGTTCAATGGGAAGAAAGGAAGGAATAATGTTAAATTTTTATCCAATTGATTTGAGTATGGTAGCTTAGCAAGTGGTGGTGTAGAGTACGTTAGTACCCCACACATCAATTCGGTTTCTTTTGGGTACCCCCTCGTATTCTAGTTAAATCGATTAGCATTAGTTGTTTAGTATGTATGCATTGATGTGTATAGTATACTGGTGTGTTGCCTTATTGTCAGTTCGCCATGCCCCACACCTTCCTGCACATCTGGCCGCGCGGGGAGTTCATGATGATCGCACTGCCCAACCAGGACCGCTCCTGGACCGTGACGCTGTTCATGCCCTTCACCAAGTTCAAGACGTTGGACTCGCCGGCCGCGCTGCTCGCCTTCTTCAACTGCTACTTCCCAGACGCCGTGCCGCTCATCGGACAGGACAAGCTGCAAGAGGACTTCTTCCAAGCGAAACCGCTCCCACTTGTCTCCATCAAGGTAACCTATATATATATATATCTTTTTATTTTTTGGTTTTAGGCATTTCACCCTGAAAAGAGTGCTTTGTGCCGGTAACAGTTAAAGTGGATAAAAAAATTCGGTTAATTTATTGGGAGAATAATAAAACAAATTAAATATTGGACTCATTTAGATCACTAAAACAAATTAAATGTTGAATTCATTCAGGTTAATAAACTTACATAAAGCTGTATGAACACGAGAATTGTTAAGACATAAAAGGTATGAAATGTTAAGGGGGGACTGGTGTGTGATTTTAATAAGCCGGCGGTATATGTTCTTGAAAGATGAATGGTTTTGACAGTTAAAGAAAACGTGGTCGAGGGTTTCCTCTTCCACACCGCACTGGCAGGCCGGATCATCCAAAACTCTATTTCTAGCCAAGTGAGATGCAATTGAACAGTGACCAATTCTCATTCTCGAAATACATGAAATGAATCGTTTTGACAGTTTTTTACCGTGAAACCATGGCTTAGCAGGGATATGGTTTTGAATTCCAGCATAGAAAGATCCAGTTCTTATTTTGGAGACAGCCCAATTTTCTTCCCAGGCACGAGTTATGTTGGATTTAAGAATCGGGAAGACATCGGAGATAGGAATTCTAAAATTTAGTGGGATAGTTCCGGAATCTGAACCAGATTTGGCGAGAGAATCGGCCATCTCATTACCCTCGATACCCAAATGGGCAGGGACCCAGGCCAATATCGTCTTAAACCCAGATTCACTTAGAGAATTGAGAAGATTTTTTATTTTACATATAATACTGTCTTCCGGATAACATAGAATATTTGACATAATTTTAGTTAGAGCACTTAGCGAATCAGTACATAGTAAGACTCGATGAATGTTGAGAATCTGGATTTGATTTAGCGCTTGTTCAATTGCAAAGCATTCAGCTGTAAATATGGAGAGAAAAACATTTTTTTTCTCTCAATCTTTTGTTAGAATTCAAATTAACACTTAACCGATTAAGAGTTTGTTTAATAGGATGATGTGATAACGATAAAGCCTTGAAAATATATTTATTGGCAAGGAATTGCCTTCTGAAATATAATGGAGGCTCCCCACATTCCACCTGAAGCGCATTAATTGGAGAAGACTTCATAGCTCCAATAATCATTCTGAGGGCTTTTGATTGAATTCTTTCCATTTTCTTATCTAAATATTTAGGGAGGGGTCAAAAAGAAATGTGCCATAATCCAAGTGGCTCCGAACTAGGGAATTATACATTAATTTAAGAGTGGTAGGATGAGATCCCCACCACACTCTGGAAACTGCTCGCATCATATTAAGTCCCTTTTCACACTTTGTAGAAATTATCTGAATGTGTGGAAGCCAGGACAATTTATGATTCAAAAGAAGACCAAGGAATTTGATTTGAGTAGCGGTTTGTAGAGGCACATTATCAAAAGAGATTGAGAAGTGGGGAATTTTTCTTTTGCGCGTGAAAGCCACGACCCTTGTTTTAGATGCCGCCAGATTCATCCCATTTATTGACAACCAGCTTTTAATATATTGTAAAGCCAAATTCATTTCCTTAGCTGCAAGAATAATATTTTTATGTAACAAATATATAAGGATATCATCCGCAAAGTAAAGTCGCTTGATAGAAAAAGGAATTACTGAGTCTAGGTCGCTTATATAAATATTAAACAACAGAGGACTGATAACAGAACCCTGGGGTAAACCTCTCCATAGTTTGCTCCTTAAGCATTTAGAGGAAGACTCAATAATAATGGACCTATCTGTGAGCAAATTAATAATGAATTGGACTAATTTCGGTGGGATTTGTTTTTTAATTAGCTTTTCTTTCAAAACATTCAGTAAAACATCATCGTAAGCTGATGAAAGGTCAAGGAATGTGGCCAATGTATAAGAATTTAGGGATTGAGAAACTCGGATATCAGTTGTGAACAAACTTAAATTATCCATTGTAGATTTCTTTTTCCGAAAACCATACTGATTTGGTGAGATAATATCTTGACTTTCAACAAACCACTCCAGTCTGTTTTTTATCAAACGCTCCGCTACTTTCATCAAACATGATGAAAGAGCAATAGGCCGATAAGACGAAATTTCAGATGGATTTTTTCCAGGTTTTAAAATGGGAATGATTTTTTGAGTTTTCCAATCATCCGGGATTAGTCCTGTTTCAAACATATTATTAATAAGAGATAAGAAATACTCAACCGCCATATCAGAAAATGATTTAATGAAACTATAAAATATTCCATCGGGACCCGGAGCAGAGTCAGAAAGGGCTCTTATCACTCGTTTCATCTCATCAATGGAGAAAGGAGCATCTAGCCAGTTAGAGTGAGATGGATACGGCTTAATAGAAGGCATTTCTTCACATCCGGCAACTGATGGGGGGGCTATTTTATCCGCAAATCCTATAAGAATTTCTTCTGATATATGTTTGATTCTCGGCGGAGAATACGATGATCCGAATTTTTTTAAGCTAGACCAAACTGAAGACTGGGGAGTTTCCAGAGACAGGTTCTCACAGAACTTCCGCCATCCAGCGCGCTTCTTATTTTTCAAAATTCGTTTGGTTTCTGCTTGGGCTTTTTTAACTGATAAAAAATTTTCTAGTGTCATACACTTACGAAAAGAGGAAATTGCTTTTTTTCGAGAGTTGACGGAGTAGAGTGTTTTATTTTAATGTTCGCATTGCGTTTCGGGATGGATTTTTCTGCTGCATTTATAACCATAGAAGGAAACGTCTCACATTGCATTCTGATGTCTCCCGGGGACGATTTTGTTAAGTTAATAAGGTTATCTAGTTCAGAAGAGAAAGTGCTCCAATTCGCATCTTTCGTTCTAAATTTGAGATTATTTTTAACTGGGGGGGAATAAGTGTTAAATTGATGGAGGAAGCGGATTATAATTGGGAAATGATCACTAGAGAGGGAATCGTTTAGGATGTCCCAAGAGCATTTAGATGCTAACGAATACGAACAAAGAGATATATTAACAGCACTTTTCCGTTGATGAGGGGGGGTGAATCTGGTTGGAGATCCGTCATTTAAAAAACATAGGTTATGGGTATAAATGAAATCTAAAAGATTGCGGCCAGAACGATTTGTTATTTCGCTACCCCAAGAAGGGGAATGTGCATTAAAATCTCCAAGGATCATATAAGGGGAACAAATCTGGTTTAAGATTGGTGCCCAATCATTTTCAATAAAAGTCGTAGAGGGAGGAATATATATTGACAATATTGTGATATCAGATAAGACAGCTGCTATTATCTGGATATCGTCGGAGGGAGTATGAATATTAATTTGTTTAAACGGGATAGAATTATGGATTATCAGAGCCGTGCCGCCTTTACCATCTGGTCTGTCGTGTCTGAGACAATAATAACCTGGAATTCTTAAGTGAAAGGAGGGTTTTAACCACGTTTCAGAAATGGCGGCTACTGAAACGTCGTGTTCGTCGAGTAATTGAATTAGGTCAGATTTGTTAGCGAAGAGGCTTCTACTGTTCCACTGAAGAACTTTGTTCAGTTTCGAAGCCATTGGGGAGGCAAGATAATAAAGATTTAATGTAATCGGCAGCGTTGGACGGTACAGTATTGTTGTTTGTAAGGATAGAAATTAAAAGGGTAATTAAAGTTTGTATAAAAGAATTATTATTCATTATTTCGGGGAGAGCAGGAGGGGAAGTATTACCATTAATGGCACACCCATTGGGCGTCTGGGATTTGGCATTCCCATTCGGGCTGGCCAAAATATTATTCAATTGTTTTTTATCAAGATAAGGTGTATATTTTGGGTTGGGTTTGACTGGCTTGAGAATGGTTTCTCTGTGAGAAGATGACGTTGAATTTAAAAAGGTGGTTGTTTGGAAAGGAGCTGAGGACGATGTCATCTCTGCGGATGATTTTTTCGCAGGAGAGATTAACTTTGAGGCCTGAAAGTACGAAATGTTGTCAATAGCCATTTTATGTTTAATGTTCTTCTGTCTTGTTAATTCCGGACAGGCTAGACTGACCGCGGTATGTGCACCCGAACAGTTAATGCAAATGGGATCATTGGAAGATTTCGGACATTGATCAAATGGGTGACCTTCTCCGCAATAGTAACAACGTGGGGGGGAGCGGCATACGGATTTCGAATGTCCGAACCGGCAGCAATTGAAACATTGAACTGTTGGAAATTTATAAACTTCGACGGGAAGCGAGGTATAATAAATTAACACACGAGACGGTAGGGATTGTCCCTCAAATGTAACAACAACAGACTGTGAAGGTTTCCAGATCGTGTTTCCATCAGTAGAATCCTTGTAGTTCAGCCAACGTGCTTTTAATACTTTCGGGGTTCCGTGGGAATTATTCAAAGCATCAACAATTTCAGCCTCTGGGATCTCCGCGGGAATTCCTCGCACAAGACCCATTCTCGAAAGGTTAAATGTAGGGATGAACGATTTATATTTACGATTTGAGAGCGAGTCAATTTTTTTTACAAATCCATTTGCGGAAGCGGCAGTGTTAAACTCGATAGATAATTTATATCGCCCTTCCGGTTTAATTGAACCGTTAACAATACCAAGGTTATTATTTTTTGAGTCAAATACGAATTTTCCAAAATCTATAGGATGAATAAGTTTTCCCTGTTCAGCTCTCTGAACACTAACGATAAATGGACCGGAAGCTGAAGCAGGATAAAGTAAGTCAGTACTTTTTGCATTATCGCTAGTTAAAGTACTTGGCTGGATGTTACTATTGGTGTTAAGGTCGTTAGAGGTCGAGGTTTGTTGAATCGGCGGCATAGATTTAACTTTCGATGGAATGTGAAGGCTACGCGATGGTCGTCGTTTACGAGATGGGAGCGTAACAGAAACCTGGCTTGTATTAGATTCCGAATCAGAAAAATCCAATATCGACCCTGGGTCCGGAGGTCTATCCTCGTCTTCCTCCATTATAAAAAAAAAAACTTAACTTTTAAAAATTAAACTGAAAAAATAATACGCAGTCTATTTCATTGACTGTACAAACAAAAACGGATTAGCCGTAAGCAGGAATGCAAACAAATAGGTATACGATAAACAAAATTAAATAAGATGTAACAATAAACTCTTATCTGTATGCGGCGCAGGAACGGGCGAACGGCACTAAGCAATAGTTAAGTTACACACAACCACTGTTGACCGCGGCTCGAATCGGACTCCTCACCTATATATTTTACTAGCGGCTCAAACAGTTTGTTAAACTTAATTCTATGGCCTCCTACTTTCTAGTATATCCTTCATAATTTAAATAGCTATAGATGATGTTCTTGTGCTGAACAGTAAAAATGGGTTAAAATGAAGATATTTTTTCGCTCATTGAAACAGATTCTGCGTACTCTGACAGAGGATGCGACACAAACGGGATTGTTACACTCGATATAAATATGGATGGTCTAGATGGGCACTCTTGTCAGAAGGACATAAAAGCATATTTTCCTTTTTGACTTCTTCGGGATGAGATTGATAAACAAGTGACACTTTCAGAATACCAGAGATTTTCATACGCAGTTCAATAGGTATCCTCCCATTGTTCTCTGTCATTTTAAAACCTCAATTTTAGGAAGGTACTCATTAGAGAAGGTAACTGAAGAAACAAAAATCAACATGGGTCCAATGGGGCAAGGACGCCAGTTAAGGGTTGAAACGGTTAGGGAAAGTAGTGGGTACCCTGAGCTGCCCTTCAATTCCCCCCTGTTGCCGAGAGCTCCTTTGAATATTGCTCACTTTCGTATCACTTGTCTACCTACAAACCTAACCCTCCACATAACAATGAGTTAAACATCCCTAGTGCCAGCCATACCACGTGAGCGACAAGGCCATCCTACTGGGCGATGCGGCGCATGCCATGGTACCATTCTACGGGCAGGGCATGAACGCCGGCTTTGAGGACTGCCTGCTGCTCGACCAACTGCTGAGTCGGCCTGGAGTTAAAGGCGCGCTGGCACACGCGCTCAAGGACTTTTCCGAGCACCGCGTCAAGGACGCGCATGCCATCTGTGACCTGGCAATGTACAACTACGTTGAGGTAGGTGCAAGCACTAACAAAACTGTTCGAAAACTTATCCTGCCAATGATTTCTCCATTGTAATTCCTTTTACTGACTTGAGTATAATAATAATAAAAGCTAGTAAAATATTAAATGCACTGATTGCTGATTTCTTAGATGCGTGACCTAGTGACCCGGCGTTCCTATCTCTGGAGGAAGAAGTTGGACGACTTCTTGTTCTGGGCCATCCCCTTCGTGTGGGTTCCGCTGTACAACTCCGTCACCTTCACGGACATGGGCTACAGCAGCTGCATTAGCAACAGAAAATGGCAGGATAAGGTAAATAATCCATCAATCAAATCACCTTTTTTGCTTATCCCTTCTTCCATAACTTTAAGAAATCTGTAACTAGGCTCACTTAGGTGCTGTTGAAGCAAGCCGCTTAGAACGGAGAGTTACTAAGGCGCCGTGTTCGCCAAGCCATTTGCCTACTCTACGAACTACAGTGCTCGCCTGCTTTAGTAACCGTCCACACGAAAAACACCCTTATCAAAATAGTACTAAATGTATTCGATTGTGGGTCTGTCTGTGAGTGATTGTAACTCCAGTTCAATGAACTCGGATATGTTTGGAATTTAAAATTGAAAATACCTACCCATAATTTTCTAAGGGTCTGCGCTTTTTAGTTAAAATGCAAGTATCAACCTTACAATTGCGGTATTCCGTGATTTTTCACGTCTGCGCCAGTATTATACAGGGATTTCCAATAAGAGGTGTTATTTTGATATTCAATCGTAAAAGATCAATAGTTTCGTTGCTTGTGTGGCACGTAGCGCCGTCTTGTTGAAAGTAAACGTTGTCCAGATCAATACCATCCAATTCTGGCCATAAAAAAATATTAATCATCTCTCGATAGCGATCCATTCACCGTAACTGTTGGTCCAGTCTCATTTTCGAAAAAGTAAGGTCCAATGACTCCGCCGGACCATAAATCGCACAAAACAGTCACACGTTGAGGATAGAGAGGCTTTTCAACAATAACTCTTGGGTTTTCCGAGCCCCAGATGCGACAATTTTGCTTGTTGACGAAGCCACTGAGGTGGAAATGGGCCTCATCACTCAAGATGATTTGCATTTGATTCACTTAAGTGAATTTTCATAATTTCAATGCGTTGTTGAAGCGTGTATCGTTCCATTTTTATTGATGGTGTAGTTTCTACTTGTCTAATGTCAAAAAATGACAGCTTCAAAAGTAACATCTACCGAAATAGCGGGCTATTTAAAATAACACCTCTTATTGGAAAACCCTATACGTTACGAAGGCCATTGCCAAATAATGGCAGCACCAGCGAACGCCTCAGCACTAATAATACTCGTGCCGATTTCGAGATGATAACCCCCTAGGGAATATGTAATGTATTTTTTTATAAATGTTCGCCTTCTATCTTAAAGACAAGTATTTTTTTTTATTTTGTGTAACAAATGTTAATTTCATAGTTGCAATAATTTTAAATGTTTGCATTGTATGGAAACAAAAAAAAACCATTAAAATATTTAGCAAGATTTCCTAAAAACATTTCTAAACCCCAGTAGTGGACATGTGTGCGATTATGCACAGCACAACAGACCACTGCGGAAAATTACGAACAATGCGGTCGGCTAACCCGTGGGGTAGCAGTTTAAGTGGTGTCAGAACCCGCCGACCAATCACAGGACGTTTGAGTGTCTAGTCGTTTTTAAGTGACGATTTATTAATTCTACGTTTATTTATATGTAATAAAACTTCTATTCAGAATCAGAGATCTTAAGCCTTAATATTTTTTATCTCCAGTTTCCTATTTCATGGACGGGGTTGAATTTTAATATGTCTTGCTTAATTTAATTAGTGGCGTTGTATTGTTGCAGGTGTTGTCCCGCATCATGTACACCCTCGCTAGTGTCAGCACGCTGGCCGTAGGACTGCTCGCCTTCAACTACCAGCACATTATCAAGTCCTCTGCTTTCTCCATTCCTGGCATCTCTCAGATGTTCAACTATTGAGCAAATCTTGCCTTAGTCGGGAATTTACTTACCGAATCTAGCATGTCCTAGTAGGGTTTTTTCAGGGTTTTTTTATTACTGAATTTTTTTAATACATGAAGTTATTTTTATGTTAATGTATATATTTTCACGCCGGGCAACGTTGATGACAGCCGTCTTCCAGGCCAGTGGCGTTTTCTACGTCGTAATGACGTTGTTGCCAGTTGGAACCATTTCGTAATGTATGGCTTTAGATTGTTTTCAAAATCAATATGTATGAATTAAAATTACACATTTTTGTACAATGATCAGAATCAGAAAAATAAACTTTAAATCTACCACACATTTCTAACAGTACTCATAGTGAGTTGTGGAGCTATTACAGTTAATGTTTGGTGCTTTTTGTTTTACTGCACCAGAATAATGAAATATTCTGCCTTAATTCTGTTGAAAAATAAATAAATATTTGTGTTTTTATTTATTTACATTGTTTTATTGCATAAAAGCGAATTGTTTCCTGACAATTCATCAATCGTGCAGGACTGCCCCGTTGAACAATTTTACTTGAAAACTCCAATAAAAGTTATTTCATAAAAATCTAATTTACTTTGAGACAATCTAATTTTACATTCTTTTAATTTTTTTAAACTTATTTTACTTGTAACTCTGGGACAGTCAGCGCACGTTTGGACCAATTGTTACACGTTGTCCCATTCTTATTAGTTTTGTTCAAACTTACTTGCTTTTCTTCGGAAATATGAATAACATATAGATTATTAATTTTATTACTTACAAGATATAAATACCAGAGTCACAGATACAATTGGGTATTGTAGTGTGATTATTATTTTTTTTAGGACTGGATAGATGGTCCAAATCTGCCATTTTACACGAGATATCTTGAAACTAATAATTCTTTAGGACAAGAGAAAAATTAAAATGATATGAAGTACAAACTTGAACAACTCTTTTAAGTATTTTAAATGGAGAAGACTTTTCTCTGACGGCAGGTAAACAGTTATTTTCAGTTTGAAACGTTCTAGAATTTTTGGTGCCCACACTTCGACAAATAAATAAGCCTGGTGCTCACACTTCAACAAATAAATAAGCCTGGTGCTCACACTTCAACAAATAAATAATCTTGGTGCCGACACTTCAACAAATAAATAATATTGCTACTGATGGTGATCTGTTTTGTTTGTTACCGCACATGGGCGGCGGCACCTTTCGCAGCGCCCCTGCATATATCTACTATGTGACTGGGAGATGTGTATATATTCAGTTCAGGGGCGGATCTAACGGTCAGCATTTCAGAAAATGCTGACTGCCCCACTCTCCTGCCCCCTTGGCCTGAGGATGTCCTTGAACTCATGCCCGTAGGCTGCCACAGCAATGCCAAATATTTAAAGTGCCCTTGAAATGATTTTATGCATAAAATGGCGCTATACAAATCATAAAATTATTACAATAATTTAAAAGTTTACTTGAAATATAATGCATCATCACAATAATATTGTTGTCATGCACGGTTGTACCGTGTGTATGAAATAAATTTGTCCTCAAAATTTCTATTTTGGCCTAAACCCAAAATGAAGTTTTTAATTAATAAGGCCGCGCTACCGTTCCTCTTTAGTGAATTTTTTAAAAAATCATATTCAAAATAAACCCCTCCCCCTCAAGGTTGTGTTTGCTGACTATCTGTTGAGTCTTAGATCCGCCCCTGATTCGGTTCCTCATGTAATGGCTCTAACAGTAGTTTAAAGGACTATACTTATTGGGATTGATTACACATGAAAATCTGGAAAATTGCATTAGGTACTTACGTTCTTTTCAGCGTTTATTATATTTTTCTACTCTCATAGACAGAAAGGTGCTGAATTAAATAACAAAAAATAAATATTGATGACGTTTTCAAACAGCAACAAGGCTACCGGTATATTATTTATTTAAATTGTATTAATTAATATAAGTGTAATTAAGTAATTTACCAGGTAGGTAATTTCAGAAACTTTAAAACATGCGAAATAACCACAATAATTAGCACAGTAATAGTGATTTGTAACATCAAATAATTTATTCATATTATACTAATAATTATGTAACAAAATAGAATGTATAAGTTCTACATAAACATTATATATGTACATAATAATAATTTAAAAAAATAGTAATAACGATAATAACAACTATTTGGCACCATATAAATATCCTAATATTGTTAAGTATATTATCCACTCGAGCGATGGAGATTTCCGGGTGTTCAATTTTCGATTCAACCATTCGATTATAGCTAATAAGCAATGAATCCATCTAGATTTCACCATTTATGCCATAGTTAAAAATACATCATTATAGCTATAATTAATTTTATTTAAAAATCACCTACCTACAATTGGGTAGCCATCGCTCGAGCGGTTATTATGTCACAACGATCATAATTCACAATCATTCAATTAAATATCTTTAAAAATGTAATTTACAATTCTTAGGTACTACAACATACAGTGCAAGAGCGGTACATTGCAAATTGTGAGTGACTTTAGGGTTTAAGCATCAATTAATTATTGTGAAAGGTTGAATCCTTTGGCCAAGTGATGGTGTATTTTGGGACTTGCTGAACTGATATTGATTCTAGATTGCTAATATTAGAAAAAATGGCATTATTGATGTTGTTGTACATAGATATAAACATTTTTTTTCGAAAATTCGATTTTTTCTATGAAGATTTGCAGGAAATCCGTGCGGCGCACGGCGCACACAAAGAATCAAATTTTGTAAAAAAAACATTAAAAAAATCGTTTTCAGCTACATCAACACTGATAATGCCATTTTTGTAATATTAGCATTCTAGTACATGCAAAAGTCACGAGCCGCCAATGAATGTGACTTCAGTAAAATCTATTGCAACATTGTACTTACAAGATAAAAAATAATGTTTTGGTGGTTTTGACATATTTTAAGAAAATTAACCGAGAATATAATGTGTATAGAAGTTGGGGACGTCTCAAGAAGACATGATACAACCAAGTAAATCAAATATGTTCATTATTAACTAATTGCTTAAAAATTAATCACCCAAACATAATCTGCTAGGACAGAGTAGAAAGAATTCCATCTGCCTTCTGAGAAAAGGCGTGGCGGTTGATTAGTTACCTTTCACAAAGATTAAGATTAATTTATGTAGATTTTTTAACTCATTGTAATGACTTTATATAAATAATAATGATATAAAGTGATGTGCTGACTTAATAATCGTAATTACATAATACGAGTAAAAGTGGGTACATTTTTTTCAATTTGGGCAACAAACAATTATTCAACAGTCTCTCAATATATATCAGTTAAATGTATACGATGAACACTATAAACACTAACCTTTATAAACTGATACACAGCCATTTATGTATGGCAATCGGTTGTTTATCAGCTGTGTATAATTTAAAACAAGTTATTAGTAGGGATCTAGGTAGTACTTATGAGGAGGAGGTTTGATTTTAATCGATGATAAGATGTGTGGCTTTAGCGTTGGTAATGTATTTGTGTTTCTCCCTCTCGAACATGTCGATAAGCTCCTTGGTGAAGTCTGCGTGCAACTGATCGATCTGCTCCGGCGAGGGTGTCAGGTTCAAGGCCACCTCAATTGGCTTTCCAACTGGAACGAACAAAAAAACGGATCATCAACACACATCTTCACATTGTATTGACATAAATAATGATAATCGTTATTTGGAGAGAATCTGAATCAAGATAAGAGGGGTGTGAAGTTTGAAGAATGTTTCCAAGTTACCAATAACGTAATGGGGGCAGTCCAGAGTTCTCAAATTTGTAGGGCATAAGTACATTGAAGAATTCAAAAGCAACAATGCACAACGCATGGCGCAGTAGCGGAAGACATAAGGAATTAAATTGCATTAAAAACATGGCATTGGAAGAAATATTAACCCTTTCACACCCGCATTATTGTTTCCACACATATAAAATATGTAATGCTTGATAATACCTCAAAAATTATTTGAAAATTTTTGGCATTTAATTTTTTTTTTTTTTTAGAAATTTTTATATGTTAATTTGGATTAACATTGGGCGTCAGAGGGTATTTTTTAAATAGTAACGTAAAATAAACATAACACAAAAGTAATACAAATAACTGTTTCATGTCAAAAATGCACATTGACAATGTAGTGATAATCTCTAAGGTACAAACAAATAATATTTTATTTATAAGCAATAATTATTAGCCTGAAACACTCATCCACATTGAAAAATCTCCTGATAAAAGATACATGACGCCAACGGGACTTGAACCCGTGTCCAATTATTGCTTATAAATAATTGTTACCCTTTGTGCTATTCATAAAAAAAAAATCTTGTCTTTTCTTTTTTTGGTTTTAGGCATTTCACCCTGGCAAGAGTGCTTTGTGCCGGTAACAGTTAAAGTGGATAAAAAAATTCGGTTAATCTATTGAGAGAATAATAAAACAAATTAAATATTGGACTCATTTAGATCACTAAAACAAATTAAATGTTGAATTCATTCAGGTTAATAAACTTACATAGCTGTATGAACACGAGAATTGTTAAGAGATAAAAGGTATGAAATGTTAAGGGGGGACTGGTGTGTAATTTTAATAAGACGGCGGTATATGTTCTTGAAAGATGAATGGTTTTTACAGTTAAAGAAAACGTGGTCGAGGGTTTCCTCTTCCACACCGCACTGGCAGACCGGATCATCCAAAACTCTAATTCTAGCCAAGTGGGATGCAATTGAACAGTGACCAATTCTCATTCTCGAAATACATGAAATGAATCGTTTTGAAAGTTTTTTACCGTGAAACCATGGCTTAGCAGGGATATGGTTTTGAATTCCAGCATAGAAAGATCCAGTTCTTATTTTGGAGACTGCCCAATTTTCTTCCCAGGCACGAGTCATGTTGGCTTTAAGAATCGGGAAGACATCGGAGATAGGGATTCTAAAATTTAGTGGGATAGTTCCGGAATCTGAACCAGATTTGGCGAGAGAATCGGCCATCTCATTACCCTCGATACCCAAATGGGCAGGGACCCAGGCCAATATCGTCTCAAACCCAGATTCACTTAGAGAATTGAGAAGATTTTTTATTTTACATATAATATTGTCTTCCAGATAACATAGAATATTTGACATAATTTTAGTTAGAGCACTTAGCGAATCAGTACATACTAAGGCTCGATGAATGTTGAGAACCTGGATTTGATTTAGCGCTTGTTCAATTGCAAAGCATTCAGCTGTAAATATGGAAACTTCTTTCGGTAATTTATAAGTGAGATTGATGTTGAATTCTGGACTATATATCGATGCTCCACATCTTTTATTTTCAAATTTGGAACCATCTGTGTAAAGAATGGAAAATCCAGGGAATTTTGAAGCCACAATGCTTTTAAAACAGTCATCCACATTTTGAAATTTATTTGGGGAAGATAAAATATTCTTCCGAAAGTCTGATGTTATTGTGTTCGGCATAAAAGTGATTGCCTTAAATGGAATATTGTATATAGGGAGATTGGGAACTTCTTGAAGATATTGGAGGGAAGATGACAGAGAATTATAGAGATGAAAACTTTTAATTAGGAGAGGAAAACATTTTTTTTCTCTCAATCTTTTGTTAGAATTCAAATTAACACTTAACCGATTAAGAGTTTGTTTAATAGTATGATGTGATAACGATAAAGCCTTGAAAATGGATTTATTGGCAAGGAATTGCCTTCTGAAATATAATGGAGGCTCCCCACATTCCACCTGAAGCGCATTAATTGGAGAAGACTTCATAGCTCCAATAATCATTCTGAGGGCTTTTGATTGAATTCTTTCCATTTTCTTATCTAAATATTTAGGGAGGGGGTCAAAAAGAAATGTGCCGTAATCCAAGTGGCTCCGAACTAGGGAATTATACATTAATTTAAGAGTGGTAGGATGAGATCCCCACCATACTCTGGAAACTGCTCGCATCATATTAAGTCCCTTTTCACACTTTGTAGAAATTATCTGAATGTGTGGAAGCCAGGAAAATTTATGGTTCAAAAGAATCTTGTAAACTAATGTAAAACATTAGTTTACCAAAGAAATAATAATTAAATAATATTTTAACTAAAATTCATTCATAAATAAAGAAATAATCTAAGATAATAAATCTTTAAAAATTCGCCATACTAGTCGAAAACATGTCCGTCACTACCAGTGTTAATTTGAATGAACATTGAAATTCATTTACAATATTTTGGGAAATGACTGTGAACAGTGAATTGAACTGATGTTATTGTTATAGAACACATCTTAATGCGTTAAAATATTTGTAATTCGAGTATAAAATATTGATATCTCACCTTAAATTAAGTAATCAATGAAATGCAGAAATTCGATGAAACTCACAATCAGCAGATGTCAAAATATTTATCGTTGTTGTGGCGGGAATAAGGATTTCAATCGAGCGGAAAAAATAGACGCCACAGAAAAGACTACAAACTATAAGAAAACGAAAACGTGGCTTTTCTAAATCACTACAGTTACGGTAAAAAAATTCACAAAGTTCGTGTTAATTTGAATTAACACTGGGGCTGAAAGGGTTAAGGCGAAGCTTAATGCTAAATCACCACTTGATTAATCTTTATAGCGAATCGGTGTCCATTATTAATACCAAAAAATATGCTTCAGATAAATTGACAAATAAAAAAGTATGTTACTCAATAAAAAATATAAATATAAACTATTATTTTTTTTTTAAATACGAACGCGTAAAGGAAACAACTTTTAAAAAATACAGTATTATATCTAAGATTATCTGTGACAGTTTCGTTTGATTAACTTTATTGCTTTCTTATAAAATTATTTACAAAATAAATAAAAACCAGTTTTGTGCTTGAAATCGAACATTTCCGTTTAGACTCCGTTTGTCAAGCGATTTTAATGCCTATTACCTACAATATAAGGTATGCCAAGAATATACACATGTTTGGTTTGTAGCTTTCTCTAAGTGATTTATTTTGGATCTTGTTGGTGTTGGTGGATAAATTTATATCCACTATAAGGAGATAAAAGTTTAAAAAATCAACCGGTAAAATACTTTTTTTCTTAAATATTTTTTGAAAAATAAAAAAAAAAAGTTTTGACGGATTATTGAACGTAGTAACTGGGTAGTAACCCAGGAACTGAAGTCGACAACTCTACGAACCTCGCCTGGTGCTGATCGGGTAGGATCGACATTTATTTCGTATATTGACTGCTGTAATCGTCCGATTTCGGAGAAATGCGTATATTTATTTATTAATTCATTAACGCCTGTTGGGCTTTTACATAAAACAAGCTAAAATTTATTATATTAAACAGTGCATTCAAATTAACTAAATAGTAATAAAATAAATATTAACAGCATAGACATATGAATATTAGTAGACCTGCCCTAAGTGATTAAAAGCGTATTATCCCCACTCCCCATACCGGTTCCATTGGAACCGGCTGTGCTGGCGTATGGCCTCAAGTGAAATTTGAAAACGTGACGTCATCATTCTTGTGCGAACTATGGTCGAGGCATCATCGGTTCATTTTACGAAATAACACGGCAAAATGTTGACTTGTACTATGAAAACTTGTAAAAATAGATGTGAAAAAGAGAATAAACCCAATTGTCGTATTACATTCCATATATAAGCATTATTTTACTTTATTTTAAGCATATTCACATCGTATAATATAGATCAGTTTTAGAAACATATTATACTATCACATCGAGAAACGTCTGGACGCGAAACACAAAGCTGGTTGGTTGCTGGGAAGTAAATTATGAACATTTATAAAAGTGTCTTAACTAAATACTTAAACGAAATATTCGACTCTGAAAATACAACCGAATTTTTTTGCCGAATTTGGACTTCGCAAATTTGTTCATAACGTGGCGAGTAATTTGCGCTCCCATGTAAAAATGTCTATTCATTCAAAAGCAGATTTTATTTTTAAGAAGTAAATGGTGATATTATAATGCAAGATGCCTATTTACTGTCAGATTGATTTATTGACGAATCACAGTCAGCCTTACGCCCTTCGTTCTTAAACAGTTGATTTTACCCCTCGCCATTATCTTCTCGTCTATTAATTCCTATGTCTGTGATTAACAGCAATACTCATCAATACAAAAACTACAATAAAAAGAGAGAAGAGAGAAAAAAAGGTATTAACAATAACATATTCGTGAAGGCCAATAATATTATTGCTTATAATAATTTGTTACCTTTGTGCTATGCATACAAATAAACCTTGTGTATAAACATTAGTTTATCATTAAAAATAAGTATTAATACCTGCCCGCGGAGTAAATAACAAAAATCAACATAAAAAAAAGTAAACAGTAAGATAAAAAAGTAAATTGAAATTTCCTATTCAAATTTTATTATGGAATAATTGGAAATATCAACTGAACTGAATTTATTTCTAGGCCTATGTAGCCTTTAAGGCCCCGTAGTAAGGGTTCAAAGATGGTTTGAAAGGAAGATATGTAAATACAAATGTTAGAGGGAGCGCGCTAATATTAAAAAAAACGATAATAAGCGAAAATTGTGAAAATACAGGGTTTTCCAATAAGAGGTGTTATTGTGAATAGCCCGCTATTTCGGTAGATGTTACTTTTGAAGCTGTTATTTTTTGACATTAATAAAAATGGAACGATACACGCGTCAACAACGCATTGAAATTATTAAAATTCACTTGAGTGAATCAAATGCAAATCATCTTGAGTGATGAGGCCCATTTCCACCTCGGTGGCTTCGTCAACAAGCAAAATTGTCACATCTGGGGCTCGGAAAACCCAAGAGTTATTGTTGAAAAGCCTCTCTATCCTCAACGTGTGACTGTTTGGTGCGGTTTATGGTCCGGCGGAGTCATTGGACCTTACCTTTTCGAGAATGAGGCTGGAGCAACAGTTACGGTGAATGGATTGCGCTATCGAGAGATGATTAATGATTTTTTATGGCCGGAATTGGATGGTATTGATTTGGACAACGTTTACTTTCAACAAAACGGCGCCACGTGCCACACAAGCAACGAAACCATTGATCTCTTACGATTGAATATCAAAATAACACATCTTATTGGAAAACCCTGATAAAACACGATTTGTTTGAAAGCAAAAATCTCTCAACAAATGCTTTAGTTGTATTTAAAGATAAACCTTTATTTTTTCAGGCTTATAACATTTGAAAAAAACATAACAAAAGTTTTTTTAAAATTTTTTTCAGAGCTTAGGTACTTTGCTATTTTTTTCTATCAAGGGAATTTCATATAATTCTCGTTTCGGCATAACAAATATATAGATATTATCTTTAAAAATAACATATATTTTTTTGGAACTTAAAAACTTAAAGAGTTGACAAAAAACTTGTAAATCGGTAGAAATTAGGTATGCGGGGGCTCAACTACTATGTCCGAGTGTGTACGCGTTATGGCCACCGAAAGTTTACAGAATGCATTGTCATCGACAACAAACCTATCTGCCGAGTATAAACTCGGAAAGTGGGTTAATTTCCACTGTAAAGATTTTTTTTAATTCATTTAAAAAATGTACAGTAGAAACATTTTTTGCATTATTTCACCCGCCGTTCTAGGGGTGTCCTTGTGTTATGGTGGGTCAGAATATTTATAACAATATACTATTCAGATTTATTTCATCTGATAATTTAATTAAGAAAACTGGAAAAGAATGTGAGAGATGTACGAAGGGAGATTAGGTGAAATAAGATTAAATTTACATTAATTCTTTCCAAATTTTCTTTCATTTGTGAAATTCAAATAGAAGCATTTAAAAATACGTAATTTGGGGTTCACAAGATGGATTGTCCCAGACTTATTATTTTCTAGCGGGTTATGATCGTAAAAATTTTTAAAACGATCTCATCAGTTAGTATTTTATTTTATCAAGAGGGCAAGAATTTCATTTTAACATAATATTGGATCCATGACAACTCAAGTATAGTGGCAATTCAACAAACTTTTGAAAGTGATATAAAGTTTTTCTTTCAAAGAAAGACAAACATTTCCGGGCTACAAATAGACCTGACAACATTAGAAAATCTCCTGCTACCATCGTAAGCGGAAAATATTGCTTGTGTCGTTATGAAGGACTTAGCCAGCCGAGGAAATAAACTCATTACGTCTGGGTGAGACCCAGACGCGATTCCAAGTTAGCCACTGATCGGTCAGTTAAAGTGATGAAAAAAAAACTGGCCTATAAACCTAACCTAACTTTTAACACTTTTCATGACTTTATATCATTCTTCAAAAGTGTGTTGAATTGCCACTGTCCTGAGTTATTTGGTTACCGGATTATTTGAATAGCCCTATATTGCTTAGAGAGAGATAATTAAGGTGTATTGTGATGCTTATTGCTTACCCACTGTCACGATGGGGTGTCGCTGGGGCACAACCCCCACGGTGTATTGCAGCACGCCGCGGCCCAGAGGCAAGACAGGCGCGATGCCCGACACGCGCTTTACCCACTCCTGCACGCGGCGTATGCGGCTGCCCGCCGGGTTGGTCACCTGCTCGTACAGCTCCACCTCGCCGAACGAGATGACGGGCACCAGCGGCGCGCCGTTCTGCAGCGCCAGCTTCACGAAGCCGCGCCTGTTCTTCAGCACCACGCGGTACTCCCCGGAGTGGCAGTTGAGCGACTCGGCCGCACCGCCCACCAGCAGCGCCGCGCAGCGCCCCGAGCCCTTCTGCCGATCTAGCAGGTAGCTGATGCTCTGCGCGCTGGCCGAGCACATGCCGAGCCAGGAGAGCAGTTCGCGGAAGAAGGGCACCATGAAGTGTCCGCCCAGGATGAGCATGTGCGGGGTCATGCCGGGGAAGAGGTCGGAGAAGCCTAGCGCCTCGGTGGCGAAGGTGCCGAAAGCGCCGGTGCAGAGCACGCCGTGCGGGAACACGCACAGCAGGTAGTTCCTGCTCGGGTCTAGCTCGTGCGTCTTCACCAGCTTCATGGGGAAGTAATCCCGGAAGTATTGCCACCAGCTCCAGTTTCTTACCCATGACCAACTAGAATAGAAAATTCATTGTTTTCACATCCGTTTCGGTGATGTCGGCAAATTTCTTCTAGATTTATTGCAAAAGGTTAAGCGAGGATAATTCAATTTATTTCATATTTTTACTTCAAATTTTATTAGATCTCGATTACGATATTTAATATTAGAAACAGCTTCAATAAAATCAAACATAAATCTATATCTTCAGACCAGTCGCATTTATTTATATACCTACTGTTATGTTTTAAAAAAGCCAATATTGTCACCTTTTAGCTCCAAAGTTGCAGTTGTCCCGATTCCTGGCGATGATGATGGCGTAGATCACCATGATCCAGTAGTAGTCCGTCCTGATGATGAGGACGAACAGCGCCATACTGAGCAGCTCCCCGCACAGCATCAGGCTGATCCACCCCGCGGCCGCTAGCGTCTGCAGCCGCCGCCCCCGCGGAACCGTCCACGGGGCGAACTTGATGCCCAGCATCTCCATCAGGGACCTTAACCACGACAAAACACTTCAATCAACATAACCAAGGTAGATACTACAGTTCAATCAACACTACCAAGAAAGGTACAACAGTTCCATCAACTACCATTCCATACCCACCATACAGTTCAATCAAGACAACTCAAATAGGCACAGCGGTTCAATCAATATAACCAAGAGAAGCAGAATAATTCTACCAACACAATAGAGAAGGTTCAATCGACGCAACCTAGAAAGACACAACAGTTCAATCAACACAACCAAGACCAAGATAGGTACAAAAGTTTAATCAAAACATAACCCAAATAGGTACAATGTGTCAATCAACACATTAACCAAGAAGGTACAACAGTTTAATTAACACAACCACAAGTCTAACGGTTCAATCAAGACAAATACGTTACCGTCAGATATAATTTAAGATTTTTGTGACGTGTTGTTAGCGTGGACTGTCGCAAAAACGTTGTGATTAAATTGGCCAACAAACAAGAGGCGTAGTAGGTATCTTCTTGCGAGGTAGAGATAGTCGAATAGTGCATTGGGAGCAATAGGTTACCGATACTACCAGCACAGTCTCCAATCTCAACTGATATGTACCTACTGTTCTCTGTACTCAAAACAACTAAGCGTTTATGTATTTATTTAATACCTTCCCACATTAGATGCAAAACAAAATTACTCGAAAAGAGTCAAATTAACAGCGATCAAATGAGATGGGCTCGCGACTTTGCCCGCTCTGGATGGATTCGTCAGGAATCGGTAAAATCGATAAAGGGGATCTATGTCCAAAGTTCACGAAGAAGAAGAAATCTTAGTGTGTCTTCGGAAGCGAACGTTTCGGACTACCTTGCAGTGTCCATAATCAAGGCAGAAGTGTACTGTAAAAGGTAGTTTAGTGTCCATCATCAAGGCAGAGGTGTACTGTAAAAGGTATTTTAGTGTCCATCATCAAGACAGAAGTGTTCTGTTAGTTTAGTGTACGGCTGTGCGGCCTTCTCATTTAAAACATATATTTGGATTTGAGGACAAAATACCCAACCAGACTGATAATTTTTTATCACAGTATAGCAAATATCTAGTAGGTACGGATGTGCGCTATTTAAAAAAAAAATTGTTTGTGTTTCAATTTATAAAATAAAGGCCACTAATGAATTTAATTTTTCTAGATTTTAGAGGTAACTTTGGCAAATATTTGTGAGTTAGTGATAGATATTTAAAATAATAATTTTGTTCTATTTACAATGTAAATATTATGAAATGATTTTTTTTAATAAAAGCGTTTAGTGGGCGTAAATTTAATTGTCGTACAAAAATTAAAATTTCTATCCAAATAAAGGTCTTTTTAAAGGTGTTATATTTTTTTATTTTATTCTTAATTACATTGACACGGTAGGTAGAGCTTTTTTTTGATAATCACATAATGTCAAAATTAATTGCCTATGTATCATAATTTAAAACACAAATAAATAAAATAGCACATATCCGTACTAGATATTTTCTACACCTTTTGGTTAAAAAAAATATTAATATTTTTTTTTTTTGGTAAACTAATGTTTAAGACAAGATTTTTTATGCATCAGCACAAAGGGTAACAATTATTTAAATAATTATATATAACATAGCACAAATAAAATGTGCTATGCATAAAAAATCTTGTCTTAAATATTAGTTTACAAAAAAAAAATTAATATTTGACAAGTTCTAGTATCTTCACCAAAAAATGTAGACAATTTGTCTCGACGCCATCTAGTAAGAGAGTTAGCACTTACAATGCCTTTCTCATATAAAATAAAGTTGGTTGTTTTCAGGTGAAAAAATGTAACAAGCAGTAATTGTTGAATGAAACACTAGTATATATTGAATTATTTCGCGGATAAGAGATAAGCCGCCATAGCTCAGTGGTCAGAGCTGTCGACCAGAAATCGAAAGGACACGGGTTCATGTCCCGTTGGCGTCATGTATCTTTTATCAGGAGATTTTTCAATGTGGATGAGTGTTTCAGGATAATAATTATTGCTTGTAAAAATAATTGTTAAAAAATATATTATTCAGGTAAAGGTCGAGGGGTGCACCGGTCAATATCAAAGTAAGAAATGTCGAGTGTTGAACCATTTTCCCCATTAAGGCGATGCTTAATGCCAAATCACTATTTTGATTAATCTTTATAACGAATTGGTGTACATTATGAATATCAAAAAATATGCTTTAGATAAAATTGAGGTTTTCCTATCGCTTCGCTTGAGTAGAATACAAATAAAATAATTAATTAATCAATAAAAAATATAAATGCAAACTACTAAAAAAAATATTTTTTCAATATTTTTTTTTATTTTTTTTTTTATAGTGAATACCTCACAAGAGTCCCAACTGCTCCCGTCTGGAGCCAGTGAGACTATGGCATCCCCATTTGGGGGATGTTGTGAGGCTGAGGGTAAGTGGGGAAGGGAAAGAGGAAAGTGGGGAAGTTCCTGGCTATTCAGATCTAGTCACTAAACACGGCTAAAGCCATTTGGAGCAACGTTTCAATTCTGAATGGTGGTCTTACACCAGGGCGATACTGGTAGTATCTTCCACTCTGGAACGTGCCGCAAATATACTATATATTATTTTAATTAATTAATTGTGAAATAACTTATTTATTTGCGCACGCCGGGTTCGAACCCGCGACCTTCGGAATGGCAGTCCAATGCGTTACCACTGGACTATGCCGGCCGTCTAGAAATGTATGAACGCATAAAGGAAACAAGTTAAATATAGTATTACAGCTAAGATTATCTGTGACAGTTTCAGTTGATTAACTTTTTTTCTTTCATAAAATTATTTACAAAATAAATAAAAACCAGTTTTTTGCTTGAAATCAAACGTTTCTAGACTCGGTTTGTCAAGCGATTGTAATGCCTATTACCTACGATATAGGGTACACCAAGAATATACACATTTTTGGAGGATACATTGATGTATCCAGGACGAACGAGTGTCAAAAAACTAAAAAATAAGTATGTAGACAAACACCACAAGGAACTGGAGGGAGACAGCAGGAGACATTCAGTCAGGTGTTATTAGGAGGATTCAGGCAGAGGCGCCAATGATGATGTATTAGCTAAATATCAACAAATTATAGTATCGTATGCTTATGGACTTCATTCACCAAAATTGACACAGTTTCACAACAAACGAGTAAGCACATAACACATAACGAGGATGCAGCACTCAAAACACAACAGCAAATAATCAACAAAAATAGAACACAAAACTATATTATTTTATGTCGAATTAAAGAGTTTAAAAACCCGTGTAATATTGGACATTTTTTTCTCAAAACTGAGAACACAAATATTATACACTCACAATAATTAGTGCGCGATTATTCCTAAGTGTTTCTCTGTGACATGACTGAAGAATGAATGAAACATGGTAATAAGCAATCAGTACTTGCGGCCGAAGTTCACCTAACTTCTAAATACAATTATTATCTTATGATTCATAGATTGCGATAAACCGCGAGAGTTACACACGAATAGTAATGACCATGGAAGTCTAATTTATTAGTAATATTGTTATGTTTAGGAGTGTAGGGCTTCTCTCTTTCTCTTCAAATCTTTGTCTTTCATTAATTAATTGTTATATTATGATTACAGGCAATCCTTGTTCAAACAATTGATATAATTATTTGTCTTCACATCAGAGGGCTCGGAGTTCGGAGTCCAACTCTCGCATTGTTTATCAGCATCGATAAATCATTAATGTTTTTACATAATACTCGTAGAATAAAGAACACGAGAAATGTTGTGAGGGCGTGTTTTGTGATCAAAAAGTCTGACTAATCGGGCCTTAAATTTCCAATACAAAACTGTGTGTCATCATCACCATGAAATTCAAATGGGATGGCGAAATACAGGGTTTTCCAATAAGTGTAATTTTGATATTTAATAGTAAAAGATCAATGGTTTCGTTGCTTGAGTGGCACATAGCGCAGTCTTGTTGAAAGTAAACGTTGTCCAGATCAATGCCATCCAATTCCGCCCATAAAAATCATTGATCATCTCTCTATAGCGCAATCCATTCACCGTAACTGTTGCTCCAGCCTCATTTTCGAAAAAGTAAGGTCCAATGACTCCGCCGGACCATAAACCGCACCAAACAGTCACACGTTGAGAATAGAGAGGCTTTTCAACAATAACTCTTGGATTTTCCTAGCCCCAGGTGCGACAATTTTGCTTGTTGACGAAGCCACCGAGGTGGAAATGGGCCTCATCACTCAAAATGATTTGCATTTGGTTCACTCAAGTGATTTTTAATAATTTTAATGCGTTGTTGAAGCGTATATCTTTCCATTTTTATTAATGGCGTAGTTTCTACTTGTCAAATGTCAAAAAATGACAGCTTCAAAAGTAACATCTACCGAAATAGCGGGCTATTCAAAATAACACCTCTTATTGGAAAACCCTGTACGATGCCAGGCATGTTGTAAGAGAGTGCAAAATGGGCTAAAACCAAAATACATAAAAGACATTTCTGGTACGTATTTTCATTTCAGTGACAATACTAGAGATTACACACAAATTTTTGCGACTTTATAATAGCGCCTGTATACGTTGGCCCAAAGTATTGGGCCAATGCGCTGGCCCAACGTGTACAGAGGCGGTTACATGCGTTGGCCACCAACGTTGGGCGGTTGAGACGGTCGTGATGATTCTTGCGTGGAATGACTATTTACGAATTACGATGATTAATAATTTAACGTGCTGTTCAAATGTGCGCAAGTAAATTTTATTTGATGAATTAGTGTTATTTCAAAAATCATTCATTTAAAAATTGTATATAGTATAGGTACTTTCGGAACGTTCAAGAGTGGAAGATACTCTCAGTATCGCCCTAGTGTAAGACCACCATTCAGAATGGTCTTGTTGCTTGAAATGGCCTGATTTGGTCTAGCCAGGTACTCCCCCACATTCCTCTCCCCATATCCTTCCCCTCTTCACCACCTTTAGCCTCACAACATACCCCAATTGGGAATGCTGTAGTCTAACTGACTTCTGACGGTTGGGAGCAGTTGGGACTCTTGTGCGGTATTCACATTAAAAAAATAAGATCAAATGGTCAACGCAGAATAGGGTATTTTCAATGTTTTTTTTACTCCCGAAAAACGTGAGGAAAAAAATTATGAAAGTGAATTTATATGTAATTTTTTCTTGTTTCGAGAAAAAAATTGTATACCGATTAATAATGTGCAATTTTCGATTTGCCGCCTAAACGACATGACCGTTTTTAAACGGCCAACGTTGCCCCCAACGTTGACGACGTCGTTCACACGTTGACGAGTTGGCGCCAACCTTGGCCCAATGCCCAATATTTACTCTTTTATACATTGTGTCCGGAAACTGATGGTAAAAGCGGGAAACTAAAAATCTACGTCACAATTGGAGTCGATTTTGTAGCACCCACATGGAGAAAAATGAGTATTACTAATTCATTAAGAATCTCTTCAAATTATTCGTAATCCGGTTAAAAACAGGAATGCAGGCCTCAACGAATGAATTGATTGGTTTCCTGATAAAATTTTAGTAAATGACGAATATATAATCACGATGTCGGAACACGTGTTCATGAAAATCTTAATCGAGTACAAATGTACGTGCATGACCACGTGTTCCGATATATCAGGAATTTACTCAAAGATTATCAATAATTTAAAGAGATTCGCAATACTTATTTTTCTCCGTGTGTTAACTATTTTGGATTTAAACTTTCGTTTTCGAGTAAATCGAAAGTGAATTTCGATTTTTTCAGCTTTTTTATCTTTAAAAAAAGCGTCGCTCCGGCTACCAAAGATTTTTTATCCTTTCAAGTCGCTGAAAAAAGAGGATTTTTTTTAAGAATTCATTCCATGACATCCGCTTAAACTTGGTTGTTTCTGCCGCGGTTTAGCAATTTATTTTTGAAACTTCATATTTGGACCCCGTTCTAGCATTATTTCAAACAATATTTAAATAATTGATGAAAAAGTTATTCATTTTTGGATACATTTTAAATAACACAATGTTTGAAATGTATTAAGGTTAAGCACTTTAATATGTAAATTTAGACATATTTCATTAATTAATAAAAAATAAACAAAGAGAAAATGCGTTATTTAATTTTTTTATTTGGTCACACAGCGGCTTTAGTATGATACAACCTGACCTTATTGAACGACAAGATTACTAAAAAAGAATTTGATCAACTTTGTTAAAAGAAGGTTCACATTTATTTGTCAATGTGATTTCAAGCGTCAAGTTGATCAACCAAAATCGAAACGTCTGAGCCCGCTATTAGAGAAAAAAAAAATCGTGTTGGCAATTTTTATCGAGTTGCCCAAAAACGTTTGTTTTCGTAAACTATTTGTTAAAATAAAATCTTCGCTATCGAAAGCTTTCTGTGCGACCAGTGGCCTACCGCAAGGTAGTCACGTTGGTCCGGTTTTGTTTCTCATTTTCATTAACGATATAACAAATTGCTTCGACGATGTCGAGGTATTGCTCTTTGCTGATGACATCAAGCTATACAAAAAAATAACAGATGTAAATCATTGCCAAATACTAGAGTCAAATATTAATAAGTTTAAAGATTGGTGCGTACATAATAATCTGTTTTTAAATGTAGACAAATGCAAATCACTGACTTTCTGCCGAAATAAAAATCCTGTTTTATTTGAATATTCCATTAACAATACAGCTTTAGAAAGAGTCACGGAAATGAGAGATCTCGGAATTATTTTGGATGAAAAACTAAGTTTCGCCAATCATATACACCTAATTGAGTCAATTGGTATCAATTGGTATATATTTGACGGGCGGAAGGTCTAGTGGTATACGCTTTTGACTACAGATCCGACGGTCGCGGGTTCGAACCCGGCGTGCGCAAATAAATTTTATTTGATTAATTTGTGTTATTTCACAATTAATTAATTTAAAATAATATATAGTATATTTGCGGCACGTTCCAGAGTGGAAGATACTCTCAGTATCGCCCTGGTGTAAGACCACCATTCAGAATTGAAACGTTGCTTGAAATGGCTTTAGCCGTGTTTGGTGACCAGATCTGAATAGCCAGGTACTTCCCCACCTTCCTCTTCCCCATCTCCCTCCCCTCCCCAATACCCTCAGCCTCACAACATACCCCAATTGGGGATGCCATAGTCTCACTGGCTCCAGACGGGAGCAGTTGGGACTCTTGTGCGGTATTACTGTAAAAAAAAAAAAAAAAACTGGTCAACTCCACTTTAGGTGAATTTTCAGGAAACACCAAAACAAGTGCTGGATTTGACTATTTTTCATACCACAGCCGCTTTTTAAACCGGTTTCTCTTACAAAATATGCGGATATGACTGCTTTTGAAAAATAAGAACTGTTCTTTTGTTAATAATGAACACAGTTCAATACTTAGTTTATTTTTTTTTTTAATTTTGGATCTGACCAGTTTTGATACCAAACAACTCAATTGTAAACAAAGGCATGAAAACACTAGGCTTCGTTAATAATAGAACAACTAAAAACTTTAACTCCATTTAAGCCATTAAACTGTTATACATATCTCTAGTTAGAAGCATAATTGAATACAACTCAGTAGTTTGGTCTCCCTCGTACAAAATTCACATTAATAACATTGTGCGAATACAAAAAAAAATTCTACGTTTTATAAATTTTAAATTAAATACGCCACTAGAAGACTTACAATATCATTTCTTATTAAATACTCTAAAAATACACACATTTGAAGACAGGCGTAAAATAAACGACTTAACTTTTTATTCAAGATTCTAAACTCTAAATTCGACTGTTGTGAACTTCTGCAACTCATAAACTTACGAATACCTACAATAACAACACGACAAAATACACTATTCCACTGCAACACACATAAGCGCAATTACATTGCGAACTCCCCAATACAACGGTTTCACACTATGGGAAACCAATACTTAGGTGAAGTCGATATATTTATTATTAACTTTGCGAATTTTGTGGATTACGTAAAAGACTTATTTCAATACTATTCCTAAATGGAAGTTATATTTTTGTAAACCAGTCAAATCGCTGTATTTTTTAATTTATGTTCTTGTTATTTTTAATGTTGTTTCTTGCATATATTATTTTTTTAAGAAATTTTATTTTTATTATTTCTTTCTCATGTTTCAAAACTGTCTGTCATTAAAATTGTACCACCTACATGTAAAAGCCCTCTGGGCGTTAAATAAATGGATGTGCAGTATAGAATTCATTTTGTCGTTAACTGGTTTTTAAGTCCGAAGATTTCAATATTTATAAATTTAGTACCTACAATGAAACCGTATTGTATGAATGAGTGACAATTGCCGACCTTTATCGCGTAATATTTATCTCGGTGACCTATCTGCATTATATTAGTAGGTAGTTGTGCCTATCTTTGCCTATCTGCCTATCTCACTTTCAGTCCAGATTACGCAGGTACTTAACTACCTGCAAATATCGGGGAAACAAATTAAATATTATGCGTTTTACTTATCAGTGAAATCGACCGACAGATCGGATGATATCAGCGAACAAAAAATGTTGTTCTACCGATAATAATTGAAATGTATCAACCTTAGGTACTTTAGTTAATTGATTTTTTCGTACATTTTTGGATGTTTGTTTATGTTCACACCATCATAATATTATAGTAATGAATTATTCAAGCTATGTATGATTTTGGTTATCAGTGAAAACGTCATTTAGTAGGTGTACAGTTGTCGGAATAATAAGAATCATCGTTATTTTGCAAAGCATACTACACAATAAGAACAAGCTACCGGCATTTGCATTCTAAAGCGCTCCACACTGTCAAACAAATTCTTAAAAAAATATTATAAATGCAAATACGAGGTAGAAAAAAATCAACCTGTAAAAATTATTATTTTTTAGTACCTATATATATTTAATCTATTTTTATTCATTTTATCTTAAAATATACAATACACGTGCGACTGAGAGTTGAACCATACTTCCCAGAGACTGGGTCTTAACTGCTGTGAAATTTTAAACTGTCTATTAATTTTTGTTAATGGTTTGGCCGAGGATTGAACCTTCCTCCCAGGGACTGAAGTCAACCACGTTAACAACTGAGAGAAATCCCGATTGTGTAGGGCGTAGGACCGACATTTATTTCGTATATTAACTGCTGTAAATGCTGCTATCCAATTTCAGAGAAATGAATATATGTGCGCGCGTGTATGCGAGATTGACACGAAAAGTTGACAGAATTCATTGTATGTCGAGTTTCGGCTCGAACTGATGTCGGAAAGTGGGTTAATTTCCTATTCCAAAATATGCACACACAGTCATGCACAAAAACAATTTCGAAATTCAATTAGATTATTTAAAAATCGAATATTTATGCAGCCTAGCTACCCAAGTACAAATATATTTTTCCATCGAATTTAATTTTTACATTGACACCCTCGTAAAAGAGAAAAAAAGTGGACAGCGACTATATTTCATACTATTTAGATAGTATAAAATAAAGTCGCTTTCCACGACGTATTATTTTAGGGTTTTCTGTATCATTTAGAAAATTTTCTTCCGGAAGATTTATACATATTTACCCATACATATTATATTTATAGAAAGTAGAGAAAAGTGGATGTTTACCATAGAATTCAACCCCGGGCAACGTTTACAATAGATCACAAAATAATCATTTATAATAATAAACGTGGAAGATAACTTCAGTATCCCCTGGTGTAAGACCACCATTCAGAATTGAAACGTTGCTTGAAATGCCTTTGGCGGTGTTGAAGATCTTGTCACCAAACACGGCTAAAGCCATTTCAATGTTTCAATTCGGAATGGTGATCTTACATCAAAGCGATAACGAAAGTATCTGAAACGTGTGGCAAATAAAAGTTTATTATTTAAATTGTAAAATAATACAAATGAATCATATAAAATTTATTTGCTCAAGCCGGGATTTGAACTCGCGACCTTCGGATTCGTAGCCAAGGTTCAATAACCGCTCAAATACGGAGGTCGTCATTGTCAAAATGAAAATCAACACAATAATATGATTATACTACATCTATTTCAATTTTAATTTTGTTTTTGTGAATGAATGAATGCAAATCTTAGAAGTGGAAATGGATCCACTTCCCGACATCCGATCGAGCTGAAACTCGACAGATAGACTCGGTGTCGATGACAATGCATTCTATCAACTTTTGGTGGCAATGCGACCACGTAGTAAAAAAATAATACAAAGTAGGAATAAACTAAATTACTCGAGTTAAAATTACCTGAATAAAGAATCGCAAGCATGGCTCAGTCGAATCAGATAATCCACGGAAGAGGATTCACACACTTTCTTATAAGAAATCATTTTGAAATTAGACTAATAGAAGATTTATGAGAAAGGAAACTCTCCGAATAACGGTAGATTTATCTGGAACTGAAACCAGATGTAAGTAGTGACAGCGTAGTGTCTAAATGTGATTAAATTAGCGATATCGGCTCGTGATTGACGCATGTAGGTACACTGAAATTACTGAAACACTTGCAATGTGCAGTTTCAATTCTCGTTGTATGGGCCAATCAGGGCCGTATTTGGGTAGCGAACCGCCCTTGGCAATTAAACATTATGTGATCGTTCATAAACTAATAATTAATAACTACTGAAAGTGGTAAAAGAAACATAGGCCACAAGGGTATACACATATATAATCTCCTTCCCAATAGCTTGGACATCATTAAATAAAATGAATATATTTAAGAAAAATAATGTTTGCTCTTAAGATCAGCGAGCCGAATTAAAATATACTTATGTAAGTTAATAAAAAGGTAGTAAACATAGACATATGAATATTAGTAGACCTGCCCTAAGTGATTAAAAGCGTATTATCCCCACTCCCCGAAAGGTTCCATTGGAGCCGGCTGTGCTCGCGTATGGCCTCAAGTGAAATTTGAAAACGTGACGTCATCATTCTTGTGCGAACTATGGTCGAGGCATCATCGGTTCATTTTACGAAATAACAAGGCAAAATGTTGACTTGTGCTATGAAAACTTGTAAAAATAGATGTGAAAAAGAGAATAAACCCAATTGTCGTATTACATTCCATATATAAGCATTATTTTACTTTATTTTAAGCATATTCACATCGTATAATATGGATCAGTTGTAGAAACATGTCTGGACGCGAAACACAAAGCTGGTTGGTTGCTGGGAAGTAAATTATGAACATTTATAAAAGTGTCTTAACTAAATACTTAAACGAAATATTCGACTCTGAAAATAGAACCGAATTTTTTTGCCGAATTTGGACTTCGTAAATTTGTTCATAACGTGGCGAGTAATTTGCGCTCCCATGTAAAAATGTCTATTCATTCAAAAGCAGATTTTACTTTTAAGAAGTAAATGGTGATATTATAATGCGAGATGCCTATTTACTGTCAGATTGATTTATTGACGAATCACAGTCAGCTTCACCCCCTTCGTTCTTCAACAGTTGATTTTACCCCTCGCCATTATCTTCTCGTCAATTAATTCCAATGTCTGTGGTAGTAAACAATTATATTGAAATTTTTATTTTTAATTAAAGTTAAGAAAGTGAAATGTATATATTACTTTTAACTTAATTTTTTTATTATTTACAACATATTAATCAATAACTATTTACTCTGTAAATGTAAAACATGACACGGTAACGATAGGCTGGTATACATTTTACATGAACCTAATATGGCCTGGACTGAACTATATTATACGGTAAAGGTGAAGATATATGAAAAATGCCTTTCCTACTTATTTTTTTAAAATAAAATTCCCTGTCTCATCATATACCTATAAAAATTCATAAGCCTCTATAATTGCATTGAAAATATGAAACTAAAATTAAATTACTTAAAATAATATCACTTTGCATACAAATCATTTCAAAAGGTTGTCATACAAGATGGCTGCTAGGAAATTTCCCCCCACCCCTAATGCCGTTCAATGCCATCTATACAAAATCGCACTAATCCTCTATCCAGGAATTTTTAGGTTCATGATATTATACGACACTGTGACCAGAGGCGGCCTGTGACTATCTTGTAATCTACATTTCCGTTAATATCTACAGTGGGTATATTCCATCAAATTCCGTCAATACATAATTTTAACGTTTGAGGATAAGCGAAGATGTAAAATAGGTATTAATTACTTCTTTATGACTGCTGACGTATTCAACATTAATAACAAGTCTATAGACCTACTGTAAGTGTTCGTAAGTTCGTATGCGCGTTGGCTCCATTTCTACTTGCACTGCGAAGAAATTATATAAGCGCTACTATTTTGAATTTTTTTTAATTTGTAAAGTTTATGGAAAATATGGAAACAAACCGTCTTTAAGATTTCGGCGAAATGCCGCCCCTCTGAAAATTGCCGCCCGAGGCAGCTGCCTATGTTGCCTCGGCCTAAATACGGCTTTGGGGACAACTGTAAACACTCGTTCATCCAGGGCCGCCGACAGCTAATCTGGGCCCCAAGTCTAGTAGACTATACCGGGCCCCCTCCCCACAACTTACCGGGGGGGGGGGTGAGATAACAATTAATAAGTTCATGCTTACCTGCTTCTGCTAGGAATACTACTTCATTACCTTTTTTTATACCATTATACCAATCATTCGAATTTAGCATAATTATTCAATGGAAATGTTTAAAAAGTTATGGTGAATACTCAAAATAAAATACTTGTGTTTCTTGTTTGTGTGTATTTACATATTCTTCGTTAATCAAGATATCTTGAGGCTAAATTAAATTATTATATTTGAAAGACAGAAAACAGGTAACAAAAATAAATAATCAATTTTCAAAACCAATGGAAAATAAATTAGGAGTACCGCAGTGATCGATCCTTGGACCCCTATTGTTCATACTCTATAAGTCTATATTAATGACATGGTGAAAATATTTTCAAAATGCAAAGTACGACTATTTGCCGATGATACACTTATATACTTAATTGGAGATAACTATAAAGAACTAATAAATATTTTAAATAATGAACTAGATGATGTATCAAGATGGCTAAAAATAAATAAGCTTAAATTAAAAACAAAATGTATGGTGATTGAAAATAAGAAGACATTCAGTGAAAGCAAAATTAAAATTGATGGTGAAATTATTGAAAATGTTACTGAAATCAAATACTTAGGAGTTATATTAGATTCCAAACTAAACTTCAATAGACATGCCGAATATACCCAAAAGAAAATTGGCAAAAAGATATCTTTTTTGGGAAGAATCCGGCCTAAAATTTCCAGAAAAATCGCCATCACCATTTACAATTCAATAGGCCACTTGCATGGATTTCATAACGACTTGGAAAAAATCGTGTGGATAGATCTTTTTACTAAGATTACGAAAATGTTAGTAAAATTTTGTAGAAATTTTTTATTTTTTATTTATTTATTTTATTTTATTTAATATTTGTATGTTTTTTACAATAATTATATACAATTTATACATATTATACAGTGTTACAAAGGTAAATAATAATAGCTTTTCCTCACCATAAAGAGACGAGGCTCTTGTGTTTGGTGAGTGAATCCTAGCTCAATTATATGGAATCATGTAAGTAAGAAAATAATATATTTGCAAAACCAAAGGGATAAGTAAGAAATAGGCAAGATTTATCAATAATACAGTTTCAAGATTTGAAGAAAATAATAATAAGAGTAAGATATGGACTTTTATAGTAGTTTTAGGTAATTTTTTAATTTTATTTTAAATTCCTGAATATCTTCAATATTTTTTAGATATAATGGAAGGATGTTAAAATATGTTATACCTAGATAGAGATAGGTATTTTGTGTGTGCTTTGTATTAAGTTTTGGGATTTTGATAGTTTTTTGATATCTTGCTGATGAATTAAATTGTAAGTTATTTAACTTATTTCTTTATAAATTTGTAGAATTGAATATTTTTTATATATATTGTCTATTGTGGGTACATTGAATATTGAAAAGAGAACCTCAGTAGAAAATTTGGATGGTTTTTTCAATATTACTTTAATTATCAATCTTTGAACTATTTTAAGTGGATTTAATATATTGTTATAAGTTCCCCCCCAGCCAATAATACCATATTGTAATATAGATTGTACAATTGCATAGTACACTCTTTTTAGGTTTTCTAGTCTAAGAATATTTCTAAGTCTTATAAATATATAAATACATTTTCTAATTCTTTTGACAATTTCACAAATTTGTTTATTCCATTTAAAATGTTGATCTATATATATACCAAGATATTTAATTTCAGAAGTTAGACTAAGTATAGAACATTCTTGATTGCAATTAGTTCTGTTACATTTAAGTTGATGTATTATAATTTTTAATTCTGGTATTAATTTAAATTTGTTGATAGAGAATGGGATACATTTTGTTTTTTCAGTATTTAATGAGAGGAGGTTTTTATCGAACCAATTTTTCAGTATATTAATATCAGTATTTGCTAAGTTATTAACATTATTCCAATCAGTACCTTCAATTATTATGACAGTGTCATCAGCATAAGATATTATTTTTCCATTTAATCTTTGATTGAATATGTCATTTACATAAATGATAAACAGTAACGGTCCCAGGACTGTACCTTGAGGTATGCCGAAGTGACTTGTTTTTTGTTGACTAAGTACATCGTTGATTTTTACGACTTGAGGGCGTTTGAAAAGGTAGCTTTTTATCCATTCTATAGCTGTACCACTTAATCCAATGTTTCTTAATTTACTTATAAGTTTGTCGTGTGATATGCTATCAAAAGCATTTTTTAGATCTATGAAAATTCCAATGCATTTTAATGATTTATCTAATGAATTAGATAAATTGTACATTTATTTTTATTTTTAAATAAATAAATCCATTATTTGGGCTCGTGTCGTCACTACATGAAAATGTCCCGTCTACTGAAAATGTTCCTATTAATTTTGTAAAATTCCACACTGATTTAATTTTTTTATATGGCATCACTTTGATTTCAGGCGAATTTTTGAATTCGTTCACTAGATTTATTGTTTGTTCTCTGCGAACTTTTCATTTGGTTTGAATTTTTGACAGATGTGAAGAGAACCCCGTACAATTTAGATGTCGGTACGTGTTTTAGAGGTATAATGGTTATGGTGCTGATTTTATCAAAATCAAATTTTATAATATTCTTATTATTATTATAATTTACAAGTACAAGTATATTACATTGGATTTATTAATATAGACGTTGTACATTATAATGATTTATGATCAATAAGATGGATCAAGGAAAAAAATATTTATGAGATGTAATATTTTTGGTATGCCTCATTATTCTGCTGTGTCATTCGTGTGGAAAACGTTCTTTTTTTTTAAAATGATTTTTGGCTATGTAATCATTGTTTTTTCTCACCTATAAAATTATGTCCCGTCTTTCCGGTTTAGAAAAAAAGGTCTGATTTTTCGGATTGAAATTTTCAAAAAATCCCCAGGGTTTCAAAAATAATAATAATACAGAATGTCTTAGAATATTTTCCTTAACCGGAAAAAAAAATTAAAAAATATGATGCAAGTGGCCTATTATTGCTCCACACTTCAACTACTGATCAAGTATCCTTTTCCTCTGACATGAAAGAGAACAGAAAAAGTTTCAAATTCTCCAAAACAGAGTAATGAGAATAAAACTCCAAAGAAATAGATTTTTAAAAATAATTAAAATGTTAAAGGAACTTAATTGGTTAACCGTGAAACAAATACTGACCTTGAACACGTTGATATTTATTCACAAAATATTAAACAACATGTTACCAAAATACTTCTCAAATAAAATCGTATACATTAAGGACATTCACAGACATTACACAAGGACTAGCAAGGAAATAAGATTAAACAAAAAGGACAAAACGAATACACAAAACAGTTTGCTGTACAAAGGAATTAAGTTATATAACACACTACCAGAAACTCTAAAGTCCTCACCAATTGAAAAGTTCAAGATGTATTGTAGGAGCTACATAAAACAAGAAAAAATATAGTGAATTTGAAATATTATAATTAATTAACTGCAATATGAAATATTATAATTAATTAGAAATTGGTAACCTTAAATGTACAAATTACTAAAATAAAATTCAAATAAAAAAAATATATTATAACAACACAGATACGTTAGTAATGGAATACTAAATTGGAATATTTTTAAAATTATAGTAAAAACTCCACAAACTATAGAAAAATAATATAGACAAATAAAAATTGTCATCTAAAATTTTGCTTTTCTACTTTTCTTGTTTGCAAAGCTAGTTATAACATCATCAAAATCTAAGTTTCTGGCCAGACCATTTTCTAAAGATAACATTCCCAAACTTGTTAAACGTTATTGACCCATTGTGGAACGCAAAAAGTTTTTCACTCTAGACAACAAACTAAAAGATCTTTCTGCTTCCGCAACTGTTACAGGCAGAGTACAGAAAATTCGAATGGCAATTACTACATTAGGGAAGAGATTTGACAGTTTTTGGTTTGAAAGAGTATTTAGTAACTGCAGTGGATTTAAATGTTCTGAAAAGTTTCCTGGTTGAATAGTTTTTAAGTGTTCAATTTCCAAAAGCGTTTCTTCTTCAGATACATCAGTTTTATAGAGATCACACCAGTTTTTCACCCTTTCTTTTAGTTCTTCTTGAGTCATACTTGGGTATTGCCAAAGAAACTTAAACAATTCATTAATATTGTTGACAGCTTTGTATCTTCGGGTCAAGTTTCCAATGACACTGTCAAACAACACATAAAAAACATTAATTTCAAAGTTCTCTTCTGGGCAATCAATCTGTTTTTCATGACTTTTATCAGCCAAAACTTTTGTCTTTTTTCTTTTTTTTGGGAGTTCTTGTGAAATTCCAATATTTTCAGCTACAAGTTTACACTCTTCTAATATTCTAGTCCACTTAGAACGAAGGGTAGATAGGTTTTCAACTAAGTGTTGCAAATTGACAACTTCCACGTCCAGAGTTGCTTGTCTCGCTTGCAAAACTACACTCCAGGAGTTTATTTCAGACAACACTTTAAACCATGTCGTAGACATAAGTAGACATTCAAATGTATTCATATACTGTTCAATGCCCTTAATTTCGGCCAAAGTTTGAGGAGTGAGATAAAGCTCTTTAATCTTACTAAGAGCAACTTTCAGTCCAGGAATATGAGCAGCAAAAGGCCGCACGCTATCAACTCTTGCAGACCATCTTGTTTTAGAATGAGAATGAAGCGAACACCCAATGTTTTCTTGGAGAATTTCCCACCTTTGTGGACTTGAACTGAATACATTGTAGCACTTTTGGACGATTCCGAAGAACGTGATAGCCTCTACACAAGATTTAGCCGCCTCTTCTCCGCATAAGTTGAGACTATGCGCAGCACATGGCGAATATAATGCTAGTGGGTTATCAGCTAAGATTCTGCTCTGCACACCTTTGTATATCCCACTCATATTAGACGCATTGTCGTATCCTTGTCCCCTGCAGTTCTTAAGTAGAATATCGTGCTCTTTAAGTGTAGACTGTATTAAATCTGCGATTGCTTCTCCTGTCTTCTTACTGCAGTCGACAAACTTGAAAAACCTCTCGTTAATTTTGTGAACGTTTTCTTCTCCTTCAAGGTAACGAGTAACATATCGGAAAATAAACACGGTTTGTTCAATATGTGCCGAGTCAGGAGTTGAGTCAACTATGACAGAGAAGTATTTTGCCTCAATGATTTCCTTTACAATTGTCTGGACAACTTTGTTTGCACAGCTCAAAATAAACTCATTTTGAATTTCCATTGAAAGGTTATGATCTTGGAGTCGTTTTTTTTCTGCCTGCGATTGTTGTACTTTTGTCAAATGATCGTGCAAAATAGAATCGTAGTGGGCGATAAGCTCTAATATTCCTAGAAAGTTTCCATTTCTAGGGTCACCAACCAAATTTGAGTCTCCTCTTAAAGGCAGCCCTCTTTCGCCCAGAAATAAAATTACATGCAGAATCCTTTTTAAAATAGCCCGCCAGCGGGCAGCTTCTTTTTCAATAGCTTCTGTAAGGTGAGTTTTTACATCTGGTTTGTTCTTAAGTAAGCTATTTTCTAAGTTTCGCCACTGAATGTAGCATGATTTGTGATTTGCACTTTTTTCATGGGGGTTCAGTTTGTCATGAACCCTCTTCCAAGAGTATTTATCTCCACTATATCCCTCAGGGCATGCCAATACAGATCTCATTGCCAATGGCAACTTACTAAATAAACGGCATGGAAAGCAATACAAAGCATTTTTAATTTCACTCCAAGCCAACCAATCTCTTTTTACTTGTTCCCCATTCTTTAATGTGCAATATAAAGCTGAGGGAGGGAAATAGTTCCCATCAAAGTCAGTAGGAAAACAGATTGGGAGTTTAAAAAATGTGCCATTGAGAATAGCTTCATTCACATCTTGTATTTGAAAATTAAAATTTTCGTTTACGCCAATATCATACAATAGAGGCGAAGGCTTGTCGTTGTCAGGGTTTTGTGAGATATTCAGTTCAAATTCATCTACATCAGATTTATCAATAATTAAATTTTCATGGCAAGAAGATGGGAGAGTTTCGTCTGAAACACAACTGGGTATGTTATCAGGCTCCAGCTGGGTGTTAGAATTTGTAAACAATTGGCTTGTGCTAGAACTAGAACAGGAAGAACTTTTAATAAAAAAACTATCACATGTTTTCTGACCTTTTCTTGACAACGTTTCTCGTTTCTCCATCTCCTTTCTTTTCAAGGCCCCTGACTTGTGCTGATAGCGATAGCTCATTATTAGTGTTATATGAATGAGTCGCTTCGTTCTTCACTTAAAACTTCACAATGACACAACGCCACAACGATCACTTTACTTCAAACAGTTCAAACGAAACACTACTTAACCTGACTAAACCATAAAACCATACCAAACTCAGCGCGCAGCGATTCCGCTATGATTGTCGCCGACGGATTGCCGACGCGACGGTCTGCCGATCGGGTCGGTAGGGCCCGGGGGTGAGTATGAGCGGGGGCGCGGCGGGCGGCTGCATCGCCCCTCCCACAGCGGGCCGGCCGGCATGGCGTGCTTGTAGCTTGAGCTGTGAGTGGCACGCTCTGAGAGCGTGTTCACACACATGCGTGGGATGACGTAATTCAGCATATCGCTCGCCATATATTCCAATATGGAATGTACGGCGAACGTTATGCCGAAATACGCTATACCTCGCATATTATAGCTGTGTGCTGTGTGTGAACACGCTCTGACAGTTGGGCCTACGGAGCGTGCGGGCCTGGGCGCCCGGCCCACGTCCGTTCCTAGTGTCATTGGCATTTTTCAGTAAAATATCCGGGCCCCGTCCTGGGCCCCCCGGCCAGGCCCGGGCCCCAAGTTTCGGACTTGGCTAACGTGCCCTCTCGGCGGCCCTGCGTTCATCCAAAATGTATATATTTTTCTACCATTCGGCGTTTGATAGGTCCGCTGTAACTTCCCCCTCCTTCTCATAAATGATGCGTGTAATAAATATAGATACAACGAAGCTCTCAGCGGCAAGACCACGATAATTTGTGGAAACTACCTACCCTACACATTTTGTCAAAAATAAATCAAATCCAACGTTGGATGAATCATGTAGAATGTAGGTATGTATAGAATGATGCTAACCTACTTAGAGTTTGCAATGCCTAAGAAAAGAAGAATGTTATAATAATTAAGTAGGTACCTACCTACCTCACCTTAATTTTTTTTCGAAATCAAAGTTTTGAGCAATACAAATTTTAAATATTTCAAGTTTTAAAAATCGTTTAATTAAATAGGAACCTACCTAAATTATTTACAAAATACATAAATAATTATTATTTTGTGTTATGCACATTACGAAAATATTCCTAAAAATATTTAACAGATTCAAAAGGACAATCTGAAAAAATCGGCATCTTTGTGAAAGTAAAAAGAAAGCAAAATCATTAAAAGTAAATTTGAGCAAGTCTATTTTTCATTTTATTTTGTTAATATGTAATACCTACTCGTATTTTGAAAATATACTGCACATTTGCGAATATATTGATAGTAGAGGTAGGTAGGTAGGTGCATACGATTTTTAAAAAACCTATTTGGATATAAGACCTAACGGCTATAAGGAGCAAAATTTATTCGGTCCCCTCGTGCTCGTTATAACCATGTTCGACTATAATTATATAACAAATAGCTATATTTGTTCAACGAGAATTAAAAAAAACAAATGTACATAAAATCATGCAATTTTAAAGCTAGAAAAAAAATGTGTTGATCCCATGGGTAATAAGGGAAAAAAATCAAGGTAAATACGTTATGGAATCAAATCACAAAATTATGCTTGGAATGGTTATAAAATATTGTTAATATGCTTTAATTATTTTTCGACAGTTTAATTTTGAATGATTCCTTCTAGGTGAATACATTTATGGTAGTATAACATAATATGTAGGAATGTAGATGGGTCCTATAAATTAATTTATAGATAGGAAGTATAAATTAATATGTAGGTATGCAGATAGATAGGTACTATAAACAAATATGCAGGTAAGTAGATGGTTACCGTAAATTAATATGTAGGTAAGCAGATAGGTATTATAAATTAATATTTAGGTATGTAGATTGGTACCATAAATTAATATGTAGGTATGTAGATAGGTACCATAAATTAATATGTAGGTGTGTAGATAGGTACTATAAATTAATATGTAGGTATGTAGATAGGTACCATAAATTAATATGTAGGTATGTAGATAGGTACCATAAATTAATATGTAGGTGTGTAGATAGGTACTATAAATTAATATGTAGGTATGTAGATAGGTACCATAAATTAATATGTAGGTGTGTAGATAGGTACTATAAATTAATATGTAGGTATGTAGATAGGTACCATAAATTAATATGTAGGTGTGTAGATAGGTACCATAAATTAATATGTAGGTATGTAGATAGGTACCATAAATTAATATGTAGGTGTGTAGATAGGTACTATAAATTAATATGTAGGTATGTAGATAGGTACCATAAATTAATATGTAGGTGTGTAGATAGGTACCATAAATTAATATGTAGGTGTGTAGATAGGTACCAAAAATTAATATGTAGGTGTGTAGATAGGTATTATAAATTAATATGTAGGCATGTAGATAGAGATACGTACTTTAAGAACACCATCACTTTATCGATTACAATTTCTGCCGTATCGACAGATCCCGTGAAAACATTCTTTTCGGTGGGCGCACGCACCTTCACCTTCACCTTCTCCCCCCAGGGCATTTTCCCGCTGAAATCCATTTTATCCATGATGGTTCTTTCACAGGCACTAAAAGCAATACAAATATTGTGGAAATTAGTTACTATTAATATGAAAAGACACGACTTTCAGTATATACCCCGCTGTATTGTTTCTTCCAAATGACGTACTTACCTGTGCAGGTGGTCAGAAGGGGAGCTATCGAAAGAAAGAAAGGAAAATCTAGGTTCATCGATTTTTTGCATTCCTAATATCGGCAGTGGCGATGCCACCGACTTTCTAACATATCAAATTATTTTGATTTATTCATAAATGTATTTTTTTTAATATTCCTATCATGTTGTGTACCTAGTTCGCTCTTTATTTAATTGCGAGTAATCACAATTTCAGAGAAGTGTATCTATTGCCTTTTACTGAACAAACGTAAAATTTTATGATTGGTTGTATAAAAATATAGTAAATTTAAATAAGATTAAAAAATAGGTACCTACCAAAACCATAAAGGGTTAAATTATATAAAGTAATCTAAACACTGATACATTTTACCGGGTTACGAATAACCTGACAATATTTGAAAATCTCCTACTAACACCACAGTAAGCGGAAAATGTTGCTTGTATTGTGATGGAGGACTAAGCCAGCCAAGGAATAAACACACTACGCCTGGGTGGGACACAAACGCGATACCAACTCAGCCACTGACCTGTCGGTGGAAACGATGGTTCATTTTAAAAATCGAAACATCTCGAAATGTTAAAATCGCATTGAAAAAAGAAATAGAAAACGATACCTAAGCTATGGATGATTTGCTATTTCAATTTGGAATATTCGTGAAATCAATTTTAGTGTTCGTCACAATTATTGCGAGGAGGAACAAAAAATGAGGACAACTAATTATTTGACAACGAATAATACACCTGTAGATGACAATAATAATTATCAACATATTACGAGTAAGTCTATTACGAATATAAAAAGCAAATATTTTCAGAGATAATAAATGGGTTTGGGATTGTTAAAAATCCTGATAAGAATAGGTAGGTACTTACCCATATAATATAATATTTTTTTAATATTGAACCATGTACAATTTAGAATCTTATCATTTTTTTACTGACATATGATGAACGCAAACAATATAGGTATAGGTACTTACCATAGTAGCAAATGTATGATTCTGTATAAAGCATACATTTTGTATACCTAGTAAATTATGTTTTATAGTATTAAAATAACGCGACTTTTAAATGAAAATATGGTTGATGGTTACACCCCCAGTGATGTGTGCATTATTTTTCAGGGTGTTGAACAATAATTTCACATTTGCTGTTAAAAGGTTGAAAATAAGCAAAATTCAATGTGGGTACAAAGTTACATTTGTGGCATAAATGAACTCGTGGGGCCTGGGAAAATGTATACGAATGAAATATTGAGTACCCACCTATCCATTAAATATCTAAATATTATAAAAATAATCCTTAAAAAAAAACATATATATTTATGTTAACTTACCTGTGTTTTTAATGTAGCCGGTAATAACATCAGAAAGAAACTGTTCACAATGTCATAAAATACGAATGAACAACACCTACTTATCTACAGATAGATGTGGTCAGAGGCGGTGCGGTAGGGGTTTCTTTCAGGTAGATTTAAAAATTATTATTTTATTTTTTATTAGTTTTTTGGATACACGCGGGAACATACATAATAACATACGATATAAGACAGCAACAACAATAATGCAAGTAGCTCTTCAGCATTGCTTGAAATGTTAAGTGACCTGATCTGAGTAACTAGATATTTATCAACATTCCTTTTACTCTGTTCATTCTCCACTTATTTCAGTATTGTAAGTAGTTGTAACTCAGCAACAGTTAAAAATTAGGTATTAGAATTCAAGCATAGTGTTGCTTATATACAATTTTACAACTACATTGTAAATAGTAATATACTACTACATTATAAATAGTAATATACAACAAATCTAACAAAGGATTGTGCGTGGGTATTATACAAGGTGTCCGGAGGTAAAGTGCACTAACTTCGGGAGGTGATTCTACATGATGGTAGAAGTAAAAAAATAACT
Organism: Hesperophylax magnus; assembly: GCA_026573805.1. Lineage (NCBI taxonomy): Eukaryota > Metazoa > Arthropoda > Insecta > Trichoptera > Limnephilidae > Hesperophylax > Hesperophylax magnus. The sequence continues at coordinate 27,298,105 of JAIUSX010000014.1, read as the reverse complement.
TATCGAATTCCAACTTTTTTTACCTAAAAACTACCTTAAAACGTTGGAATTTCGAAAAAGGTTATGTATCTTTTCTACTTCTACAATCATATAGAATCACCCCCCAAAGTTAGTGCACTTTACCACCGGACACCTATATAAATAGTATATGTATATAAAACTGTGGTGGTTAATTAAAAAATACAGTGAAAATTAAACAATTAATTTGTTTATAACCAAAAAATACAGTATCTATATATAGATTAATGTAATTTTAGAGTATTTACTATCAATTTAAAAATATATATTTTGTTTAAATATATAGACAGACAGAATATTTTAGATATTATATTCAGATAGGTTACTCAGTTTCAATTTTTTTACTCGACTTTTAATCTTTTTAATATGAATTCAGGTTTTGGCACTATGCTGGTGATCACTGCTGACCAAAATTTCAGCAACATCTTTTACTCCGAACAATGTCAGGAATCACAGATTAAAGCAAGTCAGGTACATCCCTTGACACACTGTATGTATATTTTTAAAGCCTACCTCTTCCACTGATGTCATTTGTCTTGTTTGTATTTGTATTGTCTGAAGTGTCATTACTAATATTGGGTCATGATATTATTCTAAGCCTTTTAAAAAATAATGCAAGTAGCTCTTCAGCATTACTTGAAATTTTCAGTGGCCTTATCTGAGTAACCAGATATTTATCAACATTCCTTTTACTCTGTTCATTCTCCACTTATTTCAGTATCACAACATTCCCAAATGGGATGCCGTGGTTTCATTGGTTCAAGTAGTTGCATCTCAGCAACAGCTAAAAATTAGGTATTAAAATTCAAGCACAGTTTTGCTTATATACAATTTTACAACTACATTATAAATAGTAATATAAAACTACATGAAAGAGTTGTAAAATTATAAATAAATAAGGATACAATGTTCACAAGCCACCTCTGCCAACAGATCAAGATTAACATCAAACTGATATCAACAATTTCTTTTAGTTACATAATGACTAGCAGCTCGGTAGCATGTTATAAAATAGTTGGGTAATATTTATAATGTAGACTAAAGAGCCTATGTAAACACTTTTTTATTTTATTTTATGGGATTATTCCAGTATCTCACAAATAAGAACATAAAATACATTATTTTGGTTGTAATGTTTCAGTAAAGTTTATTTTTCAAAAGTGAAATCATTGTGTTTAATTGGGCTTCTATTTTGATCTGCCTGAAGAAAGTTTTACAAAAGAATTTTAATTGAGGTAGTGAAGTTTCTTTGGACAAACTATTGCATAATTCCTTATTTTAGTTTTTTTAAATGTTACATAAAATACAAGGTGTCTGGGGGTAAAATGCACTAGCTTCGGGGGGTTATTCTACGTGATCATACAAGTAAAAAAACTTTTTTAGATATTCTAACTTTTTTTAGGTTAAAATGGAAGGTTTGTTTGGAAAAATATTTTGAATGGGAAAAACAACGGAATTTAAAAAAGATATGAATCTTTTTTACTTCTACCATCATTTAGAATTACCTCCCGAAGTTTGTGCACTTTACCCCGGACACCCAGTATATAATTAAGTACAAGTAATTATGTTTTTACCAGTACCTACTGGTTTATAATTAAGTACAAGTAATTATGTTTTTACCAGTACCTACTGGTTTATAATTAAGTACCAGTACTATTCATTTAAAATAATTTTAATAATATATGGTTTTAGAAAATATATATAAGTATTAAAGAGAGAAAATTAGAAACATACGTTTTGCTCTGGGCTGCAATAAGGATCTACAGTAAAAATATTATGGATTAAAAATAAATTCATGTAGATCAACAAACTCTGTTTCTGAATATACAAGTTTTATTATATATAGAATTTACTCATTTAAAAACGAATAAAACACCATCCCATCAAAACACACCGTTTGGATGGTACAATGAACTGCGGATTGATCGCAACCACCCTACATGAGTAATATATCTATGCTCTACAAAATTCACATCAAAGTTGCCAATCCGTGGAGAATTCCCCAAATCGCGGGGAATTTCTAAGATTTTTCTATGTATATAGCTATTAAATTTACCACAGTAATTCTAATGAATATTTCATCCAATTTAATACTAATTTTTAATATTTTCAGCTGAGTGGATTGCAATAATTGAATCTCTTAAATATATCTCCCCAACATAATATATAAATATACCCCAACTAAAACACGAGAAATAATTTCTAAATTGAGTTGGGCAGTTTCGTTAAGAAAATATCATTTTTTCAAAGTATTTTTGTAAAGTATTGTAATGTGTTTGTATATTTAATAAAAAAAAAATTAAAAAAAAAAAAATATATGTATACATAAATTTTGAACATTAACTTGTTCTCTCTATTTCTCTCAGTTCTCTTCAAAAACTTAAATCCAGTCCTCTTCTTCATCCAGAGATCACTTTGTATGCCTTATTCGAATGCTGGTAGCCTCCATTCAAAGCTCTGGTAAAACCATAACTCTGATTTGGATTTCTAGACATGTTGGCATTATGGGAAATGATATTGAGATTTCCTTGCCAAAACAAGAAGTATCCAACCGTATTGTAACCCTCGTAAACTACATTCCTGACATTTTTTTCCATCCTCAAAGATAGATCCCGCAATGTTTTGATCAATTTAAGGAAGCCAGTTATGACAATCCCATCAAAACTGTGGTTTCAACAATTACCCTATTTCTACAAAAAATAGATTTCCTCACTTATTCGAATGAGGATTGGACATTGTTCCGTTCAAAATTCACCAGCTTGACTCTTCAGATTGTACATTCCGTGGTCTAGAAGTGGGAACTTTAGATCACATATTTTTGGTTGTCCCTTTATAAAAAATATCCTCTCTTCTAGCAATCCTTATCTAAAATTGCCTCCCCTCCATTCAACATCTCATCTCTTCTAAGTCTGAATTCGACTTCAATCTTCCATATAATTTTGAAATTTAAACAAAATTAATATATAAGTTCACCTTCCCTCTCTCCATAATTTGAAATGTTGGCCTAGAACACCCTTGAAGGGAGAAAGCCAGAAAGATTTAAGAAAAAAAACCTTTTTGTGGGGAAAATGTGGGCATTTCTTAATTATTCAACCATTTTGAAAGATAATATTTACAATAATTATGGGAACGCAATATATTTTGTTTTCGTTCGCAGCAAATGTTCAAAAAAGCTTATTATTATTTGTTATCCTTTATGATATGCATAAAACCTTGTCTTATAAACATTAGTTTATCATTAAAAAATAATAATATTTGACAAGTCAAAAAAAAAATTTCACCAATAAATGAAGATATTATATGTCTCGACGCCATCTAGTGAGAAATTAGGCACCAACAAAGCATTTCCTACAAAAATAAAGTTGGTTTTTTACAGCTGAAAAAATATAATAAGCAGTAATTGTTGATTGAGGTACTAGTACATATTGAATCATTTAGCGGGTTGGAAATAAGCTGACATAGCTCAGTGGTTTCAGAGCACCTGACCGTACATCAGAAGGCACAGGTTCAATTCCCGTTGGCGGCATTTATTTTTACTCGGGAGATATTTTCAATTTGTATTGATATTTCAGGTGACTAATTATTGCGTATAATTATTTGTTACTAAAATTTTCGTTTATTTTGGAGGTAAAGGAACTTGTGGGGTTTTGTGCGGAATTTTTTTTTTTTTTAATATCTCTTGTGGGTATTTTAGAACATATGCATTGGCAATTCTGGTCCACATTCTCATTTGAACTAATGAAAATGTTTTAAGGCAGGCTTTTAAACACTGTTAAATTATTTATCAGGTGCGGTCGTGGAAGGATAAATTTTGCACTTTGATTCAATATCCAATTTATGTCAATCCGTGAGAAATAGTTAGGATGCTGGCGAATTCTCAAATTATTGTTTTATAAAATTATCTTTTAATTACTGTCTGTATCTGTGTTTTCTCGATAAAAATAAATAAAAAAAATTAAAAAACAAAAAAAAATATGATAAAATTTGTGACGTGATGCTAAGATTTACCTAGGGTTCTTCGATAAAAAGCGGCTAATCTTAAGAATAAAAAAGTCTACTCCTATACACAGTTCGAGTCATCGGTCATGAAACGGGTAACGTCTATAGATTTGATACATTTTCGGGAGTCCTGAAAAATGACAACTTTGAAAAATATTTCAAATATTAAAACTAAGAGTAAAAAAATCTACAGGTCTTTAAGATAGAAGGTCATACATAAATATAAATGTACCTATGTATATTTTATTCAAACGTGACAAATATTTTAGTAGATTAGTGGTTTCTTACAAAGGTAATGGTTTCTTTCTTCTTAATGATTTAATTATGTACAACACATTAAGGCGATGCACTACGTCGTATAATATTTTAAATTGAGCCGCTATCAATAACAACCCTTACGTAGATGGCGATAAGGTTTAAATTCCCGCTTTGTTATGATGCAGGGCTAGACTCCTTTTGTTTTAATATTTTATTCATTAATTTATTCTGCATCATCACATTTATCCTCGCCGATTCTCTAACCTAGTTAGGAACTGGGCGATTGTCGCTGGTATTGGTTTTGGTAAAATTTCGAATCATAATTTAAAAACACAACAGACTCCAAGTGAACAAATGAACACTCATTTAAAAATATTATGAATTTTGTATAATGTAATTGGCTAATATACCTTAACATGTAGTATGTGTTAGGATATAACATCTTGAAATGTAAGGAGTTACATTCCCACTGTCTCTTTCGTTTCATGATGGTGAAAACAAAGAAGCATTGCCTACAAATTACGTGCTTGAACACGGGTTGTTCTCGTTTCATCATTAATATGTAAACGGATATTTTTGTCATTGTTTTACAGTAAATGTCTTGATGGGTCCTGAAAATATATTAAAGACTGCACCAAGCGGTGCACTGAACATTTAATCTCCTAGTGATAAAATGGAGCTGTTCGCTTTATTGCTGATGAAACGAGACATAACTTACTTGTTTTCCTTTATAAGTACGGTTCTGACTTATAATGTGGAACGATATCCCACCACCGATCCTTCCATATTTTAAGCCACTTTGTTGATATGTTGATCCTTGAATCATATTTTCTTATATTTAACCTTAAGACCAGAACATGGGGAGATGTACTGAGACCTTTCCTTATGTTCTGAGTCAAATTTTTCTCGATAAACGTTAATTTTATTTATTGTTGATCCATTTACTTCTCATCAGTTATGTCTGTAAATACACTGGTGTTACTTGTTACAATTAATGTTTCAATTTATGAATTTTTGTTTTTTTTTGTATTAAATCTTGCTACCATGTAAGTAACCTGGGATGTTCCTTTCCTATTGTTATAGAATTCATATTATGAATATTATAAGTTTGTATTACATACTTGTTGGTATTGTCCTGCGAGAATTACTATTATCAACTTTGTTGAACAACGGTTTACAGAGAAAACCATAAGTTGTTTCATAACAATATCGATTACGCCTTCGTTACTGTTGGACGTATACCTAGATCACTGCACTAATAATAGTTGCATATCACTTAACACGATTGCACCTTCTATATTGATGGCTGTATACTCTATTACTTTGGCTCCATTCTTATGCGATGGTTGTTGACTGCTTAACACTCTTTGTTGAAATAAGATTGTGTATTTTCATTAACTGCTCTGTTCTTTTGTGTGCACCCCCATACGACCTAGTTAGGTAGATTAGGTAGAAACATCGACAAAGTGTTTTCTTATCTCCTATGGAGAAGTAGAGTCAGTGATAAGTGAGGGTTGCTATGCTCCCTAAAAAGTGTTGCCTGACCGGCTTATAACCCTATTTTGGGACAGTGATGCATTTTTGCATTTGGTTGTGTAAAATGAATGTGATAGACACTCAGGTATTACGTTAGTTATAAATGTAACGTCAACGGTTGTCCATGACGCTAAGTCAATTAGTCTTCACCCAGCATATTCAAGCTGTGGGTGTTGGCGGATCCCGTTCACGTAACATTGGTTGTTATGTTTAGATTAAGTTTTTAAGTTTAGTTCCTACAATATTATAGTTATTTAAGTAAGAATGGCTGCACCGCAAACCTGTTCATCCTGCCTTACGTTCGATGAAGTGCGACCGGAGTTGCGGCACGCCCATTCGCTATTCTCACTTTGGTTTAATTTTTGTTCTTTGAATACTTCCTATTGATGATTATTATCTACTGTTGATATTTATTGTTAACTTTGTTCTTCTGTTGTAGTAGACCCTCGGACCGACCTGGAAAGAATAGGGTTAGGTTATTTCGACAATTTTATATGTTTGAGGGCAAACATTTGGTGGCGAGGGGGGTAATGTTATGATGCAGGGCTAGACTCCTTTTGTTTTAATATTTTATTCATTAATTTATTCTGCATCATCACATTTATCCTCACCGATTCTCTAACCTAGTTAGGAACTGGGCGATTGTCGCTGGTATTGGTTTTGGTAAAATTTCGAATCATAATTTAAAATTTAAAATCTGTACCGGGCGGAAACAGAAAAACAAAACACTTCTTGGCTGGACAGTCAACGCGTGGGTTCGTAGACTGTACAGACGATGGTCGCAGTGCTTTTCGTTTTTGAATAATTAATTGTACGGAATGTAATTCCTTATTTTTTGTCGCCGATGAGTGCGATTTTGCTTACGGGCACGGCGGTAAACGTTTTTGTGACCGTAAAATAACCATTCCCGAAGTGGGTAATAGTGATCTCGCTGGACGGAAGTTGTTACGGACGGACCACGCGACCGCCGTTATACGATTGAACGGGAATCCGTAAAGTAACGGTCAATCCTGCGTAGGATTGGATCGTACGCGATTTATATTTTGTGCCATGCATGGCTGTCAATCGGGAACTTCGTTCTTTTTGATTTCTGGAGTTTGAATCCCGACATCGCACGTATTCGACGGGCCGAGAAAGAGCCCTATGTATGGGTTGCAACATCCCCAGGAACGGCTACGCGCTTATAGATAGCTGGAGTTCATGGATGTGGCCAGGAGGAGTATATCCACCTTTCCAGAAGACGGATCACGCTTCTACGGAGTTACGTCCGCCGCCGAATGGGTGTGCGGGACGTTCCGTCGCTTCTCCCATAGTTTAGATACAGATAGCTAAAAACTGGTCGGTCTTTGGGGTAAGTTAACCGATGCCTGATGAATGCTGCCATCGGCGTAAAAAAAGAATGCTGGACTTGATGACGTCCCCATTACAAAAAAAGGCCTCGGGAATGATTTCTCCAGTGGTTGAAGATGAGGAATCTGACGGAGCATCGGACTATTCCGACGTGTCTGAAAATGAGAGTAAAATCCCAGTGTCCTCAGTCCAGATACTGAACGACACTGAAGCAAGTCTAAGAGCACTCCAAGTTGTCCTTGCTGAAAAGCAGTCAAGAGTCTCAAAGGACCAACAACTGCGGATAAGCGCATATGTATCCGCTGTATTCAGATCAGTTTCACAGCTGTTATTGGAACGAGAGGGCTTCAAAGCTGATCTGGCAACAGTCAATGCCAAATTAATAGTGGCAAAGGGAGAGATCGCGATTGAAAAAGCAGAAAACCAACACAGGTTAGAAAAAATATTGCAGTTGGAGTCGGATCTAGGACCAGTGATGCGTAGAGTAGCCGATGCCACGGAAGCAAGCCTATCGTTTGCCGATATTGTGAAAAATGGCCCACAGAAGATGATACCATCAATCAACCGCTCAGGACTTAACGTTGGGACCCCCAAACCTGCTGTATGCATCTTCCCAAAGCTGGATTCTACAAAAGATAGCGACGATACGAAACAGCTACTAAAAGATACATTACGACCATCAGAACTTGGAATCCGTGTGACGGGCATTAGGAGTATCCGAAACAAAGGCGTTGTAATCCATACTGCAACACAAGAAGATCAGGATAAAATTCTGAAAACCCCATGTCTAGCAAACTCGGACACTCTAAGCGCTCGATTACCAACAAAACGGCTTCCAAGGGTGATCTTCTTCAACGTTCCTCGTGACCTAACGGACGAGTGCTTCCTGAAAAATGCCTTAGCAGGAGCCCAGGACAAAGCAGGCCTAGATTTCGCAGTAAAAAGTTGCAAGCTAAGTCACCTTGCTGGCGCTCGAACTGGATCAACTTGCCACCGGGTCTTCGAGGTTCCTGCCCACATTCGTCACGTGCTGGTGGAGCAGGGGAAAGTCTTTGTGGACTGGAATGTGTGTCGTGTTCGTGACTTCATTGGACTTACAGTGTGCTCCAAGTGCCAAATGATCGGACATTCCTTCAAGTTTTGCAAGGACCAGCAAAGATGTGGACACTGCGCAGGCGAAGGTCACGCCCGGATAAACTGCCCAAAAGCCGCCGCCAAGCCTGTCTGCGCCACCTGTACAAGATTTGGGAAGCCCGCTGCACATCCGACTGGAGACAAGGACTCCTGCCCGGCCTACAAGGCTGCCCTTGCCAAGGACTTTGCAACTATTGATTATGGCGTCTAATTACATTGAAGAAGATGACGAGGTAGATTACGAAAATACTCATAATTTCTGTGATTGGCTAAAGTTTCATAGCAACTACAATATGGAAAATATTAATATTGTTCAGTTGAATGTTAGATCGATTTATAAATACTGGGATACTTTGAATGTCTACCTAAATACTTGTTGGAAGCATATTCATGTGTTAATGTTATGTGAAACGGCTATAACACCGAATCTTGTCTGTCTGTATAATATTCCTGGATTTAATTGTTACAACTATTGCCGAACTAAAAAATCTGGAGGAGGTATATTGCTATATGTTCGAAATGAATTCACATTTCAACAGAAAACAATAGAAACAAATCATTTTGAATGTGTGCTTGGCTCTATGACACTTCCAAACAAGAGTATTTTAAACATCATAGCAATATACCGTCCCCCCAACTCTAGCCAACCACAATTTCTTAATGAAATATCTGCCATTCTGCATACTATAAGCCCCAAAGAAAATGTTTTACTTATAGGAGATATTAATCTAGACTTGTTAAATTGTCAAAACCCTATTATTATGGCATATGAAAATATAATGTCGGATAATTATTTAATCAAATGTATTTGTGACGTAACTAGAGAAGCAGTTTTAGCAGGAAAAGTTACTCGTACTTGTTTAGACCACATATTTGTCCGATTTAACAGTGGATGTAAACAAAGCGATTCTCTTTCCTCATGTGTATGTAATAATATTACTATAGCGGATCACTTTTTAACTGCAGTTAATATTAAATATAGTGCAAGGAAAGAAGCCCCAGAACACGGGGAAAGAATTTCGTTTTTATCGCAAAACAAAATCGACAAAAACATTCATAATTTTAAGTGGCACTCCTTGCTTGAGGAACAAGATTGCAATATATTATATAGTAAAATTAAAAAAAACTTTAAGAATTTGTATGAACAGAGTAAAATCGTTATGAATTATAAACCCAAAAAAAGACCTCTGTCAATAAAACCTTGGATAAATTCTAATATCTTAGAAAACATAAAAAAAAAGATTCATTGTACAGAAGGTGGAAGAATTTTCCTAGCAATCAATTCTTTGAATTGGAATATAAAACTTTCAGAAATAAGGTGACAAAAGAAATTATTAAATGTAAGTCTACCTTTTTTAACAATAAATTCAAAAATTATTTTGGAAATACAAAAAAAACTTGGGATGAAATAAATAAATTATTAGGACGCAAGTCCAAAAGTAGTTGTGACGAAATAATCTCGAAATATATGTTAAATACGAATAATGAAGAAACCGTAGCAGATAAGTTTGTTGAATATTTTACAAATAGTGTTAGCTCTATGATTCATAAATGTGATTATTTAGCATCGACCGTCAGGCCGAATGAAGTGCAACATAGTATGTACCTACCCAGAGCTACCTGCCAAGAAATCAATATTATTGTTAGCAAATTAAACAATTCAAAGTCACCAGGGATTGACAACATTCGAATGTTTGACATTAAGACACATATTAATATTTTAGGGCCTGTTATAACACACTTTATCAATTTAATTTTATCGCAAGCAGTAATACCAGATGAACTAAAAAGTAGCATCATTAGGCCAATTTATAAAGGGGGCAAACATACAGATATTCAAAATTATAGGCCAATAAGCATATTGCCAGCCCTAGAAAAAATACTTGAAAAATACATTTCCATAAAACTTAATAAATATCTAGAATCTTTCTCTTTGTTGGATCCCAACCAATATGGATTTCAAAAGAAAAAAAGTACGGAAATGCTGCTTCAGGAATTTTCAAATCACATAAATTATGAATTAAATCTAAAAAAACAAGTGTTGGTTTTATTCATAGATAACTCTAAGGCATTTGATACCATTGATACAAATAAACTATTAGAAACACTGGAGACAATAGGAATTAGAGGAAAGCTGCTAGTTTTATTAAAAAATTTACTAACTGATCGACAAATAAGAGTAAAAATTCTTAAAAAATTCAGCAAAAGAAAATATATCTCAACAGGTGTTGCACAGGGGTCAATTCTAGGGCCAACCCTTTATATTATTTATGTCTCAATTATGAGAAAATTGTTTTCATTCGTTAAACATTTTGTATATGCAGACGATACGGCGCTCGTAATATCGCACGAAGATCTGGTTACTGCAATGAACCTTATGCAACATGATTTTATTGCCCTGCTGAAATGGTCGCATGACGCAGGCCTCTTTATAAATGCCAAAAAAACTAAAATTATGCACATCAGATCTCCACACGCCAGATGTAATGTAATTCCTTCATTATATACACACACATTTGACTGCATACATAAAAATGTTGCACAGCCCTGTTCATGTGAAACCATTGATTTTGTCAAAAGTTATGTATATTTGGGTGTTACTATTGACTGCTACATGAAATGGGATGTACACATTGCTAATGTTTGTAAACGTCTACGAGCTATTGTGGGTAGGATTTATAAAATAAAATATTTCGTGCCTATAAGTACTTTAAAGTTAATCTACCTATCTCTGGCTGAATCCACTATACGTTATGGAATTACTTCTTGGGGACATTCTTGTAAAACTAATATAAGCTATATACAAACATTACAAAACTCCATTATAAAATTGTTAATCCATAAATATGACAATCAACACAGAAGTAACATTAAATTAATATACAAGTCTCTGAATATTTTACCTGTCAGAGGATTATTGTTTTATAATATTGTAAGTCAACATGTTATATTGTCTGATTCATTGTATAGGGAAAGAGTTTGCCATAAACATAACACAAGATTCACGCAAAATGAAGGACTGGTAGTTCCGAAATGTACTAATAAATATGGTGAAAGAACTTTAAACTATATAGTACCCAAAATTTTTAACCTATTACCAATGACAATTAAAAATAATAACATGTATACTGCTAATGTTAGATATAATCTAAGGAAATGGTTATTGGATAATAATGATCTATACTGATGCCCCTGAAATGGAATTCATATTCTTAGAAAATGGAAAAACAATTATTTTGTAATACTCTATTTATGAAACTATTGATGTACTTGTTGATAATACTAATTTGTTCATACATTTATTTTTACTTGCTTATTATATAAGGCTTTTATGCTGCTATTTAAACTTTTCTGCAATGTAACCAATTTATGTAATTATGTACCGTTCAAATTGTATCTTATGAGTGTATAAATGTTGTCTCTATGTCCCTGCTGACAAACTACATAAGTAGTTTAGCGGGTTTAAATGTGAATAAATAAAAAAAAAAATAAAAAAAAAAAGTCAAAATTATATAATTATGTTAATCTGTTGAGCTAGGGCTCATCAGCAAAATGTCCAAAAGGTTTCTAATACATGTAATATCTATCCATGCACCGCCTTTTATTTATGTACATTGAGATACCATCCTAAAACAAAAGAAACTATCATGATGCTGACACGCGACCTTGGTTGTGAACTTTCACACCTGAGATTATTGAGTATAAACATTCTAGATGATTAATTTTAACCTAGATTGGCGCGTTCTACCGAACAAAGTTTATACAATTATTATTATTTGTACCCTGGGTCAAACCCTACTTAACAGCTTAACACCATCCGTCTGTTTTGATTTATGCAAGAAAAAAACATGGGCAAAAAGTGTCTTTTATTTTATTTCGTGAATGTTCAGGCATAAATATTTAATTTTTTTTTGGACATTTTATAAATAACTTCATTTGCCACATTATACAATAAAATCATAACCGAAAATGGGTTCGTAAGTAGGAGATTTTGAACTTTAAAGCAGTTTTCATAGGCCTTTACATTATTTTTTTCTGGGCTTATAAAAAGACTTATCTAAAAAATACTTGATTATTTCAAAGGCCAAGATGTATTCTACTCGTAGTATTTAATTAAAGCATCTGAAACATTTCTAGGCGACCAAATTTTCAAACCAAAAACACATGATTTTGCATTACTACGTATGGCATCGCCTTAATTTGATTTAAACCATTTATATTAAGATAATTATTGTCTGGTTTCAGAAGTGCACTTCCATCTTCAGGGCAATATTAAAAATAAAATACTGACAGATGTATTGGGGTGTTAGAGTCGGGGGAGATGAACCAAAGGAGAAGGGGTTATTTCACATCCCCATACTTCCAAAAATATCTGCCGGTAATAGAGTAGTTGGCGCACCTTCGTTTTGTTGTTAAATGCAGTTTTCGTATTAAATAAAGTAAGGCAAAATGTTAAATAAATGAGACAGGTCGTTAATAATATATTTTCATAAAGTAGCTTTACAACCGGCAGTTGGCACATTTGGAACAAATTAATAACATCAAAGGATATTAATTATGCATTATTAGGGATATTCAAATCCTTAACTAAGGGCGGGTTGTTTCGGAGAATTTGAACAATTCATCAAAATTTAACCTTCATTTCCGGGTTCTGTGAAAGTCCTATTCAAGTTCTGTTATTATATCATTATAGGCTAGTTGCTTGACAAAACTGAAAGGAAAACAGAACTTGAAAAAATATTACACAGAACTTGAAAATGAACTTTGAAATTTGATGAATTGTTCAAATTCTCCGAAACAACCCCTCCTTAATAGAGCTGTTTCAATATTCTGTGCCACATTGTCAGTAGTGTTTTGGATATTATTTTTTATTATAATTAATTTAAGTTATATTTCAATCCTTTTGATAATAAATTTGCCTCTTCTGGGAAGAACACATGTGAAGAGAGATTCTGAACATAATAAAAAAATGTAAGTTACGGTTTATCTGGACATTGATTATTGGTACATGAATATATATACAAATTATTATGTTTTACGAAAATCTTGGTGTCTTAAAAAAATTAATGCCTCTTTTTTAACCCATCCCTTCAGAGTCATTTTGACTAAAACTGACCACAGCAATAATAATGATTTTTTGTGCAAACTTGTCCTGAATTTATCGATGTGGTGAAAATGCCATAACTTTCGTTTTTGTATTTATTTTTTAGTATATTTTTTTTATCAATTTTTAATAATTAAAGATGGCAATGCATATTACTATTTACGTAAAAATAAATATTTTGGCAAGTTGTAAAAATTATGGCGGCCCAGAGGGAAAGGGTTAACGCCTTTTCCACGATTAATCTCATTTCTCACTAATTAAAATCTTCTTTTAACCATGCAGGTTCTTTAGATTTACGTATCATTGATTGATTTTTGTTACTCTCAACAAAAGCATATTATTTTCATAATCCTTCCTCCAGTATCTTTCGGCAAGCCGCGATCTCCTCCCGCAGTTTGTCTATCTTCTTGGTGATGTCTTTATTTATTTCCATGTAGGACATGACACTGTTGTTATTTTGGCTATAAACATGTAGCGATAGTTGGACCTCAATTATCCTAGAAGAAAAAAAACATATGTCACTAAAATCAAGCATAGTGGAATATTAATAATACATCCAATTGGCTGGCTGGCAATTCTGGTCGCTGGAGGCCCTAGTGTAGCATGGCACTATCACGCATAAAATCCATTAAATTGTATGAAAGTAAACCAAGCCTAACAACTCTTGCCGTTAGAAGGCGCTAGTGTAGCATACTGCCATAAGGATGTATGGGAAATGTAAGAAGATTGAGGTATATTAACTATTCTACAGTATTTGCTAAAATATATGTCGGTAATAGATTCCTTCGTTTCACTATTCCGAGATTATGAAATGCATTGAAGGGTTATTTGTGTGAAATCCAAGTGATAAAGACGTTCACAAAACCAATTACAATGAACATCATCATTGAACGGTAATAGTAGTGGAATTTCAGATAGAAAGTCAATGTCATTGAATCAATGTAATATTAACATCAAAATTATTTTTTTATGAGACTGAGGACACATTATAAAAACTTGCATTTTAACAAGTATTATTGCATTTTTTTTACCTAGCTTTCAACTCCAGGAACTTGTTTTTGATATCGTACAACTGAACAGACTCCTCTGCCTTGTCAACTACGGCTCCCAGCCGCGTATCGACCCACAGGCGCATGGCCGCGCACGAGGCGGCGTGCAGCTCCGTGGAGTTATGCAGCGCACGCACATACGTGTGGGATAATTCTATCAGTTTCTGCTGTGCGCTGCAAATACTGTCGTGCGCTTTAGATGAATTAAGCGTCTTTTCTACCATTCCGTCGGTTATCTCGCAGTAAGTCTCCAGCAGCTTGGGATACTTTTCCAGAATTCTGCTCTCTAATGCGTTTTGTAAACATTTCTGTTCTGCATATGTGAATTCTTCAATTTTAACTGGGGCTAGTCCTGAGGATTAAAACATTAAAGAATAATTAATAAAGATACAACGCCCCGAAATTCAATACGACAGTTTCATAACTTGTGGAATAGAATATCTCGAACCAAAGCTTACCAAATATGTTGCTAGAGCGATGATCGGTGTCATTAGTCTTGTGGAGACTCATGTAAAGTGATAAATCGACATCCGCCAAAACCTTCGCTAACTTCTCTTTTAAAGAATCGGATAAATTAGTTTTATTTGTAGAAATATCCCTCAGGAGATCGATCAGCAACTTTTCCTTGTAATAAACTACTTCCTGGTCCTCTGCTATACTTTTGTCGACCTCCATTTTCACAGTATTTATTTTTTAACTAATGCAGACGAACTTGGATTGAGAAATTAATATATTTATTATCTTGTATTAGTGTGCGACAAAATAATAAGAATAAATGCTTTTTAACTAAATGAAAATTCAAAAGTGACAGTTGGGTGGTTGTTAGCTTGAGGCATAGATGCATGATAATAGATATATTATGCTTGACGCTTGACAGTTGTTTAGCATTATCTATGGTCTGTACCTTTAGAGATGGTCGAAATTCCTGTCCCAATTATTTTGTTGTCACTGGATCGCCTGTTACTATTTTCTGAGGAACCAGTTATTAAAAAAAAGTATATATATACTTTAGTCCGGGGTGAAAGTTCAGTAACTTCGGGAGGTGATTCTACATGATGGTAGAAGTAAAAAAGATGAAAAACTTTTTTTGAAATCAACTTTTAGATGTACTTTTCAGCTACAAACGAAAAATTGCGCTGGCGTGTGCGAACTGCATTATTATTGCTTTTGGATCATTTGAAATTGACTGGCCGATCCTAGAACTAACTCCTGCCACCCCCCTTCCCACGCTTTACAGCTGGTAACAGAACAGCTGTGATTTGTTTAATTTAAAGAAATATTATAAACAAATACCTCACATGTAAGTGAGTACTATACATGTAGATAACATAACCCGATAATGGGTTAGAGGGCCTGAAGGCCACTCGTTACGTAACAGGAGATTCATTCATTAATTCTTCTGAAAGCTGATTACTTCAATGATCGTTTCATGCCGTGAAAAAGATAAGGATTTTTATTCCACATTTACGACAACATACCTATTTGGAAGACACCAACACACTTGTTACAACCTTACTTAAAGGAGTTTAATATTAACACTATGCATATAAGTGAGTAAAAAAAGAAGTTACTCAGTTACAAACAATATATAACATATATTTAAAAAATGTATAAAGTTAAGGGTTAGTTTAAATCTAGGCTTAGTACTATTCTTAATTCTAATTCTTAAAATTAATTGTCCGTTTCCTTAATTCTAATTTATTGTTCATTCAATGTCTTTAAAAAGTTGTTTCGCGTTACGAAATAAACATACAAAATTGTTTAGGCACTTCCCTTTTCGATGATTCTGGATTCTTCACGTTCGCACTTATCACTGATAACACAAGCGGCAACTTGGGCTGGTTCCGAACGGCGGAATCAGTTCAGCCTAGGCCAAGGCTCAGAAGGGCAGAGTCGGCAGGCAGCGACCTCTGAGAGGGCAGCTTCCTGGGCGGAAGTCTGGCGACCACTCTGGCTCCCTGGGCGGAAGTTCGCGGGGTTACGGGAAGAGCCTCGGCGACCGCTCCAAGGGGGAGGACAGGAGGTTCCTCGGCGGAGGCGAGATGGTAACTGTTGGTTGCTGAATCATCTTTATTCAGCCGCGCGATCCGGCGACCGTCGCACACCTGTAGTGGGGTGCTAAAACTATAGTGGTTCCGCTTTACACCACTTCGGTACGTTGTTCGGGTCCATGGCGCAGGCGCCGCCACTCTCACCGCTAGATTTATAATTATTCTTAAATATTTTAAAATTACATTTTTACAATACGACCTTCAAATAATTGCAATATAGCTCAGCCTCGGGCGAAGGTTTTTTTTGCCCTTGGGTCGCTGGCTTACCATTTTCCCATTTTAGATTTATGACTTAATGAGGATCTAGAGCTAAATCTGCAGACTAATAGGTGTATTTACAGCCAATCTATACAACTAAATATTTAAGTCTAATAATACGAACTTCCACCCCCATCTGCGTGTAAAATTATGGAGAACATAAGCGGGCGTACGTCTTCAATTTGGTCGTTCTGTGAATTCAAGTCACGTAGATACCTAGGGACATATCACACTTTTTGTGAAAACCACCGTGTTCAACCCCTTAAGAAGATACCTTACCGTTCTATAAAACTATTTGGTGAAAAATGCTTTTTCACGTTGGGGTATACCGGACAGCAGGTGGGTGTAATAATAAACAACGTCACCAGTCTCGCTCTCGACAAGCACACAGCTTTTATCGGGTAAGTGTGTACTCCACTAAGGATTTTTATGTCTTTTTGCATGGAAAAAAAAGTTGGAATTTCGGAAAAAGTTATTTCCTTTTTTTGCTCCTACCATCATGTAGAATCACCTCCCGAAGTTACTCCACTTTGACCCCGGACACCCTGTATATCAAAAATATCCGAAATTAAATAAAATTATTCCAAAAATTGATGAAACTCGATAAAATATTTTAAGTAAACGTTCCCAAATTCAAACATTTTATCAATTTACGAGCATATAGCGATTCAGACGTTTCAATTTTAGTTGATTAACTTTTAATTAACGTTAAAATGTCTAACTAAAAAGTAAATTAACTTTGTTGAAAGAAGCTTCAGAGTCTAGCGATGGGCGGAATCGATGAATCATCGATGGTTTACTCGATCTTTTTTACCATTCGAAATATCTCGATTCATTGGCAGAATTAATTCGAATGCAACTCCGAGACAATCGTTTTGAAACGTCATCGAAAGTCGTCGCTGTGATTGGTCAGAAATAATCGATGCCAGCCAAGCGTTGTGATTGGTCAGAATTAATTCGAATGCACGGTCCGAAATAATCGTTTTCAAATGTCATCGAAAGTGGAATCGAGACAATCGCTCTGAAATGTCAGAAATCATTCGAATGTTCAGTCCGAGACAATCGTTTTCAAACTGTCAGAATTCGTTCGAAAACGCAAATCGATTCTCACATTCGAGAGGTTATATTTCGAGATGTCAAAATATCTCAGATTGCTTGACAAACGAAATATTTTATAAGTACATTGTTGGCTGCCTACTGAAGCATGTTGATGTTATAATCAACCTTGTGTGTGAATTGTAAATTATGAATTAAAAGCATTTTAGTAATTGACACAACATCACACTGAAATAGATCATGTTAGAGAAGATAAATAACAATACAAGTACAATATTATGTACCTAATTTTAATTTTGTGTGTTAATACGACATTTTAATAACATAACATGAGCATACCTAACGTTTTATAACAAATAAAACAATAATTTCAAAAGAACATAACAAAAATTTAGGAAAAAAGTGAAATATTTTTGAAAACTGATATACCAATAATAATATATTTTATATATTATTATTGCAGCAAGTATTGCTTCAGATGAATAGTATTAGTTACACAAATTTATTTTGCTGTTCAGGAAAATCATGTAGTCTAAATTTTTGGGACACAAACGATTTCTCCGTTGATTTGTGAGTTGTCCGGCCTTTGAAAATACTCGTTCCGAAGGAACTGAGGTTGCAGGAATACATAGATACTTTTTTTGTAATTGGTGAAGTTCTGGAAAGGATCTTTCTTCCTTTTCCCAAAATATCATCGGGTTTTCGTTGCGCGGGGGGTATTTCATTTTTAAATACTCTCTGATAATGGTTTGGCCGGAGGTACTGGGGTCAAATACATTGATTTTGCTTGCCCTTTGAGTATCGTAGTTTGACCAAGCGGATGCTATGTTAACAGAATCAATTATTTGTGAAGTTGTTGATCTGATGAGTACTTGAAGCTCACCTTCCACCAATTTCTGAGCAGCCAACGCATGATGTTTGGATCTAAATCCTATTTCCTTGAATCGCGGGTCCAAAAACGTAGCTTTGATAGCGAATTCATTGTTTTCAATTGGTCCCAAACGTCTCTCTAAATAATCACCGAGTGCCATCTGCAGAGAGGAGCCAATCAAGGTTGTGGTGGTCATTCTTGATACAGAAAGATGGAGACCAACGTACAGTGGAATAATCATTGAAATTTTGGGGTATTTCTCACCAGATAATACTTCTGTGACGCCTTCTATTGGTTTTAAAATTGGTATAAGGTCATTAATTACATTCCAATCAGAGGCGTCTAATGAATCAGGTGCTCGTGGGAGGGACGACAGCACAGCTGACAGTGGCAATTTCAGTTCATTGAGTCTACTTATCATAATAAGAGATGAATTCCACCGCGTACTCACGTCTTGTTTTATCTTCAATTCTGGAAGACCCATTTGCTGCTGCATTTTTCTTAATTTATCAGTAGCAAATACACTATGTTTAAAAAATGACACCAATGCTTTGCATTTTTTTAACAATCGTACTATTGAAGCATCTGCTTCCAGTGCATCTTTAACACATAAATTTAATGTATGGGCGACACAGCCAAGATGTGATTTATTAAGATGGTCTTTAATGACATTTTTCATGTTGGCCGCATTGTCCGACACCATGGTAATAACTTTTTCCAGAATGTTCCACTCGTTCAAAATGCGTGTTATTTCTATTGCAATATTTTCGCCAGTGTGAACTTCTCTAACCTCTCTTGTAGCTAATACAGGAGCATATAGTTTATTACTGTAGATGCAGTGTCCGGTAACTGTAATATACGATTTGTTACTATCGGAAGACCACAAATCTGTTGTGATTGCTAAGTCGTCAACCTTTTCAATCATCGATTTAGTTATATTGTGAAATTCTTTATAGCGGTTTACAAGTAAGGTAGAAGTCAGCAACTTACGACTTGGAGGTACATACAGCGGGTTCATTTTTAACGAATACTTTAAAAAACCACTGTTTTTGACTATGGATAGCGGTTGGTAGTCTACCACTATCATTTCGATAAGGGCATTGTCTATCGACGTCTTCTCTGCATCCGATAACCCAGATTCTTTCACAGAACCGTGGAGTCGCATTTGCCTAAGTCGCTTAGCCGTAGAGGTTTGTGGAATGGATGAGGTTGATGTAGAAGCAGCTGCATTTGTAGGAATAGAAACATCACTTGTAGACGTAGAGGCACCAGCACTTGTAGGCGTAGAGGCACCAGCACTTGTAGACGTAGAGGCACCAGCACTTGTGTGGGGAACAGGAGGAGGCAAACGTGAGGATGATGAACGTGGTCTGTTGTTATCATCTTGGTCTGCCGCGTTTAGAAGATCTAAATGATGTTTTCTTTTCAAATGCTCCATTAAATTTGTAGTATTCCCAAAATATTTCAAGTCTGTTTTACACAATTTACAGTATACGACTTTATCAGAGGATTTGGTGAAGAATTCCCACACCACGGACCTTTTTTTCCAGATCTCATTATAAATCAGCGTTGTAATAGCAGCTTCAAGTGAAATAACATAAAATAATGTGATTTTATTAATATTGACGCAAAAGTGACAAGAGAGTAAGCTTGGAATAATTTTATAGACAGATAGGTGCATTTCGAAAAAAGGGAAATTCCCCAAAAACCAAAAATAATTCGGACTTATTTAGAGTACCTGTCCTATCCACCTAAATAACGTAAAGAAATTCAGAAAATATTTTTCTTTGTTCTTAAAAAACTTGTATAATAATTTATTTTAATTGTACGTATGTAGATATTCGAATCTTATTAATTATTTATAAAAATGTTAATTGCATATGCATACATATTTGAAATTCGTGGCTAACAGGAATAATACTAATGTTGCTAGCAGACAACAAGGGAATCATTGCCAGGAATGAAAATTAGTGATTGAAATTTCGCTAGTACCTGCTTACCAAAAATATTGCCATACTAATGAAAATAAATTACAACCGGAATATGCAAACAATTTTTTTACGATAGGAATAGTCTTGATATTCGAGTTTCTATTTTCGAATCCTACCCCCCCCCCCGACGGAAAAATTTTTGCCCCTGTCCGTAGCTATTGCTCCCGCACTCCGAGCGATTCATTCGAATGGATCATTCGATTCTTTTGATGTTAAAATCGATTATATAAATATTTCGATCATTCCCATCACTACTTCAGACTAACTTGTAAATATGCTTTCAAGTGTCGACCATAAATAAACCACTCTCTCACTGGTGTCGACATTAGATAGTAGATTTATGGTCGACATATCAACTGAAATTGGAACGTTTGGTAGGCTTAGCACGGACGAGCGATAAAGCACTATGTCGTATGTCAAACGATATTGTCTTCTATGGTCAGCTAGCTATGTTTACGAGCAAAGTCAGAATTAGTGTTGGACACAATCGATTAATCATTGACTATTTTCTCGATCTTTTAGATCATCGAAATATTTCGATTCATTATCATGGACAATTCGATTCTGTCATAAATCACCACACAGTCCGAAACAATCGTTTTGTAACGTCATCGAACAAGGAATCGATTCTGTCAAAAATCATTACACGGTCCGAGACAATTGTTTTGAAAATCATTCGAACTGACAGCCGTTACGTCATTGGTCAGAATTTACTCGAAAACGTAAATCGTTTCCCAACTCCGAGAAACTAATCAAAAGTATCTCGGATTGCTTGACAAATGAGATATTATTCCCGTGGTCTATTGTGTTTCGTACTACCTTAAATGATTTGATATCCACTGGGAACTGAGAACTGCTAACTGGGATTACGCAGCTATTCTTTTCTAATTTTCAAATATTTAATTACGATATTATCTACCAACCGAAGAAGCTACGAGTGTGTAAACATGTTTTAGGTTGAGATTTACGACGCCCGTGCATTTAGTGTGTGTAAAAAATGGCATTCTGACTTACAATAAGTTGGTAAGGTTATTAATATACCCAAATAGATCATTTTTATAGTGTCGTTTTTGTGAAAAATCACCTAAAGTGCGCTCCATAAAGAATCTTAAGGATGAATGTATTTTAAGGTTATGTAAGTATTTATTGGAAAACACGCAATCGGCCAGATATGTTAATATTATGTTAGGTGTTGTTTTAGTGTCGGGGTTTTTATGTCCGTATTTTTATTCTTTTAAATGTAGGTATTATAAATTTAACGTCATATGAAACGCATTCAAATTCGTTATCATTCGAATCGTTATAATGTGAATTCCCCCCTCCCCCTCTCTCACGCTCTCTCTCTCTCCACACCAACACACCAACAAAAATCTGCCTTTGTCCGTAGCTACTGCTCCCGCTGAACCCCGAGCGATAAAATCGATTAATCACTCGATTCTTTTGATGATTCGATCAAAATATTTCGATCCTGCCCATCACTAGTCAGAATATGATTCCGGCGTGATTGGTTTATTTATGATTCCGGCAATGGTCGGGTGATGAGAGTGGTTTATTTGGTTTATTTATGGGTTTATTAAGATGTCCGATAATTTGTCAATAACTAGTAACAGTAAGTGGAAGCAGTAAACTCCTGAAAAATGGTACAATATATGTGCAGTGTTCCCGTCTCCACTGCCTTCGTAGAAACAGTTTTTAGTGTAATGGGTAATGTATGTACTGATGAAAAAAATCGACTTGGTGTGAATACCGTAAAAAGCGATTTATGTGTTTTCTTCAATTAAAATGTCAGTTGCACTGAATTTAAAGATACTATTTCAGGCAATAAACGGTTATTAAAAGCATTAGCATCTAGTGCCAAATATATTTTAGTTACCATATTTTACCGTTGCTTTGAAATAGTAAATATAAGTTTGTTTACTGAGTGTTTCAATGTGTTCACCTTCGTAGTTTTCGGTAATTTTCTCTGTTCGATCTGGCCAAAATGAAAGTGATTTATGATAAAAAAAACACAAAGACCCTTTGATTTTTCGACAAATGGTACCAAATAAATCAAAGGGGGGTTTTGATAAATCATTATTTATCAAAACCCTTTGATAAATAATGTTCGGGTTTTTTTTATCTGGACCATCTGGCAACCCTAGCTAGACCCCCTGAACCCGCTAATAAGGGAGTCGCTATATGCACAGCGACTAATCGACAGGGGGCGTGGCCAACATTTCCGAGCATACCCGAAGTGAAGTGTTTCGGCGCTTTATTTGAAATTGGTTCTCCATTGATTTTTTTTGTGACGTCCGTTTTTATGGGAAAGTAAAACTAGCATTATTTGGAGTCAATGTGAAAATTTGGATGCCATATAGCATGTTGAAGGATAAGTGAGCAATGAAGGAAGTTGGGCAATTCATTGATACATTTATTTATTGGACAATTTGTATAGCGCCGCTTTTGTGAGATATCACCTCAGGGGCGCTTTACAGTTGATGCAGGTATTACAAAAATATAAATATTACAAAAAAACTGAATTTAAGTTGATACATATAAGCTACATATTTGATATTATTTTAATAATGGAAAATAATACATTACACCACACAAAGGAAATATAAACATTGAGGGAACAAACCCCTTTAAAAAAATGACAGATAAACCCTGAATTGAGCCGATCAGGTTCTGCCTCATCCTGAAATTTATGTTTAATAAATTGCTCCAACAATAGACACATCTCGTACTGAGGAAACTCCAGCTTCAACAAGCCTGAATTTCTTTTGAATCACAAACCATGTTACACAAACCTAGCGTAGCCGCTAAACTATTTGAAAACTGGGATGTTTTTCTTGCCTTGACGCGAGCAGGCGGTATAAAAAGGACACTTTCTTTTGAATCACAAACCATGTTACACAAACCTAGCGTAGCCGCTAAACTAATTGAAAACTGGGATGTTTTTCTTGCCTTGACGTTAGCAGGCGGTATAAAAGGGACACTTTCTTTTGAATCACAAACCATGTTACACAAACCTAGCGTAGCCGCTAAACTAATTGAAAACTGGGATGTTTTTCTTGCCTTGACGCGAGCAGGCGGTATAAAAGGGACACTTTCTTTTGAATCACAAACCATGTTACACAAACCTAGCGTAGCCGCTAAACTAATTGAAAACTGGGATGTTTTTCTTGCCTTGACGCGAGCAGGCGGTATAAAAGGGACACTTTCTTTTGAATCACAAACCATGTTACACAAACCTAGCGTACCCGCTAAACTAATTGAAAACTGGGATGTTTTTCTTGCCTTGACGCGAGCAGGCGGTATAAAAGGGACACTTTCTTTTGAATCACAAACCATGTTACACAAACCTAGCGTAGCCGCTAAACTAATTGAAAACTGGGATGTTTTTCTTGCCTTGACGCGAGCAGGCGGTTTAAAGGGGGCATTTTCTTTTTCATCATAAACCATGTTACACAAACTTAGCGTAGCCGCTCAACATCGCAGAAATAGTTAACTTAAATAAAATTTGAACGTAAAAAAATAAAATCCAGCTAATAAATTTCAATCACAACGCACACAATGCATGCATATTAGGTAAATACTAATTTGACGGAATTTAACATTAAAAAAAACTCGGAACACCTCGGGTATGCTCGGATATGTTGGCCACGCCCTTTGTCGACTAGTCGCTGTGCATATAGCGACTCCCCGCTAATAACGATCAACCATAAATAAACCACTCACTAGACTGATAACTCCGAGCTTTTTGAAGGGAGAATTTTTGTGCACTATTTAATCATAGATCTGCCGATTATGACGTCGACACAGCTATATATACAAGAATAGAGGAAACAATAAAAAAGGGGCAACCATAGACAAGCAAAAATGAGCTGAAAGTATCTTTCCTTACAGCACATTTTCTCAGGACGGCGCTTTATAAGTTTAAAATCTCTTGTCACGATAGTATTTAAAATTAATTGAAATTTAAATTCCTTTACTATAAAAGGAAAAACATTTTCAAATAATGATTGTGCTTTTTTACAATGGTATTGAATGTTAACATTTCTGTATTTATCAGAAAAATGAAAAACTTAGTTACATGTAGTGAAGTATTTTTTTTATTTCACTAAGATAATAGAAACAGGAAACACAAATAAATTTACAGTACAAAACACATGTTAAATGTGTACCAAGTCTGCGACTGAATTTTAAAATAATAAAAAAATATTACATTTTGAGGTTTTAGTGATAAAGTTATTCCAAAAATAATATGGATAATACAGAAACAGTAATGCTAGAATTTATAAATGCTTAAATATTACAATTTTGTGGTTTCACTCAAAAAGTTAATACAAAAATAGTATGGATAGCACTTAAACAGTAAATTCTAGGATATTTAAACACAAAACACATTTCAAATGTGTACCAAGACAATACAGATAACATAACACAGAATAAGAAATACAAGAATATATAAGAACAAAATAAATTTTAAAGAAGGTGTTGAAAGACATTCATTATGATGTTGAAGTGATTAAAAAAACAATATAATAAAATAATGATAAATAAAATAAGTAATTAAGACAACCATTTCTTCCTATTTTTAGAATATTTTAAATAATGTAGGATTGCCATTTTTCAAGTAACATAGAACAGATGATTACCTTCGTTAACTTTCATGATCCTTTTAACAGAAGGAACCACACCGCTGGTACACGAGAAGATATTACATTTCTGGAATAAACATATTTATTGCATTAACTAACATTAAAGTTTGTGAAATAAACCTATTATTATTCATTTTCAAGTAAAATAGAACAGATTTATACATTTGTAATCCTCCAGGATCCTTATGGATGAATGATTTACATCTGTTCTGTAGAGTCGCGGAACATTGATGGGGACTAAAAATAAATTCAATTCTGAGGTGAACTTAAGTTAAGATCAAGTTACACATTACATGGAACACTGAAGACAAACAAATGGAGATTTGCGCCTGTATTTTCGTCACAACTTCTCCATGCCCATTGGCGGAATCTTCTCTCCTCAAAGCTTCCGTGGGTCAGATATTTGTGTCGAGTGAACTTTCTGTCAGTTTTTTTTTTTTCCTTTCACAAAACATAGCTTACTAACTTTATGGTGAGACATTTTCACACAAGAAGATAATTCAAAATATTGACTTTCACGACTCCCAAGTTTGGACAGCGACATAAATAAACTACTCAAGACAACAATCTGAATGTGTGAAACGACGCTTCAATGGCATCACATGGTTTCCAAGAAGTGGAGCGTGGCCTTTCTTTCTGTTACGCACATCTTGTGCTGGAGAGAGTGAGAGATCAAACCTTGACGTGTTTTCATTGGTAGATAGCCAAGGGCATAAAATAACCATGGAAATTTCCGTGTCTTTTCTTCGGTTTCAAATTTGGATCGGAGTTATACCCCCTGCGATCAACCATCTCGCCTTCAGCAACCGGTTCCAAATCGCTCTTCGGTAACTGGAACCGCATTGAATCACAACTCTGGCCTGTATATATGTCTGATAACTCGCATTGAATCACAACTCTGGCCTGTATATATGTCTGATATAGGCCCCGTCGGGCGAGAGTGGTTATTTATGCGTCGGGCCTAGAGATGAGTTGTGATTTGTTGATTTATGGTGAGTCATACTAGCTCGTCTTGATACTTGGAACTACTGGTACAAGTGAGAATAAATACTTATTCCAAATAACTGTTCCCTAGTATTTCGCACTTCTACCTACTTACAAGTGATGTTGTGGCAATTCTCTTTTGTGTGGGGTATTGCTCACTCGGTGCTGGATTCCCCACAATATTTTTTTGTCATCATATTCGCATTTTGTTGCGGGGTTCATTTTGATGTAAGTACAAAATAATTCAAGTGTTTAAATAATTTTTTTTTACAAATATAACCTATATTGTACTTTAAAGCTTGATTACACTACTTTGTGTGTCAACTGCATAAAAAAAAAAATCATAATATTTTCTGGAATTCTGTCATTGTGATACTACCTATTATTATGGTAGAATAATTAAAATTAAGAATGATAACAATATATATTTTATGTAAACAGATTACCGTATTATTGACAAACAACGAAAAAAGAGTTGTTTATTGGAACTTTTCTGTTTTGTTATACCTTTATTTTATTTGTGTCATATTTTTATTTGTTATTTTATAAAAGGTTAAATAAATAATAAAAAAGGATGCCGCTTAACTAATTTCTTTTCACTTGCAACTACCTCCTTAGCAGCTCTATGTGACTGTTTGCTAGCAGATACAAGAAGTGGATAAGTGCCACGGCAACATAGGCAGCGTCGTAATCGCTCCGTGATTTAGGAATTTTATAAATCAATGCTTGGAAACATTATTGTGATAACTGATTTATTCTTTTGAATTAATTTTATTTGATTACATACCTATTCATAATTGTTGGGAAAATCAAAAAAATTGTACGTTTTTTGAGGTTAGTGGGAAATTTATGCTGAACACAAATAAAAGAATTTGAGAAATTAGTATATATTTTATTTTCAAATTCTTACAAACAAAAAATATGGACAAATTATGAATTCAGGTAAAAATAAGTACACTGGGCATAACAACTCGGTGCTCAATCAATGAACCAGTGGTAGCAATAATTAATAATATAACATAATATAGACAAAATGTTTCTACGCTAATAATGAAAATACATGTTAAATGTTATCAATAGGGAAATTACCTTAAAAATAGAATTTGGATTAGGCAACTATTAACTTACCTACACACGGTTACTATGGCCAAGTACTCCAGAATGTTTATAATACCTCCAACTTCTGACATTTCCCAAACATTGTGATGGCAGTTATCTACACTAGCACCTCCTAGCAGCACGAGATGTGAGGCTTAGTTTACTATCATACAGTTTAATGGATTTTATGCATGACTGCCATGCTACACAAGCGCCTCTAGCGGCCAGAGTTGCCAGCCAATACAAGTAAATACTGCCAATATTTTACTGAAGTTGTACGTATTATTAATATTCTTTTATTTATTAGTATTTACTTTGGCCGTATTGTGGAGGCAGTTTCAGAAGTCACAAATCACAAATATTCTAATGAGAGATGATCATTGAACTCTACAAATAATTAACAAGTTTTAGCATTCGGTTGTAAGACACTATTTGAAATAGGTTTAACATTCAATTAATCAACAATCCACCAAGTTAGTAATCAGTAATCATACGGTATCTAGTATTAAGTATGGGTGAGGGTGCCCTTAGTCATCCAGTCGCTATTCTCAAGTAATCCATCCACTCATGCAATTACTAAATCTCTTTCAATAACATAATGTATTATTGACAATCAATGAAAACAATTTATTTGTTAAGTCATTTGAATTGATTTTTTGAACACAAGCACTAAGCCGTATTAACAATTGATGTAAATATGATGCAGAGAAGTGAAAAGTACCAGTTGGTGTGAAGCAACGCCCGAGATGGGTTGGTTGCCTTCAGAGTGGAACAGAAGGTCCAACAAAGAACTACAGATCCAGTCCAGCTGCAGAAGACCTGTTCCAACCGTTGGCACAACTGACGCAACTCTGTACATCAGCTTATATTTTAATAAATGCTAACATATTTAATGAAGTTTCAACAATCTATAATAACTATGATACATTGTAAATAACAACGGATAATGTATCTATATCACTTTAATTGGGAGTAGTTCCCGTCATAAGCTTTGTTAAATCTAATCAACAATGACTTTTCATATTGAAAAAAGCCCAATTATACATTTTACAGTAAAGAATGTGAAAATATTACGTAATTAGATACGGTACCTTTGTTATTTGAAAATATGTAATTGCCTTTTTTATAGGTAGTATTTCCAATGGGTAATTTGAGTTGTATCCTAAACATGTTTATCAGAGTTACAGTTGAATTTATAAACGTAAAGAAAACATGATTACAGAAGTTCTGGGGAGCCAGAGCACTAGGGAACTAGGGAACTAGGGAACTAGGGCACTAGGGAGAAGTATTGTTAGGGAAAGACACGGAGAAAGTTGATAACAAATCATTACGAGCTACATTAACGTATTAAAGTTTCATTTAAGGAAACACGTATTTGCAAGATTGAATAGTTTAGTGATACTTTATTTAGTACTTCATCAACTGCAAGTGTATTTACATTAGAGTGCAAAATGCATGATAATTAATCATTTATCTCTATGTAACTTACTAAAAATATCAACAACAGTTTAACTTTAAACTCTGGTTAGACGTTAGACAACTGAACGTAAACTTTATAATATTTTCAGGCATTCAAAAGAATATAATTTTAAGCGGCACACATAAAAATTTACATGGAAAGTATTTTTTTTATCAAAAAATCACCATCTTGTAACAGCTGGGGTACCTCAACAAATCAACTCATCGTTTCAATCTAATTCCCACCAATTTTAAAAGTTCCTTACAACTAAAATGTTTTAAACTCTAATTTATAGTCACCTAGAGAATGATATTGCTATGCGGATATTTCATCAGGCTTACATCACTCTAATTATCTTCAGTCCTCCAATTTATAAAAAACTATCACTTCAACATTGTTCTTCTTATTATTAGGGTATCACTGTTCATTTTCATGTTCATATGGCCGCGGCCGGGCCATCTGATGTCTTCCTATGTGCAGGAGGGGTCTGGCTGGAAGTAGTGAAGCCCGTTTATCTGTGAACCAGACATTTCTAGCATTAGTGGGTGGAAAGTGTCACACAGAACTGATAAATACAAACAAAACCAGCAAACATCAATATACTATTGGGGTATCACTGTCATGTTTATGTGGCTCGGGCCGGGCCATCTGATGTCTTCCTATGTGCAGGAGAGATCTGGCTGGAAGTAGTGCAGTCTGTTTATTTATGAACCGGGCTTTTGTAGCATAAAACCAGCTAACATCAATATATTATTATGGTATCAATGTTCTTGTTCATGTGGTCTGGGCCGGGCCATCTGATGTTGTTCTGTGTGCAGGAGGGGTTGGCTGGAAATAGAGCAGGCCGTTTATCTATGGACTAGTCATTTTTTATATCAGCTGGTGGATCGTGTTACGTGTTAACAATACCAACAAACATCCATATACTATTGGGGTATCACTGTTCATGTTAATATGGCCGGTGCCAGGACATCTGGTATCTTCCTGTGTGCAGGAGGAGACTGTTTGTCCATGGACCGGACATTTCTAGGATTGGCGGGCGGAGAGTGTCACACAGAATTGAAAAATCTAAACGAAACCAGCAAACACCAATATACTATTAAGGGCGGTGCCGGGCCATCTGACGTGTTCCTATGTGCAGAAGGGGTCCGGCTGAAAGCAGTTCCCCCCCTTTTTATCTATGTCATTTCTAGCACTAGCGCGTAGAGAGTGCCACACAGATCCTATAAAATCAAACAAAACCAGAAAACATCTGTGTAGTGTATCACTGTTCATGTTTATATGGCCGCGGTCAGGCCATATGACGCCTTCCTATGTGCAGGAGGGGTCGGGCTGGAGGTAGTGGAGCATTAGCATTGGCAAGTGGAGAGTACTCTAATGGGAACTGCAACGCTGCGTGACGCAAGACCGGATTCCATTGAATGGTTAAAAATAATCTCAGCATTTAAAAGCAGCTACTATCAACGCTCCCACTATGCAAAGAAGTAAGGAATGTGGAAGTGATGAAGGCATCAGATACTTACAGTCATGTCGTACTCCGTGATGTAGGCAGGGATCTCCAGCTGGTCGGGCTCCATGACGGAGTAGAGGTACTCCACACCGGGCAGGTTGTGCACCTTCTGCTTGATGGCAGGCGCCATGAATGTGGTGAACCACCAGGTCATCATCTTGGTCCAGATCGTGGGGTGGACAATGTAGAAGGCTTTGAGATTCTTCTTGTATCTGGAGGGAGGAGATATTCCTTAAGATCTTGTGTTTGTGAAATATATCATAATCCTTTGAAAATCCAATTGCAGTGACATTTAAAAAATATTTAGTTCTGGGATTGTTTCCAAATTTTGACCACTGTTATGCTTGACAGCTGATCAAACAACCAAAAATAAAATTTGACTGAATGCTGACAGGTTGCGAATCGGCGATTTATGGGAACCTTTATTATTTGAAGTGGCAAAAGTAAAAAAATCTAAATTAATATCTTCGATGGCCGATTTGTTTCATTCAAACTGGGGGTTTCAGTGACCAAAACAGAAACTTACTTTTTTTTAAAATAAAATTGAGAGAATGAAAGATGGTATGGGTTATGAGTACTAACTTGTAAGGCAGTATGCTGTAAACCTCCTTGAGCCAGGCGAAGGAGGGATAGTTGGCCCCCGAGGTGAGGGTGTGGAAGTAGGCGATCACATAGTCCCCCTTCACAATGGGGTCCAATAGGGCTATCAGGTACAGGAGACACTGCAATATAAGATAACAATGGGTTTCATTCTAAATCCAACATACAAATTAACACCCTCCATGATAATGATTGTTTCCAAACCAACCATAAATCTTTTATCTAGACAAATGTGTAGCATTGTAGACATCCCATCTAAACGAGCATACATTTCTATGTATGCTCTTTCAGAAGGGACGGAGGGAAGAGGAGTGGTCCAAAATTAGAGCCCTGGGGTACCCCGTACCTAACCTAACCTGATTATACAATCTATATATAGACTAGTTCCGCTAGGTTGTGGGCTCTCCCGCTGCCATGAACTTCTCTGAAGAGGCCTCTGACTTGGAAATAATAGAGTAATAATGTACCTTGTCAAGGTTGAGGTTGTTGAAGGGGAACCACTTCCCCACGAACACCACGACGGGGCGGCCGAGGCGGTCCACGCCGCTCTGGTAAAGGCAGCCGATGCCAGAAACCTCCGTCAGATCCTCCGACTTTGCGCGTCGCAGCAGACGCTCGTATCTGCAACAAGAAATACAGAAATATAACAAATGTTTTCCAAATAATTTATAATATATTTATTCATTATATATTCTGAATAAATATCTATCCCTTTATTATTATTATTATTTATTGATCAGGCAGCATTCTGCTAATGCGCTCATATCTGAATTCACAATAAGTTTAACATTAATTGTAATAATTTTTTTTTTTTTAGAACCCAATCGAGCTTTAAATTGGTTTATGGAAACAGTGATTATCGCACGAACAAATTCACATATAACTTTGTGGGAGTAATGCGTTTTTAAGTACCAATTTAAAATATTACAGGTTGAAACTTTGTAGATGTAATGCGATTGTGACCAAATTAAAATATTACAGGCTGAAACTTCGTAGATGTAATGCGATTGTAACTACCAAATTAAAATATTACAGGCTGAAACTTTGTGTGGATAGTCTTAAATAACCCTGCTGAGCAAATACTATTGCAATAGTAGGCGTAAATTTTCTCTTTATTGTGTAGGCTCGAATTGAGTTGCAATAAATCGCGAAAAAGTATCTAAAAGTCTACATAAAAATAGGTAGTCTCAGTAAATAAGTTCTCACCAATTCAAGATAAAAAAGTTTTCTAATGAGTATTCTATCGTCACAATGGCATGAGAAAATTTAAAAAAACATTTATCTGTGTTGAAAACTCAATATAAAACCACTGCTGAAAAAACACTTCCATCAAAAAAATCCATCCCACTACATAACCTTTAATTCTAAATGTCAAAATATTAAAATCATGAAAGATTGAAATATTCTTAACTGTTCTACGATTTCATGATAATAATTTACATAATAAAACGTACTTGTACATTTTAATATTATTTAGGGATTTTGAAAGGTTAAACGTTTAATGTTCGCTGTTGCGTGATGTTACTGAGTACTGAGTCCCACGCATGAGATCAGTACACTCGATATTATCGTACTTTAAATCCCCTCATTCCCGCTGTATCTATTATAAATATTATTATTAATATCTTCAATCTTCGTTGTTCATATTAATTCGATAATAAAATTGGCAATACGCAATGCGAAAAAAAGTGCATGAACCGAGTGATATTCGACATTTCGCTGTCATTTTTCACTCAGTTGACACTTTTAATAACTAATCCTTTTACTAAGCCAGATGTTCTCTAGCTTGGTCGGGGAGTTACATTGGGAAAAGCGTAGTTGTGCATTGCAGGAGTGTTGAGCCAAAATATCAGCTGAACATATGATCAGTAGGATTGAGAACAACGGCTGAACAGAAATTTTGACTCAACACTGCTCAAATGCACAACTACGTTCTTTCCAACGGATAGGTGATGACTGGTGACGACTGAGTGATCAATCAATTTAAGGAAGGCTAACTACTGGATTAAGCTTTCCTCAGTAAATGACTAGTTATAAAAACTGTCGACAGAGTGCAAAAATATTCGCGACATAAGAGACGGTGGCATTAAACTCAAGCTTTACTCACCACTTTATTTTTGACATATTACATACGTTTGTTTAAAAAAATATAAAATATCGGTTTATGCATTACAGTATTTAAAAAAATATATGCATTAATAATAAATAAAATAATTATTTCGTGAATATTAATTTAATATTTAAAGTTTTTACCTTAATGTCATTTTATTATCTATGAAAGTGGGCGAGGCCAATTAAGTTAATCAACGGTAAAGATGTTTGGAAACAGGCGAATTGAACGTTACTGGAGAAATCACTTAACTGATCGGTACCAGAGATCGATTGTTCGAAAAGTTGGGAACAACGGCCGTAAGTTGTGTATTTAGTAAAAGCATCAATATTAAATTTGAAACGTACGATTAAGGCCTTTGTGTAGGTAGGAGGGTAGGTATTGTAAATTACGAGTATGGGGAGTTTTATGGAGGACCGAATATAACAGTCGGTATCACGGCCTTTTCCATATTTTGGATTTGAGACCAAAATGCCCAACCAATATATATATATTTATATATTTTAAATCAAACGATGGGCATAGCAAATATCTAGTACGGATGTGAACAATTTTATTTATTTGTGTTTTAAACTATAAAATAATTCGATGGCAACTAGGGTAATTAATTATTTGTTAGGTATTTAAAAAATATACACATTGTGCCCTACCTATTAAGTAAATATTTATTTATAAACGGACCATTTCCAATTACATCACATACATATTACACGAAGTTGATTCAAAGAGAAATGTTACTATATAGGGTAATTTAAAAAAATATGGGTTTAAAAATAAGAAGGATAAAGTCAAGTGAAGGCAGGAACAAAGTTTTGACGAAATATATAATAAAAATGAAAAGGATTAAGAAAAAAGCTTTTTGATCGACTTACATTAACAGTATAACAAAATTGGTTTGGAACAAAAAAAATTACATGTATACTATGCAATTTTTTTCAAATTTCGAATTTCGACCCAAACCTACCTTTTAGGAGGTTTTATTTTGAATTTCATTATATTAAAGGGTATTTTAAACTTAACTTAAATTCTTTAATGACCTATATTTTATCAATACAAATTTATAAAATATCTCACATCCGAAAAAAAATTTTGCTATACCTTCTGAATAGAAAAAAAATATAGTTTCGCTGTGTATTTTGTCCTCAAATCCAAAATAAAGTTGTGTGTAAAAAAGGCCGCGCGGTAGATTTATTTCAGGTCTTGCCGGCCTCTGTGTTTCCTCCAACCTATAACATGGTTCTCTGCAAGATCCATATTTCCTTATACTTCCTTCCTTTACAATACTTCCTTACTATCTTAATACTTCAATTTCAATACTTCCAAGATAAAATCAGCAAATCCCAAGATAAATAATTAAAACATATATTTCCATTATTAAGTGTGATTATCCGTATTTAAGTGTGACCTGTCAGGGAGCGGTCAACGGCTTCAGCTATATTTAGTGTCTAGATCTGAGTAGCCACGTACTTTCCAACTACCCTCACCGCCTTTTCCGTGAAAAAACATCCGGTGGGCGAATGAATAAAATATATATCGTAGGAACAAGGGGTAAATGTCAGACCTTCGCCCACGGGGAGACGTGGGAGCAACACGACAGGTGGAGAAATGTCAAGAAAGGTTAAGGAAGTCAAATCTATTCTATCTATATGGGCCAGTAAAACTAGTCCACGAATCAAACATGTTGCCTATCATCAATTGACATCCCAGCGGTGACAAAGCCACAACAACACACCTGATTTGGAATTTTCGTAGCGCTGGAATAATATTATTCTTCTCGAATAGTTAATTCTGTAGAAGATTATAAAAAGTGGTCTTTATTACGTTAATTATTATTCAATCAATAGCTCTTGCCTGTTTACACCATCCCCTTTTCATCAAGATTGTCTATTCCTAGCGATTCGGGATGAAAATGGACGTGTTCTATTTTGGTAGTTGGTACATGGTTGTTAGTAGCAATTTTCGTGCAGTTAAAGATGGCGGACGTTATTTGACATCTGTCATCTCTAATCGTTTTACGTAACTATATCACGTTAAATGTTTTTTTCAGTTTTATATTTTAAATATTAATAAAAAGATTACAATATGTATTTATTACTAATTGTGAATGTATATTACTGAGAGGTACTGTGAATTTTGCGTGTATGTTTGATAATTCGTGTATGTTTTTTAGGAAACCATACACGAGAAATTAACGTACTGTTGACTCATAGAATGAAGAACATTTATGTGTGTTAACTTTATGTTATAATATACTTTTATCAATTAATTAATAGACAGGGTTGTGGTAGCTATTGCTTTAGCCTCTGCGCTGTCGTGTTTTGGTGGTTTCAGGTAGGCAAGTTTGAAGAGGCAAAATATGAAAAAATCATTACTATAAATATTCAAACGAAGAACGGGTAAACACAAACATCGATTGGATAACGAACAAGCACGTGACGCAGCTCTCAAACGACAGTGACATATGCTTTCATGCTTGTGATACATGATTATGTTCAAAGTGTTGCAATTTTTTGACGATTTACTACCGTCTCAAAATATTATTTCTTGACTATTTGTGTAAAATCGTACGTATGAAAATAATGATCACGTAAAGCGAAGATTTTTCGTATGGGTCCCGATATGGGAATAGGTATGAAATAAAGGATGGTGTAAAGATAGCATAAGTCTGGTGATTGGAAAATCTGAAAACAAGGGTAGATACACGCTGGGGGCAGATTTTACAAGTAATCCAATAATTAGCGTCGTAACTTCCTTCTATTTCTATTCCAAGAGCAGTGGACGGTTGACAAGACGACAAGAGTGACGAGGGTTACCACAGCCACAACTGTCCGATACACGAAGGGAAGGTAATCAGAATTAGATTGACATGTTGGATCACGCTCTGCCCCGATATACTATCTATGTAGATTTATCTCTTAAAAGACATATTATCTTATTTTAGTTGCGGCAATCACAAGCTTTTGTTATCTCTGTAATACACAGTTAAAGGCAGTGGCGTAGCTATAGCGGGGGTGGGGTGGGGGTGGAGGGGTTACTTATTATTTACATTAGAGATGGTGCAAATAATATTGTTGTATTTTTCAGGAATGTAATCTACGAGTACACTTATATTTTTTCCTACGCAATACTGTTGCCAGTGTTAATAAATAATTAAAAATATTGTATAATGAGTATTGCTGATTAAAATTATCTTGAAAACGGGATTGAAGGTCGTATTCTAATAAACTTTTAGTACATTCATAACATATCGGAATACGTGTTAACCTGCACCTGCGTTTGTCCTGATAATATACAATGACGAAATGCGAAAATATTATAATTTGCACTTAACACTTGTTCCGAAGACGTCGCGATAACACATTCGTGTTTTAATGCAAGTTTATTAGGGAACCTGTCAATTCATTCTTCAAAGTCCTGCAATCTCGTTTTTAACCGTAATACAAATCATAAGAAGAGATTCTTAACAAATGAGCAATATTTTTTGTATCAGTTTTCTCCGCGTACCCGAATGGGCAACTTGCGCGCATTTTATAATGACTTGAAAAATAACATGTGGATGACGTTCCTACTAAGATTACGAAAATGTTACTAAAAAATTAAAAATTAATAGTTTTTTTAAATGATCCGTCTTAAAATATACCGATATTTTTTTAAAAAATTCCACTGATTTTATTTTTCAATATGGCATAACTGTATTTCGTTGTTTTTGACATCTACTTAAATATATTTGACTTATGTATTTGACATTACATGACATGCATGACATCGTGATTGGTTTGTTTATGATGACCTTATTTACATCACTTGTGCAAGTGCTGTTTTGAGAAATAATTAAGTAATCTTATGATTTGAAAAATGGCTGAAATTAGATGATTTGATTGTTGAGAGATGACGTTGCATTTTCCGCCCAAACTTGTGCTGTGACGAGCTGTCACGTCAGTCGCGGACAAGCTTGCGAATGTCATTGCATTTAACTTACATTGCATCAAATGGATAGTCATTTATGAACGCCCATAAGGTATTTTATTATGTATATGTAAGTAGTTATAATATGGACATGTTGATAAAACAGTAATTCTTTATTTCGCCATTGAGATATCCAATGTATTTCGCAATATATTCGCAAGAATTCCGCTGGATGCAAAGACTCTTTAAAAAAACAACACTTAATTATCCAATGGAGAAAACTATTTTTTTTGTTGCAATTGCAAAGTTTGTACATGATGTAGGTATAGTAGGTAAGTATAAATTTTAAAAAAAATCACAGTCCTCGCTAGGGTTTCCTGTTCTGAGACGGCCAGTAGTTTTTAAACTTTTGTATTTAGTTACAAGTTGTCTTTACATCGTCTTCATAATGTTTGTTTGCAGTCGGGGTTTAAGTAAACGGTGAACGGATAAATCATAACAATCATAATTCATCAAATCTTTAAAAAGTTATATAAAGTGATGAAACAAAAACTTTATTAACCGGGTTAGGTAGGTTGGGTAAAACATTTTTTTTCATCGTTTCTAATGACTTTATATCACTTTTTAAAAGTGTGTTGAATTGTCACTGTGTTGAGTTATCATGGAACCTATTAATTAAGTTCAATACAGAATTATAAAAAACAACAATAAAGAAATAAAAGCTGAAAAAAAAAATTTTTTTTTAAAGAATGGACTGTATAAAAAAATCAGTGTTAATAATATATGTATAAATGCACACAGGAATTTTATTTTAATTTTTTTTCTGAAAAAAAATAAAAAAAATTTAATTTTGCATGATTTAGAGTAAAGACATCTGTTATTCTGTACACAAATGTTAATAGTATTCCTAAAATTATTTAATGTCAAAAACTCAAGAAGACACTCCATCCCTAAACACGAGTTATTCTCAATTAGAGAGGTATTAATTAACAGCTTGCAACATTTACAATATACTTACCATTATGCAGATCATTTGAAATAACATACTGTACACCGTCATTGGACGGTTGGTATATATACTTAATATTAACCCTCTTTCTGCTGTACACTTACTGATTTACTTACTTACTTCTATCAACATATCTTATTTGTTACATTCTATCATTCTATTAATAAATATATATATGTATATATAATGTAATGTAATAGTAATGTACACTGTAACGCTGTCCGAAACGTTGGCTAAAGTAAGCGGTAGCGCAACACGGCGTAATACCCCAAAAATAAATCAGGATAAGAATAATACTTATTTAAGTATTCAAAGTCAAAATCTTAACACAGGATATATTATTTTCTTGATCAGAAAAGTTAGATAAGCAGGTATATAATATGCATATTAGTTGAAGCCGTTTTCACATTTAATATACCTATTTTATGTAAAATATTGAATTTAGAATGTCTTTATAACATATTGCGCATTTAGCCAGGTTGCTGTAGTACCTACCTATCATTTGATTTGATTATCTAATTG
Organism: Hesperophylax magnus; assembly: GCA_026573805.1. Classification (NCBI taxonomy): domain Eukaryota; kingdom Metazoa; phylum Arthropoda; class Insecta; order Trichoptera; family Limnephilidae; genus Hesperophylax; species Hesperophylax magnus. Next base: position 27,259,589 of record JAIUSX010000014.1, on the reverse strand, counting down.
TGAGAGCATTATAATTTATAGCGAGCGCGGCCTTGAATGTATGAGCAAGAATAATATTAAATTACGTATATGAAGAGAATGATTTCACTGCATTTTCTATAACAATTATTCCAATCAGGAAAAGTAACTTGTGATGGCATTTCAAACACAATTGATACCATATTAGTTACTGTGATATTCCACGAATCATGTATTTCATCACAACCATGTTCAGATATACTAATATTACTGATTTATTTTGCAATGCAATCTGTTATTCAGGTGTAACTAATTTAATTCAGTTTGTATTTCGGGGCGGTACCACGCGCCGCTTCAGACCACCGCGCAGAAAAGTCTCACAATAAGGCTGCGCGATTAACCGTTACCTTACTTTCGGACTTTTCTGCGCGACAGCCTGGAGTGGCGCGTGCTACCGCCGCGAAATACAAACTGAAAAACAGTAGAAGTGAACGAATAGAATGATCCGCTTCAAAGTGTACGTTTGCCAGAGCCTATTGGATAACCAACAGTTCTGCCATAAGTTATCCCTGATGGTTCGCTACATTTGGTACGACCGAATTCACGGGATGAGGTTTATCCTGGTATTGTTGGCGGATGCTTCTGACCGTGCCCACTGCCCTTTGTCCCTTTCAGGTCTGTTTCATGACTCTTTCAGACGGAAGGAATGCAGAAATCTGCCACCATAATAATGATGTGCCTACGTATTTAGTAAGTAATTTACAAATATTTATGTGCATTACGAGGGAAAAAAAACAATACAGGGCTCTAAATGAAGTAATCTACGGATAAGACTAGATTATTTAAATAGCTCCTCGGGTGTCATCAGCCATCGGCTGTCGGATCGTAAATAAAGGTGACCTCGGCCTACCACTAGCACAGGGTTCCATGCTGACTCAACACAGTGACTATTCAACACACTTTTAAAAAGTGATATAAAGTCATTAAAAACGATGATTTTTTTTTTTAACCTAACCTAACCTACTTAACAGACTTTATATAACTTTTTAAAAATGTGATGAATTATCATTTTGATGATTTATCCGGTCACCCTAGCACAGCACTAGCCCCAGTAGGTACTAGTACTGAGTGCCGGCCTTTGCTTTGCTACTGACGACTGGCGAACTAATTTACGGTTAGTTGTAATTAGCCAGATTTCAGCTGTGAGGATCCCACTATGTCGACGTTTGACTCAAACTGAAATACATTAAGGCGTAAAATGTTAAATATAAGTGAATCTACTGCCAAGTACTTAGATCTGGGAATTCTTTGACAGTTTCAAATCAATCATCCAAAGACACTGGGATTTCCCGCCGCGGGAGAAGGGGTTGTTTTATTGTCTGGCTGTCGGGCGGAAGAGTTATTGTTCTCCAATAGGGCGCCGGACGCTGGGCGGGAGCGGGAGGTGAGGGATGGTTGGGAGGAATCCCAATGGATTCATATAAAAAAACACCACAGCAAATATTGTCTCCAGGGGCGCACTGGAAATCAAATAAGGTACGGGAGTTTCATAAAGTATTTTCCATATCAGGCCTACCATGCTTTTTTCTAAGACTTCACAGTGAACAAAGATAAGAAATTTACAAAATACGGCAAAAAGTGTCGATAAACTAACGACTAACGGGTGTTTTCTTTTGACATTTTTATATCAATAAAAAACTAAAAAAATAACCATATTTAATCTTTAAAAAAGAAATATAACAATAATCTAAAACAAGCTATTTCTTTAAGATATATTACTTCAAAAATAAAAAAAATCTTTAAACACTAAATAATATTATTTAAGATTTTCACGGCCAAAAGTATTTTTGTTATTTGTTTTTGGGGTGTTATGCCGTGTTGCGCTAACTCCTTCTTTAGCCAAAGAAGGAGTTTCTTTGGCTAAAGAAGGAGTTAGCGCAACACGGCATAACACCCCAAAAACAAATAACAAAAAAACTAAATAATATTAATATATTTCCAAGCATTCCAAAGATCAAACCATCTGGACATATTTGTATAGAAATAATGAATTATTGTAGCTTGTAGCTAGCAAAGAACTGAATATGGCACTTATGTCAGAAATTAGGCTTTACATCTGTCCGAAACGAACCGAGTGATCGTTTTACTGCTATAAAAACACTTAATCCACCATGTTTGTTGGGAAATGCAAAAAAAATAAAGTGGCCGATATGGCAGAAGCGAATAATTTTCCAGCCTACCTTTGTATACGAGGTAATTACAAAACTAGATCTGAAGAATGGAAACGAATAATGGCTTATTCCACTTAAGAGATATTTATTCTATCTTCTGTACACGTTGTCAAATGAAAGCATTACAACGATGCAGAGAATGCATCGTGCTTTACAGTTTTACGACTTCCTCGCATAATCTTTATTACGTACGACTGAATAACCTCCCGATGCTATCAAAGATAGCTACGCGCTCGAGGACTATAGAATAAGGATTGTTTTCCTTATTGTATATCGAGGACGGAGCGTGAACCGAAGAGTAACAAATCGATGGAACAACCTTCAAACAGATTTTCAATGCCTGAAAACACCGCTCGCTTCATACGGTTAACATGTTTGTTTTATTATGCCCATTTAGAAAATCACTTAGAACTTTCTGTCAATTATTTCCAATCGATAGACGTAATTTTCGTATCTGGATTCCTGTCTAAAACATTTATATTTCGGTTTCCAGAATAGAAAGTTCTACACGTTCGATGGTTATAAATCTTGAAAAGATCGCTCCGTGGCACGCGATCGACTTAAACTTAAACATACGGAATCTACGATATCGAAGGGGCGAGCGAGCTTTCACACACATCGGGGCGGGTGGCAGTGGGGGTGGGGGTGGCTGGTGGTACAATAATATGATGTACAGAATATTTAACAATGGGATAAAGCGCTCGGAATAATGTTGAGACTTGAGTGCCTAATGTCATTGAATGAAACACAGTGTTTAGGGAAGAAAACAGGTACGGAATACTTAAGAACCAACTACCTGTTCTTAGCTTATTATATTCGTATTGATTTCACGTAAAGGCATAGAACTCGAAGTGATTTAGAAAACAGTTTTCACAAGGCGAGGGTGCGCTAAAACTAAAACTGATAAAGTACTTGTAACCTTGACAAAGAAAGGCCTCAGATGTGGAGAGTAGATAGGCGGCGGCCTAACGCGGTAAAGCTGTAAACGGGTGAACAGCGGAAATTCCAGCCTACTAACTCTAGACTTGGCGTGACCAGCAATCATTAGGGAGCTTTCGGACTTGCCCTGTTACGAGTATATTTTCATTCTAAACCATTGTCTCGACGTTTTACGATATTTTAAGGGATAATTGTAAATTGAATTCCAGCGATAAGAAGCGGCCGGCAATTTATTCATCTGTGGATGAAATCGTATTGGAATATTTAGTTTTGTGATTGTATTTTTGCTGGCAGCGAGTCCCGTGTTGCCTGCTCGTTATTATAACACGAGCCAAATGAGCGAGCTGTATAAACTGCTTTTAAAGAAATAAATTTCAAAGTCGAAATAAGGTTGTACAGAAAAATGACTGAAAAAGCCTTTTCTGTAATGTCGTTTAATTAATGGGTTCCGCTCTTTTACGAAATTCAGCGAATTATTTAACAAAAGAGGCTGTCATTGCATTTGATAAGAGTTTTTCCTAAATAACTTGTGCGACATTTTCCAACCCTGCCTCTTCCTCTCCCCCAATCACCCCCCACTCCCCACCCTCTACGCGAGAGGGAATGACGTCAGGAGGACACGTGACGCCGTGTACCGCGTCACACCGAGAGAATTCAAGTTTCTCATATTATTTTCCCAATGGTAAACGTCGCAATAGGGAATAATATTGTTTCAAGTAGTTTCGAACAATTTTCCCCGACAATGTTAAACTTTTGTTCAAAATATAAAATGATCTTAATATTGACGCCGAAATAATTAAAAACTTGTACCAAGAACATATTTCTTTATAGGTGCTGATCTCAGTTCTGCACATCAACCATTACAATAATATGTAGGCACTGGGAGAATATTTAGGTAGCTACGGACATGATCGGAAAATTTAGAAACTCTATTTTTACGATATATCACCTCAAGGGCACTATACAGAGCTAGGAGTTAGTTCAGCACAGAGCCAAACGGCGCCTAGCGCTAGTAAAAATCTCAAGGGCGCTGTATTACGTGTTAGGTATTATCATCTCTTTGGTGCCTTGACAATTCGGTAGCTGGAGCGGACTGCTCCAATTGCGCCTGCACAGGACAGGTAAGTAATAAAATAAATGTTATTATTTTACGTAAGAATATCACGTAAAGCGGGCAAGATGGGTAACAATTTTATTAATCTAGAGCACCTGAAATGGGTATTCATAGCACTAAAATAAGGGATGTTTTAGAGTATTTATTGGTACCTAAATAAAATTATCAAAAACTAACGTAATTCTATCATTACCCTCCAGATAAACTGTAACAATTTCAATTTCTTTAACTTTTCAACTCCATTCAAAATATTAAACTCCTAACCTTCCGTGAACGAGTAATGTCAGCCTTAAATATTCAATAGGTACAACGATGTATTTTAATATTTTTCGTCAAACCATAACATTTTCACCCCATGAATTTTGCAAAAATTTTATGCATGTCAGTAAACGTATTTGATTGAAAATTTTTAAGGGTCTAGGAGTGGAAATATCTATAGGGGATGATATATTCAGGAGCGGGCACTAAACTTCGAGTGTAAGCCTCTCCGCTCCCGACAATATCTACACAAGTCATATATTATGCAATATACATACCAACGTTTCAGGGCCGTCTCGTGATATTTCAGAACAAAATTATTGGAATTTTTATAGACGAAATGTTTTTTTTTTTTTTTTTAATTTCATATTTAAACTTTTGGAATGAAAACTATGGAACTAATAATCTTCAGATTATGTTGAAGTATCGCCCACTGGAAGGGAATAAATAATTTATTAATTTATATCTAGCTGAAGCTCCCGGCGTTGCCGGACTTTAGACACAGTTTATCGAAATCATATGTAGACATTAATTTTCCTCTTATTTTGAACGTCAAGTGTGCGAAATTTCATCGAGATGTCTCAAAATTCTTCTCTAACTAACTAACTAACCATCACGCCGTTTCCCGCAGGGGTAGGCAGAAAGGACGGACCTCCACACAACTCGGTCTTGGCACACACTCCTTGCCTCATTCACATTCATACATCGTCTCATACATACTCTTCTATTATTCTGACTCTTGACATGGTCCGACTCAAGTATCTGATTCACTTGAAATTCTTCTCTAACTAACTAACTAACTAACCATCACGCCGTTTCCCGAAGGGGTAGGCAGAAAGGACGGACCTCCACACAACTCGGTCTTGGCACACACTCCTTGCCTCATTCACATTCATACATCGTCTCATACATACTCTTCTATTATTCTGACTCTTGACATGGCCCGACTCAAGTATCTGATTCACTTGAAATTCTTCTCTAACTAACTAACTAACTAACCATCACGCCGTTTCCCGAAGGGGTAGGCAGAAAGGACGGACCTCCACACAACTCGGTCTTGGCACACACTCCTTGCCTCATTCACATTCATACATCGTCTCATACATACTCTTCTATTATTCTGACTCTTGACATGGCCCGACTCAAGTATCTGATTCACTTGAAATTCTTCTCTAACTAACTAACCATCACGCCGTTTCCCGAAGGGGTAGGCAGAAAGGACGGACCTCCACACAACTCGGTCTTGGCACACACTCCTTGCCTCATTCACATTCATACATCGTCTCATACATACTCTTCTATTATTCTGACTCTTGACATGGCCCGACTCAAGTATCTGATTCACTTGAAATTCTTCTCTAACTAACTAACTAACTAACCATCACGCCGTTTCCCGAAGGGGTAGGCAGAAAGGACGGACCTCCACACAACTCGGTCTTGGCACACACTCCTTGCCTCATTCACATTCATACATCGTCTCATACATACTCTTCTATTATTCTGACTCTTGACATGGCCCGACTCAAGTATCTGATTCACTTGAAATTCTTCTCTAACTAACTAACTAACTAACCATCACGCCGTTTCCCGAAGGGGTAGGCAGAAAGGACGGACCTCCACACAACTCGGTCTTGGCACACACTCCTTGCCTCATTCACATTCATACATCGTCTCATACATACTCTTCTATTATTCTGACTCTTGACATGGCCCGACTCAAGTATCTGATTCACTTGAAATTCTTCTCTAACTAACTAACTAACTAACCATCACGCCGTTTCCCGAAGGGGTAGGCAGAAAGGACGGACCTCCACACAACTCGGTCTTGGCACACACTCCTTGCCTCATTCACATTCATACATCGTCTCATACATACTCTTCTATTATTCTGACTCTTGACATGGCCCGACTCAAGTATCTGATTCACTTGAAATTCTTCTCTAACTAACTAACTAACTAACCATCACGCCGTTTCCCGAAGGGGTAGGCAGAAAGGACGGACCTCCACACAACTCGGTCTTGGCACACACTCCTTGCCTCATTCACATTCATACATCGTCTCATACATACTCTTCTATTATTCTGACTCTTGACATGGCCCGACTCAAGTATCTGATTCACTTGAAATTCTTCTCTAACTAACTAACTAACTAACCATCACGCCGTTTCCCGAAGGGGTAGGCAGAAAGGACGGACCTCCACACAACTCGGTCTTGGCACACACTCCTTGCCTCATTCACATTCATACATCGTCTCATACATACTCTTCTATTATTCTGACTCTTGACATGGCCCGACTCAAGTATCTGATTCACTTGAAATTCTTCTCTAACTAACTAACTAACTAACCATCACGCCGTTTCCCGAAGGGGTAGGCAGAAAGGACGGACCTCCACACAACTCGGTCTTGGCACACACTCCTTGCCTCATTCACATTCATACATCGTCTCATACATACTCTTCTATTATTCTGACTCTTGACATGGCCCGACTCAAGTATCTGATTCACTTGAAATTCTTCTCTAACTAACTAACTAACTAACCATCACGCCGTTTCCCGAAGGGGTAGGCAGAAAGGACGGACCTCCACACAACTCGGTCTTGGCACACACTCCTTGCCTCATTCACATTCATACATCGTCTCATACATACTCTTCTATTATTCTGACTCTTGACATGGCCCGACTCAAGTATCTGATTCACTTGAAATTCTTCTCTAACTAACTAACTAACTAACCATCACGCCGTTTCCCGAAGGGGTAGGCAGAAAGGACGGACCTCCACACAACTCGGTCTTGGCACACACTCCTTGCCTCATTCACATTCATACATCGTCTCATACATACTCTTCTATTATTCTGACTCTTGACATGGCCCGACTCAAGTATCTGATTCACTTGAAATTCTTCTCTAACTAACTAACTAACTAACCATCACGCCGTTTCCCGAAGGGGTAGGCAGAAAGGACGGACCTCCACACAACTCGGTCTTGGCACACACTCCTTGCCTCATTCACATTCATACATCGTCTCATACATACTCTTCTATTATTCTGACTCTTGACATGGCCCGACTCAAGTATCTGATTCACTTGAAATTCTTCTCTAACTAACTAACTAACTAACCATCACGCCGTTTCCCGAAGGGGTAGGCAGAAAGGACGGACCTCCACACAACTCGGTCTTGGCACACACTCCTTGCCTCATTCACATTCATACATCGTCTCATACATACTCTTCTATTATTCTGACTCTTGACATGGCCCGACTCAAGTATCTGATTCACTTGAAATTCTTCTCTGGGATGGGAATAGAGGGTGAAAGTGGTTTTCGAAATTACATGTAGCCCTTCATTATGTTTTGGGAATAGAGGGTGAAAGTGGTTTTCGAAATTACATGTAGCCCTTCATTATGTTTTGGGAATAGAGGGTGAAAGTGGTTTTCGAAATTACATGTAGCCCTTCATTATGTTTTGGGAATAGAGGGTGAAAGTGGTTTTCGAAATTACATGTAGCCCTTCATTATGTTTTGGGAATAGAGGGTGAAAGTGGTTTTCGAAATTACATGTAGCCCTTCATTATGTTTTGGGAATAGAGGGTGAAAGTGGTTTTCGAAATTACATGTAGCCCTTCATTATGTTTTGGGAATAGAGGGTGAAAGTGGTTTTCGAAATTACATGTAGCCCTTCATTATGTTTTGAAGGTCAAGTAATAAATCTCGCAATAAACCTGTAGAATTGTATAAAAAAAACAAACCCACACCGGGACACTGTTCTTTTTATACATAAAAATATAGATTTATACTACATTTCTAGAATTTTCATCATCATTGTACTTTGTATAGGAAGGTAAATAGATGTGTATATATTTTTGTTAGAGACAATGAGAAGAAGAATCACGTTTCGCCACTGCCACAAACTCCCGCGGGCCACTGAGAGCCATTTAATTATTTGATAGGCTTTGTGAGGCGTGCCCACCGGAAGCAGGAAGTGGGATGCAGTGGGGTGAGTGGAGGGGGGAGCGCTCCGGGGCGGACATTAATCACGGCTGGGAATTGAAAAGGCAAGGCCCAAAGCGGATAAAGAGTGAAAAATTAACGCCATCATACTAAACTAAGTGAAGCCATTCTTGGTCCACTCCACCCGGCGGGGCGGTCATTTATTTACAACAATAGGTAAACAAAAATATTTCCTAATTATCGTCATCGTAATAAAGTAGTAATAAGCCATGTCATCGTCATCAGTAGAGCCGGGACGGGAGGGTGGTCATTAGAACAGGCAAGGGCGTAGCTATAGCATTCATACGGGGGGATTCGGCAAGGGAAAGGAGGGAGGGGGGGGGGTAGAACATTTATTAGAAGTTTTTGGGACTAACACCCCTCTATATATGTGCCCTTGGGAACAGGCGAAAAAATAACAGGCTAAATTAAGATACACAGATATTATGAAGTAATTGAGTGTTTTAATTTAAAATATATTTTTTTAAAAGAAGCTTAAAAAATATGTCAAGAACACATCAGATCAAGGACAATTGCTGCAGAACAATAAAAAAATATTGATGAAAAAATATTTTGAGCAATAACACTTTTAAAAACATTTTTCGTGAACTTTTTTTACCAGTTTTATAAAGCTATCAAATTGTGTCTGAATTTTTGACACTATTGAGTTCCAATTTTGAAAATGACACTTAAATTCAGTACATTTGGAGGAGGCCCATCACTTCCCCGTCCTGTTTTGGGTACATATGGTACCCCTTGAGGGCTCTCGCAAGGACGCAATTTTTTTTTGATAAAACGAGTCTACATTTAAAATTTTAAAATTAAGACCTCCAAATGTCCGTGCATACGATGTTATTCGCAGTATGCAAGTGCTGCGCATTAGTGGATGTTGGTAATATCTAATCTATTGTTTAGTTAAACAAATAATATTTACATTGTAAATAGAAAATAAAGAAAAGAGAAATAATAAGCAGCCTCCTGCGAGATTGGTAAATGAAAGGAACACATAATTAGATGTTTGCCTCTGCGAATGGTGGGGGGTATAGCCACCCGCTCACAGGCAGTCCCAGGGAGAGCATGCAGGGCATTGGGTAGGCCTCACGGGGACCAGGTTCCGCGCCCTTTAGCCGGAAATCCGGTTGTGCCTCGAATTGGGGAGGGGACAATCCCGAAGACCACGAGGAAAAAGCGTTAAACTCAGTACAAATCCGACTTCATTGAATCAGATTTACAATTACCCAGACAGACCTACAAGCGAAATTAGCATGTTTGTGAAATCAGCAACTGTAGCCTACCCCTTTTCTTGCACGATGGAAATGAAGAACTTGCGGATAATCACCAAAAAATGCTACATTATTGTGACAGTGGTTTTTCTAATATTCACCCAAGTCGTGCACCAAAACTCATAATATTTTAATTGCAAATATCAAGGAAAACCAACAACCCTTTTCCTAAATAAACTACTTTGACAGGTAAGTAACTGTGCACTATGCAGTAGGTATATACAATTATCTATAATGTCCATTTCGCACGGTAAGTAGATATTGCGTGATACGATTAATGCAGGAACTCATTATCAAAAGAAGAATGCGGAATATTTTTATAACTCCCGTGGAATTAATTCAACAGCCTACACCCGCACATCGTACGACTGTGTTATATTATGCATTACACACAATCGGATAGTTCCCATCCTCGGCATTGTTACCTTCGCGATGCTTATTTGCAACATTTAAATAATTAACAGCGGGTAATAAAAAATATACTGCCACTAATATGCAAATCTCCGATGCTATCAAAGCGTTAACATTTTACAAACAAATGGTAAATAAATAGCCACATAACGTGATAAACTCCTTCAACAAAATATAATCATCATGTCTGTAGGAGCAAACTTTTGTACTATGGTAGGAAGTTTATTTTATTTATAACTTACTGAAATTCCTGGCTTTGCCTGAGCTTTGTAGAGTTTTTTCGAAATATAATGTAGACAATGACCTTTCTCTTGTATTGAAGGCCAAGTGTACAAAATTTCATCAATCTCGGAATAAAACTGTAGATTTGTATTAAAGCAAAACCACGTCGCTCAACTTTTATCCACCACGGGCACAGACACGCTCCTTTATACGGGGTGTTCCAATACGAGGTGTTATTTTGATATTCAAATAAGCTTTTCCCGTAAAAGATGGTATGGTTTCGTTGCTTGTGTGGCACGTAGCGCCGTCTTGTTGAAAGTAAACGTTGTCCAGAACAATACTATCCAATTCCGGCCATAAAAGTCATTAATCATCTCTCGATAGAGCAATCCATTCACCGTAACTGTTGCTCCAGCCTCATTTTGGAAAAAAGTAAGATCCAATGTCTCCGCCGAACCATAAACCGCACCAAACAGTCACACGTTGAGGATAGAGAGGCTTTTCAACAATAACTCTTGGGTTTTCCGAGCCCCCGATGCGACAATTTTGTTTGTTGACGAAGCCACCGAGGTGGAAATGGGCCTCATCACTCAAGATGATTTGCATTTGATTCACTCAAGTGAATTTTTAATAATTTCAATGTGTTGTTGAAGCGTGTATCGCTCCATTTTTATTAATGGCGTAGTTTCTACTTGTCAAATGTCAAAAAATGACAGCTTAAAAAGTAATATCTACCGAAATAGCGGGCTATTCAAAATAACACCTCTTATTGGAAAACCCTATATATATAAATTTTATAAAATAACAGATCAAATTTTTTAAATAAATAGTGCATTGCAAATGATCTTAACACTTCTTATTTGTATGAGTCAATTAAAATAAATACAATGTATTCTTCGATACACGGACTTACTAATATAAAATTTTGCTAATTTATTAAAAATCTCTTCAAATTATTCGTAATCCGGTTAAAAACGGATTTCAGGCCTTCAACGAGTGAATTGATAGGTTTCCTAGTAAACTTTCAGTAAAACACAAATGTTCTATCTCAATGTCGGAACAAGTGTTCATAAAAATTGTAATATTTTCACATATCGTCGATGTATATTATCAGGACAAATGCAGGTGCATGAACACGTGTTCTGATATATTAGGAACGTACTAAAAGATTATTAGGAAACGACCTGCAATTCCGTTCTCAAACGGACTTTGATAAATCAACAATACTCATTTATCCTGGTAGTATGCATTATAAATTACAAGCCGAAAAGTTCTAAATGAATTTATACCCTTATTTAAAAATTAGTTTTCTATAATTAAAAAACAATAGATATATAATCATATCGCTGATAGCTAGCGGTAGTAAATAGAAATTGATTAGTACGATTGAGAGTTCGAAATTAGTTTGATAATGCATCATGCAAGCTAGAAATATTTTAATGAATCGGTTAAAACATTTCTAGCTTCTGCCACTCTGCCACCCTAAGAATATTGGAAATGATAATTATCCCTGATTTGTGAATATTTTTAGTTTATAATATTAGTTCAATTTATTTATGAATAGATTTGAATCAGTTAGAAACATAAATGTTACTATTCCTCTATTTTAATTTTTTATTTGAGGAAGAACAATAACCCTGGAAATGAAAACTACCGGTTATGTTATGTTATAACAAGCTTTGTCTTTAATCGTGGGTAAGTGCATAGTGCATGTTAAAAAGTATGAAGCAGAGGGGGTTCCTTGGTATGTGCATTGCAATACATATCTTCAGTATTCATATAACGTCATATGTAACCCAGTCATCGATATACGAAAGCTTTGAGTTGTCTTCCAGTACAAGACTCCCGTACAAACGAGTCGTGCATATTTCTGCATACTGCACGGAGACGGAAGCGGCCGGTAACGAGACAGCTCGGTCTGCAGAAACGGTGACCTGAGCGAGAAAAATTTCGCTCATAACACGAATCACGTGTTGGAGCAGTGCAGATATATAACTCATCCCGTGCACTATAGAAGCATGCGCGAAGCCCCTTGCATTGCATCTGAATTTTGCACCACTTCATGCGTAATCCAATTCGTCTGGAAGCAATTCGTTTAGGCAAACTAAAAAACAACGCTTTAACATTCATACATTGGCACTCGTGCGCGGTGAATTTAAACGGTTTTGCGATTTTCAGCGATGAATTGATGATTTTACAAACGCTGACGGATCATTATTATTTAATCAATTATTGTAAAGATGTAACATAGTGGAGTAAACGAATTGCAGCACCCCCATTAATTAATTTTCAACACCTATATTAGATCCTAGGCACATGTTAAAAGTGAAATGCACTGCTGGAAATTTCAGTCACGAGCCGCCTCTGGTAGGAACATGATATTATTGTTATTCGGTAGATTTGTGATTGCATTGCTTAGAGGGGATTTCAGGGAAAGGTACATTTTCGTTACAATTAAAATAATTATGATTCTCCGATGCAGCAATTCACTGAGTAATACCAGCGCTAAAAACCGTAGAAGGCCGCTATAGAAGGCGGATCGATTCTTACTTTGGCGGATACTATTAAGTTTATAAGTTTTTTTACAGAAACGTAAAGCATGTCCAATTTTTTTAATTATTTAAAAGACAGGTTACAAAAAACCTAAAAAATATTTAAATTCGTCCTACTCCCATCATTATAAGCGCAAAATATTGCTTGTGCAATGATGTAGGACTGAGCTAGTATGGCATTGAACTCGGGACACCTGGGTGGGAACCCGAAGCGTTTGTCCAACAATTTACTTAACGGTACATATTACAATTTTTTAAGTATATGTATACCTTAAGTGCTTTGTTGTCCAATTATGAAAAGAATCACTTGTCGTGGAAAAAACGCTTTATTGGTTATAAACTTAATTAAAGCCATTAGATAACGTTTTATCTATTGCAAGAAAATGTATTCACACAGTATCGCTGCGATATTCACTTTCGAAATTAATTATTGATTAGTGCTTCAACGGCGAAATTTAAATCAGAGAGAGACATTTACGTTGACATTTTTTACGAGAAAATATTCGTAGATGTTTGTATGGTTACAACTATATATTCCTTTCCTATATTTCTTTACAAAGCAAACATACTAAAATGTAACGCCCTCCCTAGAGGATTTGCTGAGATCCAGGGGAGCGGTGGTAGCCTCTAGGGCAAACGGGGTGCGGAGAGAGGCTCCAAGAGGGCGGCGAAGGGCTGAAATGGGTGTCAGGTGAATAAAAAATAACATTTTCCTAAAATAAATGAAATCAATTAAGTCGCATTTACATCACTGCAAGAACCTTGAAAATTAACCGTTCTATTAGTGATCAGGTATTATTATTGATTGGTTAAAACTTTTTTTATCACATAGAATATACTTACACATAAAAAACTGTTTTTTTTTTTTAAATTTAGAAGTAGGTATAGCATTCTCAGAATATCCACCCACTTCCGGGGCAAGGGGAGGGTTGAAGAAAAATATATACAAGATTGGGAACTTCTGTTCTAACGTAAGAAATATTTATTATTCTAATGAAGGCACTTTACAATGGATACAAGAAGATAATTTTATATGAATAATTATTTAACGCAGGTAAGGGTAATATTGGATTCCTGAGCAAATACCAGCATAATTGTTATTAATTGCCTTTGCCCGACGAGTACAATAATATTATGCACATTAAAAAAATCATGTTGAAGGTGATACGCAATTCCTCATATCCATGTAATTAAAATAATTATGACAGGACAGTGGCACTGGCACTCGCATTGGTACTGGCACTGGCACTGGCACTGGCACTGGCACTGGCACTGGCCCTGGCCCTGGCATTGGCACTGGCCATCACTTCATTCAAACAACAATCAAACAATTCCCTTCCGTTATCATTCAATAATTTTCATTCATTTATTTTGATGTACGTCGATAGTAGATAATGCAAAATCTGCTCAGAAAGCGTCACACAGTAAAATTATGTTAACCCCATCAGGCCTCTGGCATATTGACCATTATATTTCTTAATTAATGTGTATTTCCCACTTTGCAATAAAATCCAAATAAATGGAGTTTTTTTAACGTATCCGAAACTAAAAACTGTTTTTGAAAGGATATAAAATAAGATAAAATTTTATTCAAGAAATAAACATTTATTTTTGAAAAATAACATTTTTGAATACAAACACCTTTTTTAACGTCTAAACAGTGAACTAAAATTAATACTACATCTCACTTTATTATTACAAATAAAATTTAAAATATCTGAAAAATTCACAAAGCTTCATTATTTTTCTCAAATTGCGGTTGGAACCTTTGATTTCATAGAAGTGTATACTTTGATTATTCTATCTTCTAGATTAGAATATAAAGTGTAGTGTTTTCTCTTTCTAACACCGTTTAGATCACGTTTTAGACAGTAAGGGAAAACAATTTCCATGAGACCAACTGTTCCCAAAAGCGAACAAATTGACTCCAGGGGTAATAGCTGTTTGTTCGCAAAATCGAACAAATTAGCCTTAAGATATTATTTGTTTATGTATGACCGAATTACGAAAAAAGATACATGAAAATAAAGCGATTCCGACATAAGTGTAATCATTATTAAAACTTAAAATGAAAAACTGAGGTGGTCTGTCCAAGTAGAGTGGATAGATAAGAATCGAATTTACGTACAAGACGAGCAATGGATGAAATAAGAAGTAGGGGACATCCCAAAAATGCATGGCAATATCAACTAAACCAAATATACAAATTTCCATACTTAGTACATTGGGATATTGCGTGATGGTTATGTAGTTATAGTGACTTATTTTTGGGGTATTATGCCGCGTTGCGCTACCTCCTTCTTCAGCCAACGCTTCGGACAGCATTACAGTGTCCATCACAAGGGCAGATGTATTATGTAGTTAAAAAATACAATTAAAAAAGCGCACTCGCATATACTTTACCCGGCTTACTCATAATATTGCGCAATGAAAATGTAATACCGTAGTAAAACTCATTTGCAGCACTATCAGAGGATTGTTTTAAATCGAAATATCGATTTACCTAAGCAAATACGGAACGCATAATCTAATTGACCAAATTTCTAAACAATTCAACACAGACCGAGACGCAAATGTCCTCTTAAGGAATTTAAAGTTAGCAACTAAACGTGAAATGCGAAAATAACCGTGTTTTTGAGGATTAGAATAAAGTGGTACCAGTTTAAAAAATCTTGCATGAATATGAGTAAATATTTTAACCCAAGCAATATACGGCACAATTAAGCATATAGATATACAAACGCTGCAGCGGCATATTAGGGAAACTTTATAAGTAAGACTGTACGAGTGCAAATAGTTGTTTACAAATTATTGACATTCGCTTTGGAAAGTAGACAGATCTCTTGAAGCGTTCAGTAGAGGCGAAATATGGCCTCGTTTAAGCAATGAGAAAATTAATAATCCGCGGTAAACAAGAATAACAGTTAATCATTGAAGCTAATATTAACAACTCTCAAACGAAAAATATGAAACAGAAAATCAGAAAAAGATTCGGTCGTTCCTACGAAATTAACCCGAATCCTGTTGTGCCATTTCTGAATCTTCAATGATTAAATATTACATTTTGAGATTTTACTCATACTATATAAAACAAAGAAAAATAGTGCTGTTGTAGTAACTGGCATATCTAATACAATAATTTATTGGAATAGGGCTGTTGAAGTGATCGGCATATCTAATACAATAATTTATTGGAATAGGGCTGTTATAGTAATCGGCATATCTAATACAATAATTTATTGGAATAGGGCTGTTGAAGTAATCGGCATATCTAATACAATCATTTATTGGAATAGTGCTGAAGGAGATGTAGAAGAGGAAGGTAGGGGAGTACCTGGCAATTCAGATCTGGTCACCAAACACGGCTAAAGCCATTTAAAGCAACGTTTCAATACTGAATGGCGGTCTTACACCAGGGCGATACCGAGAGTATTTTCTACTCTGGAACGTGTCCCAAGTAGACTACATATTATTTTTAAATGAATAAATTGTGAAATAAAACAAAATAATCCAATAAAATTTACTTGCACACGCCGAGATTTGAACGCGCGACCGTCGGCTTGCTAGTCGGGAGCCTTACCACTCGACCACGGAGGCAATCAATAGCAGAAGACATAATACATGTGGTACTTAGCAGAAGTAGTTCAATTTAGTGGTAAGTAGTACAGACTAGTATAATTTTGAGCACATTTTTGCCTACGTCTCCCCTCTGTATATTTAATGCCATAAATAAATTCATAAATCAGTTGAGATCATTGCATATGTTTTACCTAATACTTTATAATATAAGTTTATGTTGAAATTTTGTTATCCATTCGAGCGATTGTTTGTATATATACACTCGGCATCACAAAAATCGCACATTTGAGAAATCTTGTGAGACAATAAAGCGATCGTCTCTTTCAGATTTGCAGCATCGCCATCGTCGCCCTGATCCACCGCTCCGGATGAAGCCACCAGTCTCTTGAAACCGTTGGAAAACCCGTCGTGTAACATCACACTGTCGCATCCCTGATTGCAGTAGTGCCACCATTTGAGCGGCTTCGTCGGCATTGGTGTCCATTTTAAGGGGTTGTTTTCTAGAGCTAATTATTCATGTGTGTCCTCTTCATCGTTCGGATAGTGAATGACCAACATTTGACTTAAACTGCTACTGCTAATTTTATAGCCCAGGAAGATAACACAAGTTGTGGCACCTGTAAAGAGTATGTGTGTAACATTTTTTTAACGTTCCGTACTCGGAAAATTGTATCGTTTATGAAATGAAACTATTGTCTGACAAGAGGTCGTTAAATGTACTTTCAATTGATATCAATATGTTTGGATTAGATGTATTGGCTCGGGGCTCGAGAAATCTTAGGTTTGAAACTTATTTTCGAAGATGTGTGCTTTTTGTGATGCCAAGTGAATATATATATAAATAAATTTTCCATTTTATTTAATTGATATCATTACAAACATTTCTTACGATTTAATGATCAATTAAATACAAAAATCGCTTCGATTTTTGCTAATCATAAATCATACAACATCTCTCTGTAGGATCTCTGTGACAAATTTTTCATCAGTGAAAAAACCCATTTATTTGAAATATTTATTGATTATGCTCTATGGGGTCACCTTTACGAAAACCTCGCCGAGGAGAAATTTTTATTTATTTATCATATTTTTAATTTACCGCTGTATCAATATACCTGCATATCTTATGAAACATAATATAATTTATAATGTTAGGTAAGCAAGCTTTAGTTCACAATAAACGTTTTTAAATATAGATAGTAGTTATAACGGTAAACTTAAGAAATGTTAGAAAATGCGCTTTACATAAAATATTGATGGTAGTTACAACTGTAAACTTACGGAATGTTTGAAAAGATAAGCATTACTTGGCGTTTACTGAAATATATTTTTAACATTTTTACAATAAAAAAATATGTATTTAAAAATATATATTATTAGTTACCCTAATTAATTTTCTATATAATTTAATTGTACATGCTTTACATTACCTACTCACTAGTCACTAGGTGTATCCTGTTCTGAGGTAGGTGACAGGAATGTACAGAAAAAATATTTCATTGCAATGTTATTGACAGATTTAGGAAATGTTAAATTTAGATAAATATTAAAGGAGAAGAATTTAAAAGTATGTGGCGTGTAAAAGAAGAAGAAAAAAAATTTAGGCACATGGTTAAAAATACGACCATTAGATAATATATGAGTGAAAATTCAAGGCAGTACTATTAGCAATGCATAAAGAATCACAAGTTCATAAGGTCTTCAATTTCCTTGTGATTTTTTCTCATTACCCATTCAGTGATGTTTTTGGTTATTGCTATGGTCTGTAGTGGAAGTTTATTGTATGCGTGAGACGCTGTACACATAACATGGCGTCTTTGAGCAAAGGTTGACGTATATTTCAGTACCAAGTCTCTTTCGTGTTTTTGCTCTTGTGTCATTAGTCATTACTATACTATGGGTGATATGCATAGATGATACAGAGGTATTAAACGATCTTAAAGACTGGAAATGTGACTTTGTTGGATGCTTGAAGGGCTTTCTAAATATAATTCTCAGGATTACTTATTGTATTGTTATCAGAGGAAAAAATAATCAGCAAAGTAGGGCAACTCCTACCCATCCTGCTATACAGTACCCTATTTGACTTTGAATTATACAGGGTTATCCAATAAGAGGTGTTATTTTAAATAGCCCGCTATTTCGGTAGATGTTACTTTTAAAGCTGTCATTTTTTGACATTTGACAAGTAGAAACTACGTCATTAATAACAATGGAACGATAGACGCTTTAACAACGCATTGAAATTATTAAAATTCACTTGAGTGAATCAAATGCAAATTATCTTGAGTGATGAGGCCCATTTCCACCTCGGTGGCTTCGTCAACAAGCAAAAATGTCGCATCTGGGGCTCTGAAAACCCACGAGTTATTGTTGAAAAGCCTCTCTATCCTCAACGTGTGACCTTACTTTTTCGAAAATGAGGCTGAAGCAACAGTTACGGTGAATGGATTGCGCTATCGAGAGATGATTAATGATTTTTTATGGACGGAATTGGATGGTATTGATCTGGACAACGTTTACTTTCAACAAGACGGCGCTACGTGCCACACAAGCAACGAAACCATTGATCTTTTACGATTGAATATCAAAATAACACCTCTTATTGGAAAATCCTGTATAAGGCAAAGACGCTACGCCATTGTGTAGCGTCTACTTTGCGTAGCCAGCAATTGCTCTAGATCGAAAACATTATTTAGTATATTAAAACAATGTATGTACTTTTACAACTAATATCATTGCCAAAGTTCGAATCGTGAATTTAATCACGTTTGTTGTCGACTTCTGTGTATGTGTGTGTAAAAAATGCATTATATTGCACCTTTATGGAAAATTCATTACGATAAGGCGGTTGGTAAATACTAGAACCACTATATAATAATTATTATGAAGTTGATAAGTAGCTAAGTGCCAAGATAATAATGTATTATTATGGCACCTGAACAACCAGTAAATACAACACTGTTACGGCATTCAGTGTAAACGAGGAATAATCTTCATGTCAATGCTGTGTTTGTATGTAAATAAGTAGTATTTGAATGAAAACAGATTTATACTGAGTGATCATTTGTATATTCCCTTAGAAAGAAGTATTAGATTTACTTTGGTTCAGAAGTCTCCAAGAAAAATTGTGTATTTGATATAGAAATGAAATTTGTATAAATTTAATAAGATAATTTAAAAAAATAATTAAGCAGTCTAATAAAATGAACTCGAGATATAACCTGCAGTAGTTAACCCTCCGTCGGGCGCACCTGATCTGACAGGCACAGGCCGGAATCTTTTACTACCCTCCTCCCGCCATAGCGGCGTACATAGGATACAAAATATAACGCGTACTGTCCTTGGGGGGCGCATTGAACCAAAACCTCCTAGATCACAAGGCCGGGACACTGAAACAAATCAGCCCCCTAACTTGTATGAGAACCTCCAAAAAATGTATTTTTATTTATTTTTTTAAATTAACTTAAACATTTTAAGATGTTTTAATAAATAAGAATAAATTGAAAAAAAATATGAAAACGAATATTTTTGTAAAATCCAATACAAGTTATTATTATTTATTTGTATATAATATTTACAGTGTTCACATAATTATTTATATTTGTACATGATATATTTCAAACTTATAACTATAATATGTTGTGTGTAAGGTAGGTTTGAGAAGGTGAAACTGTATGTCAGTAATATTGTATGTTTCGTGAACACCTCACTAGGAGAACCTGTGCTGAGGTGTTTACGTGGTTATGTATAGGTGTGACAAGTATTTATGTGTTGTAAGAGAAAGTTTTTATTTTTTATAAGTTTTAATTTTAATTTTTTTTTTTTATGGTTTTTAAAATTGAATATTCATAAAATTTTAATGGTTTTTGTAAATTGAATATTCATAATAAATATGTAAAAAATATATTAACATATATGTAAGTTAGGAGGCTGCTTTGAATGAGTGTCCCGGCCTTGTGATCTAGGAGGTTTTGATTGAACCCCCTTACTCAGTATCTCACCTGACAACGTCCGTGTACTGTTAGGCCCACTGCGTCCGATCTCTACGTAGATTTCGTCCTTGGGTTGATTTTCACACAAATAACGCCGTAGAAATTAGCCATGCCGTTATTAACTATTATATAAGTAAGTTCTGCGTGTGCTATTTTAATAATATGGTCACCCAACACCAATCTACATTGCTTTGCTTTAATTTGAAAAAGTATGAGATATTTTTTTTTATTAAAAAAGAATGACAAAAATGTCCTTTGTTTACGAATAAGCTGACAATATTTGAAAAACTCCTACTACCACCATTACATGCGGAAAATTTTGCTTGTGCAATGATGGAGGGAGTAGAGGAGATGAAAAAACGCGCGACGCCTGAGCGGGAACCTGGAGCATTTGTAAACAACTAACCGATTTTTACAGGAATTTATCCAACGGGAGTCTATTTTGGTTTTTAATTATTTCTGCGGCTGACTTACAGCGAACATCCACATACATGCGTCATATAAACAATACACCGATGTCGACTTATAGCGGGATTTGCGTTTCATAAAGAGCAATGTATTTCGGGAAGATAGCGTGAAATCATAGAGCTATACAATTAGAGGCGCTATTGGGTACTAATATCACGTCAAAACTTGTTCCACTATTAGATCGCGATAAGCGGTGCGCGTAGGCCGGATTAGATAGTTTTAGTTAGAGCGTTGGAGGTCAATTGAAGGCATTAGAGGTTCAAAAGAGATTAAACTATTGTTTCGCTTCATGTCCCATCTAAATACAATACATCCATTGGTAAACACACGGCGCCAACCACAATCATAATTCTTACAAACGCAAAGACAACGTATGTTACCTACTACGTAGGATACATCAATTGAAGAAAGAAAAATCGGTGGATAAATCTCGTCTTTCAGGACTGCACTAAAATCAAGGACATAAACAAAAAAAGTTTTTAGGGGTTGATTTTTTAACAGAAAATTATTTAAATTTTATGTTTGAAATGTGTACTTATTTCTTTGGTTAAATTTATTATGGTTGTTAATCTTGACAAGTTAAATTCTAATTTCGTAATTTCAGGAGTATGAGCTTTACAGCTAACACGCAATAATAATTATCAATTCTACAATAAATTATAATATCTGGTGATTTTTCAGGTTTTAAATTATATTAAAGCATTTTATGCCACGTGAAATTATTGTTTGTAAATTTGATATTCAGTGGCATTTAGTTGTAAATAATGTATTGTAAACCGTCGGCGCCGTTTTCAACTCTACCACAGAACCAACAAAGGACATATTAAATATCAAACTTTATACAGGTCTACTACAGAACAGATACACTGATAGAAGAAGCTATTTTACTTTTGGTGAAATATTAAAATATTTTTTGAACAGAAAATCACTAACAGCCTTTCTAAAAAACGCGGTGAAAATTTTATTCAATTGATAAACGATTGTATATACCTAAAACCTACTAATTTAAAAATAGAAACTGACTTAAAAATAGTTCATGGAAAGATATATATATATAAAGAGGGTTGTTTATATGTTGCATAAACTTGAAATAATAATAATTTCTCATAGAATTTTCGATATTTTCCAAGGTATTATAAATGCTATATATTAAATGTTTATTAAAAAATAATGTAACATAATTTACAAAAAATATACTAATTATTTCATCCAATTTTTTACATAAGATGTACCACCATAATAAGGCAAGGCTTCTGGGCTTGTGTGTTTGGGGGAAGTGCATAATATTTCTTCATTTTGAAAATGTCGTAAAAAATACCTTTTTGGAAACTAGATAAAATTAACTTTTGGATTTTTGTATTTGAAATATACTTTAATATTTAGAAAGTGTAATATTTTAATTTAAAAAATGAAAAAAAGCTTACCACAAACGTTTTTAGTCAAAACGTCATACATCATACATCAATTATCAATTTCATGAAATTCTTATTAAATTAACGCTATAAGAATCGAAATGCCTTGTACATAAATTGTTTCAAACCATTTTAGATGACATTTCTAGGGATTTTATGCGTGAAATATTGTGTTCTGGTGTATTGTGTAGGTAATTTGGGGTGTCCTGGAAACTGCTTTCATCCCGGCTCTGCGGTGACACTTCTAATACAAATAGGTACATTAGTCTTGCTGACGGTCACTTCAGTATGACCCATCGCAAAGTGCTCACGAATGAAAAAAATGATAGATGAAAGAAGCCCAGTCGTACTTATCCTGTTGGCAGGATTATAGTAGCTACTCCTGAAAGGTAAACGAACCGAGTTCAGCGCTGGCTGTCTGAGTTAGGAAGGCGCGGGGGTACGAGGGGAAGTGTGCCACTGCCTCCGCTTGTGTCTGTATTGGGGTTGTATTGGAGTTGTTCTTGAATCCCGAAAGGTCGGGGAGTGGGAGTGAAAAAGGAATGTTGGGCGTTCTAAATTTAAATGAAAAAGGTTTATTGTCAGTATCTTCCTACTCCTTGTAACCACCTGAAGTTTTTCTCTGCAGAGGAAGGAAAAAATAATCAATTATATATCTCTATTTCTCTCTCTCTCTCTCTCTTGATCTCTTTATCTCTTTCGAATTTCATTAGAGCTTTGGTAGAAAAATTCAGTAACACAACTAGATTTATTATCGGCAAAACTTGTAGAATTATTGATGCTCCCAATACCGCCCTGGTGAAAGACCACCATTTAGAATCAAAAAGTTGCATGAAATGGCTTTAAGCACGTATATTGACTAAATCTATATGGCCAGGCATTTCCAACTTCTTCATCCTTACAACATACCCAATCAGGGAAGCCTAGAGTCCCCACTGGCTACATACAGGCCATTAAAACTCTTGTGCGGTATTAACATTAAAAAAAAAACTGACAATATTTTAGATAAATAATAATAATAATAATATTTATTCCGGAATTTGTGAAATCCTACACATCTCATACAGCCTAAAAACAGGACGCAGAAAAACGATAGAAATTATCGAAAAATGAACCTTTCCATCTGTGAAAATTCATGATAAGTTAATGCTTATCATAAATAAACAAAATAGTTAAATTATACGAATAGTGTGTAAAGTAATGTAATATCAACAATGTATGTTGTAGGTGTTTTATTGGCAGGCCTAATGTTTCACTTAGCGATAATCCGCGGCAGTTGTAGAATGCTAATCCAATTAAATTAATATTTAAAGTGGATTAAACGGTGTTGTTTACCTTATTCGCGTTACCCACTTACTGCTCCACTGGCACCTGTGGAGACACCTTATGTACTATAAATACAGCTATTAAATATGTATTTAATGGTTCTACGTGTACCTATCTACGTAACCTATCAAAATAAATGGAATAATTCTGAATGTAAACAAAATGAAAAACAAAACAAATATTAGAAATTAAAATATAATTTTTGTAATATAAAAATTTTAAGGAAAACGTTCAAGTTTTAAGAATGGTTCACCTTACATTTTTTCGTTTAAACAATGGACTAAAAGTGCTGATAACTAAAAAAAGACTATGCAATTAAAAAAATATTGCCACATAATTTTCTCCGTTTCATGTAAAAATAAATCATAATAAATTAACGAAATTTCGTACATTTTTCTCAAACTGCGTTAGGAACATTTAGTTTAACAGAGGTGTATACTGTACATCTTAATTCTTCCGTGGTTAACTTTTAGATTTGAATACTATTGATATATTTATTGACTCCATTTATAGAACTAAGCATAATCGAAAGCACTAGAATCCTAAAATATAGAGTAGCGTTGGTAACGTAGTTTTAGTGTTTTGTCTTATATGTAGTGTTGTTCTCATTTCTATTTTATTTTATGTTACTCTTAAGTTTTACTTATATTGTTTCGTATTTAGGTTTTTTATTATTTTTTAATATATTCTCATTATACTATGATAACAATTTTATATTTGTGTATTCATAGATCTATTTTGTACCACATTTATAATGGATTATATCTATATACTGTTAGTATTTCCTATATTATGCTACGTATACATACACGAGCCGAACTGCTAAACTGAACGTCAACTTAACGCCGCTTGCAGTTGTTTCGTTCCTTACCCGTAATTCTTGGCTCGGTTCGTGTTTAGGTTCGCAAATGTATACGTACCATAATACATATAATCTCCCATGTAAACTGCATCATTTATCACTTTTATGTATAAGCCTTTTTAGGCGTATAAATAAATAATATAAAGCGTGGTGTTTTCTCTTTCTAACAGCGTTTAAATTATATTTTGAACCATGATGGTAATTAATTTATTTTAAATTTTAGATTAATTTGATCGATCCCTGTCTTCTTCATAAAACGTTCCATATTTCTCTGAAACTATGTTTTCACCAACTATTTCACATCCAGCCTTCTTAATCGAGTTAATTAAGCTTATAATGGCAAACCTTTATATATGCTTTTGGATTTTGAGTAATATACACTGTTTTACGTTTTACCCATTGAATATCTCACTTCTAATGCAGGCATTATGTTTATATTTTTACCTTTTAGAATTAGAATGACTTATGTGTTGGGTTATTAATAGTTGTCTTATTGCCAAGTGGTGATTTCTTCCAACCAACCTACATTATTTATGGGAAGATAGTAATTATGAAGTAGCATTTTCCATATGGCTAGTTAGAAGATAAATGAATACGTCCACGAGACACGTGATTGCAGAACTGTCATACTATGTAGGTATTAGAAGTAAGGCTTGCATCATGCATTATTGAAGAGTGGAAGATACTCGCGGTATCGCCCTTGTGTAAGACAACCATTCAGAATTGAAACGTTGCTTAATATCGCTTTTGCCGTGTTTGGTGAGCAGATCTGAATAGCCAGGTACTTCCTCACCTTCCTTTTCCCCATCTCCCTACTGTTCATCCTTACAACATACCCCAATTGAGGATGCCGTAGTCTCACTGGCACCAGACAATCAGGAGCAGTTGAGAGGTCACACTTTAATTTGCTCCTCTACTCTGACATCGATAAAAGAATTTTGCAATCGTATGCATTAAAAGAAAGTGAAGTAATGTAAAATTCCTCACACAAATAGCAGTAGGTAAAACAATTCATTATGAAGAGTATTTGTTTTTGATACTTTACTTTATTGAATCCACAACGAGTGACTACGACTTCAGGGAGTCACACTCAACTAATTACGGTCACAAACCAAACAATGTTCCTGTTTGTCATTGATAACGAGCAATATACTAACAAAACAGACCTTCATTGACCAAACCTTATTGTATATTGGTCAACTTCAAATAGTGAATTTACCTAATAAATTTTAGAAATCAAGCTGTCAAATTACGAAAGCATTTTACAACCATTTTTCAGTCAGTCAAATTCAGTTGTGACAAACTCCACAATTAACTTGTCAGCTGAAATTCAATTTATTTTGGGATACATTGAAAGCAAATTTATTAATGAACAACAATTTTGATAGAAGCGAGGTAATTTCAACTAATGAAATTATTACCTCCACTAATCAACCAAAAGTTAATTAATATATTAAGTAAAATAAATAAAGATTTATTTTAGTGATTATGCTGCAGGTATGTAACTTATCCCACCTGTTTATTTTTGTCTGGACCCGCTTTACTTTGCTGCGGGCATATTCAGACAGGTAAGTACGTTTTAAAGCAGGGGGTATTTATAGAATCATTGATCAAGGGAAGAACAAAATTAGATTCTACGACGTATTAAGTATTCATTACGTAAGACATAGATTTTCATCGATGGTAGATTAGAAAATAGGTACATTATAAGTTGCTTAAATAATACACGTTTTATGTGGTATATTACTTATTTAGAGACGGGCTACGTACTACACACGTGAAGGAATCTGTGCTTATAAAGTAAATGTATAACGGTAGTATTTTTAATCATAGCAAAACAAGATAATGGAATTCAACATCACGTTGATAGTTTATAAAGCAGATATGTTGATGGTAAAGTTATAGAATACCTAAACACGCGGAGAAAAATGTGTAGTCTCAATTTATTATGAATCTCTTCTAATTATTCGTAATCCGATTAAAAACGGGATTGCAGGCCCTTATAAAAGGTTTCCTGTTAAAAATTAGTAAAATACGAATGTATTATCATGATTTCGGAAAACGTGTTAAAAAAAATCATAGTATTTTCGCATTTCGTCATTAGAGGCATGAATGTGTTCCGATATATTAGAAATTTACTAAAAGTTTATCAGAATACGGCCTTCGATCCCGTGTTTTAACCGGATTACCAGTAATTTTAAGAGATTCTTAATAAATTAACAATACTCATTTTTCTCCGTGCACGAATACTTTAAACGAGAAAAAAAAACATGGCCGAACTGTTGAAAAAATTTGAAACTTTGATTGACAAAACACGGGATTTTAATGCACCTTTTACCATCTCCCCCGACGTAAATAGTTTAATTTAAATAGTGAATAAGTTGAATCAAAGTGTTATTCAAAAACAATATTCGTAAAAAGCGTATCAAGCTATCCTAAAAGATTACCATATTGATAATGAAAACATATCTATTTTAGGCCAGTAGGTTGTGGGAATATTCCGCGACCTTTGTCACATCATTCAATTCTTATCCGAAGAAGATGAAGTAGCAGCGAGATGAATCAACGCATTCATAATCATAATAGTAATTATTATTCTATTGTGTAACGAATTACGCCACTAAGAATTCTTAGGGCATCAATTGAATCAATTTATAGTGAGACTATGCGATCCGGAGAACACAGCCTAGCAGAAATGTTTTAATTAACAAAGTGGAACTGGAGTGCAAAGCTGCAAAACCACAAAAGAAATTACCGAGTTCCGCGGATGCAGCGAAGCCTGCCCAGACGTGGTGGAATCTTACCGTCGCTTTCACCAAGCAAACTGAGCAAATGCTAAGTTCAATAAAATGAACCGATGGCTTACATACCAAAAGGATTATACAAATTAAATTCAGCAATATACAGGGTGTCCGGGGGTAAAGTGCGCTAACTTCCGAAGGCTACATGATGGTAGAAATAAAAAAAAGATAAATATCTTTTTTCAAAATTCTAATGTTCATTTTCCTATGCAAAAATGTATATTTTTCCAAACAATTCATCTTGTTAAAAACTACCTTAAAACAATAGAATTTCAAAATTGTCATATATATTTTTAAATAAAAATCATGTAGAATCACCCTACGAAGTTAGCGCACTTTACCCCCGAACACCCCGCAAAATTTTGTTTATGGCTATCCATTACAAATAAATACAACAATATTACTTTGTTTGCACCACTTTAAATATTTTTTTATCAACGCCGAGCGGTTTCGGAACAACCGTTCCTTCGTCAGGGCAAAATATATACTACATTAGCAGTACAAAATAATCGAGGAGCATATACTATTAAGGCCCCGTAGTAAGCGTTCAAATATGGTTTGAAAGGGAGATATGTAAATACGAATGTTAGAGGGAGCGCGCTAATATAAAAAAAACGATAATAATTAGGCAAAAATGATGAAAATATTCAATAAAATACGACTCACTTGAAATAGAACTAAAATCTGTCAACAAATGCTTGTTTCATACCTAAAACTTGTTAGATGCCAACTAGAGACTTCACAGTCTCGGAAATAAATAAACTGTTAGATGCCAACTAGAGACTTCACAGTCTCGGAAATAAATACTCTGATCTGGGAGATATATTTCATCTTAAAAATAATCAATATAAATATTGTTTATTTCAATTCTTTTATATATCGAGACACAAATAGACATCTATAATTTCCGCAATATATATATTTTTATTTTGAATATCTATTTATGTGAGACTTCTTATCATTTTTACTAATGTATCTTATTTTATTATATGCTTTTGTTGTAACATTTAATATATTTTCTTTGTATTATGTTTCCTTTATTGTTTTAATTTTGTAGCATTTATAATAACTGTGATGCTCTACTATTAAACTTTGTAGTGTGTAAAAGCCCATTACGGCGTGTAATAATAAATAAATAACAAAACAAAACGTGTTTTTAATAATTTTCGGAGCCTACTTTGCGATTTTTTTTCTATCCAGGGAATTTCATATAATAACCGTTTCGGCCTATCAAAACGTAATGTATTGATATTATCTTCAAAATAATTTTTTTTTGGAACTTAAAAATGTAAAGAGTTAAAGAGAAATATGTTGCAAATCAGTAAACATTGGGAATGCGGGGGTGTAGAAGTGGGGGTGGAGGCGTCACTAGGGATTAGTGAGGAGTGAGGGGAGGGTACAGAACTGACGATTAATGGGAATGTAAGATAATATTTTTTTTGTTTATCGATAATATACTCTTTGTATGTCTACATATAAATATAATACATTACACATAATAATAATGAGCCTATTATCAATATACAGGGTTTTCCAATAAGAGGTGTTATTTTGAATAGCCCGCTATTTCGGTCGATGTTACTTTTGAAGCTGTCATTTTTTGACATTTGACATGTAGAAACTACGCCATTAATAAAAATGAAACGATATACGCTTCAACAACGCATTGAAATTATTAAAATTCACTCGAGTGAATCAAATGCAAATCATCTTGAGTGATGAGGCCCATTTCCACCTCGGTGGCTTCGTCAATAAGCAAAATTGTCGCATCTGGGGCTCGGAAAACCCAAGAGTTATTGTTAAAAAGCCTCTTTATCCTCAACGTGTGACTGGTTGGTGCGGTTTATGGTCCGGCGGAATCATTGGATCTTATTTTTTCGAAAATGAGGCTGGAGCAACAGTTACAGTGAATGGATTGCGCTATCGAGAGATGATTAATGACTTTTATGGCCGGAATTGGATGGTATTGATTTGGATAACGTTTACTTTCGACAAGACAGCGCTACGTGCCACACAAGCAAAGAAACCATTGATCTTTTACGATTGAATATCAAAATAACACCTCTTATTGAGAAACCCTGTATATTCACAAATATATTGTTTAATTGAATTATATAAAATTTTCGAGAATTTGTTAAGTTAAATTATTACCTAGATAATTTATAATAGCAGTCCACCGATATCTAAACAATAAATAAAACAAACCGTGTTTGTCATAATATTACTTATTTGGCGGCTGAAGTTTTTTTGCTCTAATTTGTAAAATATATTGACGAACATTTTATTTCACGTAATTGGCTAGATAAAGACTTCCACTAGCTATTTTTGCATATAAAGATATACGCTTCTAGATAGCAAATGGCGTCTTCATTTACAAGATCTACAAAAACTTGGTAAATGAAGGTGTCTTTTTGTCGTCAATCGACAAAAAATTACCAACAAAACAATAAATTATTATCGTCTTGAAGTAAGTGTTGGAAATAATAACGTTAAAAATAGTGAATAATCTGAATCAAAGGCTGCGCTTATTCCAGTCAAATTATATCTTTCCCATAGTTACGTTATTTTCAATTGAGGTTAATAATATATTATTTACTGTTCATACCATTATGCCAATTGATTCCAATGATTTCAACATTGATCAACAAATCAATTTCAACAGCCCACGATATCCACATATATGTATATACCTTCCTAATTTCAAAGTCCGTAAAAATATTTTAGGTTACTTTGCAGATTGCAGATTAAGGTTTTCATTTTCAGAAAAATTACAACATAAAAAAACAACCCTGTAAAAAACATTTTTTTTCTTCTATAATCTATTTTAAAATGTCTTGTAAACCTTGTGAGTCAACTCCACTAACAACCTTGACCGTGTAGGACCGACATTTATTTCGTACATTAATTGCTGTAATATCGTCGGATTTCATAGAAATGCGTACCTATATGTCCTCGTGCGTGTAAGTGATTAACAACAAGTTGATAGAATGCATTACCATCGACAACGAGTCTATTTGCCGAGTTTCAGCTCGATCGGATGTCAAGAATGTTTATAAAAAAATAAGTGAAATTCAAATAGATTTATTCAAAAGAGTCGGATTAGTAGTACTTGAGATGTAATATTCATTACGGAGTTAACGGGACAATACGCGGCTGAGAGGCGCCTTTAGGCCATTAAAAGATGCTGGATGTGTGGGTGTAGGTAGATATAGGGGAGGAAAATAAAGAAAATGCCGCCCCACCCGGGAATTCAATGAGTGAAAGGGTGAGGCGTCTTTGGTCCTGCTTTGTGAACTTGGGGAGAATAGGTTGGCTGGCGCCAGACTGTAGGTATGGTATATACATATATGCGTTTTATCACTATTGTGTACAATTATTGTATATGCGCGGCGTTTTCTCCAATCAATAATGAATTATTCAAACATCTTGCTAATAATGCTCTACGCGGCACACGTAGGACTGGGACAAACATTGTTTAAATGATATGGCTTTACGGGCGGGTGATTTTCTGTCAGACTGTCGGCGTACTTCCCCTTTACTATAAACTTCTGAATTTTCTGAACGTATCCGAAAACTAAAAACAGTTTTTAAAGTTGGTGAAATAAGTAATAAGGTGTAATGCGTTCGACGATTCAGTGCTTATGACTCGTCTTCAAGTCTGTACGAATTCAACTTCTTGCATATTATGTATAGAGCCTCGCGGCTACTGATACTAAGAGTGCCTTCCATTCTGGATATAGTAATAAGACTAATAGGTTAACTAAAGTAGGGCGGGCACTCCAAGGCACACCAAGCGACTATGTCTTACCGTTCCTCGGCAGTCTCCTCCAAGGTGGGCAGGACGGTGGTGCCCGAGAGCACGGAGGGGCCCATGGGCTCCGGAATCTCCACCGTCATGGTGCTGGACACCATGATGCTCACTTACACTCACTCAACTCCTCGACACACAACTCTTTACCAGTCACAGTCTGTAATGAATGCTAGCTTCTCGAATCGTAAACATTCACAGAACACTCACTAAACAAAATTCTTTTGAATATATCGCGATTCAATTCCTTAGTTATGTTTATAAACGCACAGTTCATTGCTAGAAACATAACGTGAGAATGAAATAAAGGTGCACACGACTAGTAACTAGTATGGAAGGCGAATATCACGCAACAATACCAATTTTAAGAATTTATAACGAAACACGACGGCTGCCGTCAAATTATTATTTTCATTTAACGTTCTCCGTGTGAATTCTTGTTGACTTCTAAGTAATGCAAAATCACAAGAATTCTTTGAGCGGCAAAGGATTCTATTGTAATGTATCATTTTATAAATTTAAAAAATATATATATGTGTATATTATAATAATATATGTAATATCTTCTTGGCCTTTCTAATAATCAAGTTTTTTTTTGATAATTGTTTTCATAAGAAAAAAAAAAGTATCAGGCCTAAAAAATTTGCTTTAAAGTTCAAAAGCTCCTACTTACGAACCCATTTTCGGTTATGGTTTTATTATATAACGTGGAAAATTAAGTTATTTAGAAAATTATAGTAAACATTTTAATATTTATGCCTGAACTTTGGCGATGTTTATTACGTGCATGAATCAAAACGGGCAGCTGGTGTTAAGCGGGAATTTAAACCCTATCGCCATCTACATAAGGAGTGTTATTGTTAGCGGCCCGATTAAAAATGTTACACGATAACGATGTGGTGCATCGCCTTAATGCGTTGATTGCGATTACGGAAAATTACGCGATTTTGATAGTATAAAATATTTTAAATATTATTTTCGATCGATGTGACCTACGTACACTTAGAGCACTTTCACATTATATTTTTGGAATTTATATTTCGATTTCAAATTGATATTAAATAGACTACGAAAATATATTTCTAAATTTAGTCTATAAAGAACCAAGGACAGTTATGATATAGTACATCGATACATGAATATGATATGATTTACAGCACATTAGACCTGACTTCACAGCGAACATAACTAGCAAACCAACTGACAACTTGACGGTACTCCGAGGTTGTAAATCGTGGTGTAATTGACGCTATTGCTGTTGCATTTGAATCAATAACAAAAAAAAGATAATTTAGCCAGCAGAGAATAAACCATCCATTGTGTTCCATCGCATGATGCAGCTCTGTGGGTGACTGGTGCCGGTGACTAACTAACTAATTGGTGAGTGTCACGATAACACTCCACACAGGATATAACCAATACCACATCACACCATAATAACCGCTTGCTAAAAACAACACGAATACGCTATATATGATGTATGTAGTATCGAATACAATGCGTGAAAGGGGAGGTACAGTTTGGGCGAAATTCAATCCCTTTGAAAGGCTTTCACCGGTCGGTTTTGGTTATATTTCGGGAAAAGTGCTCGCGCGGAGCACTTTTCACGTCGAGATATCCTATTGAATTCCGTGACCTATTTCCACGTTAAACAGATTCTAAGTTGAAGTAATGAATGGCGGTGCATATTATTTGTACGTTAGACTTGTGAATAAACGCACGCGCTGAAGAAGAATCGTGCACGAGTAACTGTCAGTATTCGGTGCGCGGACGCGTGCAAACCTCGCGCTGGACTTTCTGTGACTGAAGTCGAGTCTCGAGTCGGCGTCTACTTTTCGCTTCATGCGTTGGGCTGATCCGAGAATTGAACCGTCGTGTCGGCGGGGTGCGCGCGACGCCAACGTCCCTCCGCCCGCACCCCTTCTACCCGTTCGCAGTCGAGGAAACTCGAGGTGGCATCTGGCGTCGATATTAAATGGGTACCGCCTCGGCGTCTGTCTCTGAGGAGAAAAAATCTTAATGGAATACTGTACACTGGTACAGTATCTGAAAGGCCATGCCAACGACAATCTAATATAATTATTAATGGTATTTAATTCCATTGAATTAAAATACATTAAGTTTTCGCGACGTCAATTTTTATTAAAATGAAAGAAGTCTTTCGATTTGTTTTTCGAGTAGTTTATTAATTTTCTATGATACAATATCGCGCAGAAGTTACAACTACCCGCAGATTTTGGAATTATCTCATCCCCACTTTGGAAAGGTTTAGAGGCTAAAATCGAAAATCAAGGGTGGACAATGATTACAATACAAAATAAAAATTTTTCACTTAAGATTGGACCTAACGATCGGTAGCCCTGCCCTGTTACTTCTGACCAAAGACGGATATACGGTTGCCAGTTGTTTCAAATTGCCAAGTAAATTCATTTTAGATAACGTTATTCTTTAAAAAAAAATTATCCAAAGAAATGCACCAAGCTCAACGGACCGAAACGCAGCGGAGATTCGACCTTAGGGAGACCTGCTGCTGCTGTTAAAGACAAACATCTGGTGAATCCGTTGTAACCTCTCCCTCTTTTTCATCAATGATACACTTAACTGAAAGAGATGTTGGAACGGAGCAAAACTCTTACCGCAGTTTGGCTTCTCTCTGAACTTGTCAAAAGAAGTGACGTTACTTGACCGTGGTGTATCCGATGTAACAATTAGCCACCGGGTGAGAACTGCGAACAGTTAGTTAATAAAGGCGCCATTAGCGGTACCTTGCTTTACAATGTGTTAATTCGACTTCAATTGCAGTACTAAGATGTTACATCCGCAAGACATCATTAGTATCATCACGTTGAAGCTAACTTGTAATTAGGAACTACAATTTAATATTATATAAACTGCGCTAGCGCGGGAGCAAAAAAGTGTATGCAAGCGGAAATAATGTCGACATCAGACAAACATGCAAGATCTATCAAGCTCATGCAAGATCATGCAAGATCATGAAACATCAAGATCATGCAAGATCAAAATCTACCATGAGTAATTTACTTATTTACTCAAATTTCTTATTTACTAGTATGGATCGAGGCCACCAGGTAGATGCAATATATTGCGATTTCAAAAAAGCTTTTGACAAGGTTGACCACCTTATTCTTATCAAAAAAATTATGTACAACGGAATTAGAGGAAATTTATTACGTTGGTTTATCTCATATTTAACAAAAAGACAACAAGCCGTATCATTACGAGGACACACTTCTAAATGGGAACCAGTTACTTCTGGCGTGCCTCAGGGGTCAATCCTGGGTCCGCTGTTGTTTATTCTTTTTATTAACACTGTTACTAAATGTTTCGTGCATTGTTTATATCTTTTGTACGCTGATGACATAAAAATATTTGCCATTGTTCGGAATTTAAACGATTGTCTGCTCATACAAAGCGACTTAGTAAGGTTCGAAACGTTTTGCAATGAAAACAAAATTTACCTAAGCTACAATAAATGTAAACAAATAAGTTTTACAAAAAATCACAACGCTATCAAACACAATTATTGTATTGGTAATTATTTACTCGAGCGCGTTTACTGTATAAGAGATCTAGGCGTACTTTTTGATTCCAAACTCCACTTCGATGCGCACATTGATAATATTGTGAATAAAGCTTACAGCATGCTAGGATTTGTCATCAGAAACAGCCGTGAATTTCGAAAACCTGAAACATATCTTCTTCTTTACCACACTCTGGTCCGTTCTCAACTTGAATACTGCACCTCCATATGGAATCCACTTTACGATATCTATAAAGAAAATATTGAAAGTATTCAAAAGAAATTTCTGCGATGCCTCAATTATAGAATGAGCGCACCCAAACGCGGGTACATAAATATGCTCTCGAGTTATAAAGTCTCCACTCTATCTAACCGGCGAACATACCTTGATCTCATGACTCTGTATAAAATCTGTAACAACGTCATTGACTGTCCCGACTTACTGAAATTAATAAACTTCAAAGTACCACCCAGAGTAACAAGGCTTAACGACTTATTCCACATTAGCAGGACGCGTACAAATGCTGGTGTCAGGGATCCAATCAGAAGAATGTGCGAATCACTTAATCAGAACCAAAACCTCAAGGACTCTGACTTATTTTTTGATACACGCACTACTTTTAGTAAAAAAATGAAGACTGTTTTCCTACAAAGTTCATAGTAAAAAACTTAGACATACTTGTTTAAATATGTATATATTTTTTAATTTCTGTTTAACATTGTTTATCTATTTATATATATATATATTTTTTTTTTGTTTTACCCTCTAAATTTTTTCAAAAATAATTTGTAAATTCTTATAAGGATATTGCGCATTTCTTTCATAACTCTATTTGTAAAATAATATTCTTATGTATATATTTTTCCCCTATTTATAAGTCAAAATATGTGTAAATGTTTTTAACTGCTGTTTAAGTCAATTCGTGAGAAATAGTTTGGATGCAGGTAAATTCTCTAGTTGATGTTTTGTATATTCTTGTCAATTGATATCTGTATCTGTTTTTTCTCCTAAATAAAAAAAAAAAAAATAAAAAAAAATAAAAAAAAAAGATATTAGTAAAAAAGTGTTCAAATTAAACTTCGCAGTTTTTGTAGTAAGCAAACCATGACAAAGAATAATAAAATCATATTAACGTGTATTTATTATGTGAGTCACAAAATCGTAAATCGCACAGTGATGCCAATAGGTGAATATGTTTTGTGTCATCAACTACTCACTTCTTGGGGTATTAACACTCCTTTATGAATGGCTATAGGTTATTGTTGTAAGACAACACGTAAGTTCGTCATCATCGGGGAGTAGGTACACTAATAATTTTAAATGCATAATTCCAACAACGAATACAGTTTTCGCACAGTGACAGTTCTCTTAGGGCGGGTTGTTTCAGAGAATTTGAACAATTCATCAAATTTAAAAAGTTTTTTTTAAAGTTCTGTTATTATTTCAGTTCTGTCAAGCAACTAGCCTGTCACTAAAGCGCCCGTCTGTTTGAGTGCTTAGTTCTACTACGCAACGAACTTTGATAGGGTTTTCACCATCATATAGAGAATTTCATCCGGATATGTATATAATACATGCATATTAAACTAGAGAAAGTAGAGAAAAGTCGATGTTTTTTAATCGAGTCGAAAAAATATATATTTTTGGACGCTTACATTGCTAATGCTGGCTAAACCTTATGAAATACATCAAAACAATGTACTACGGAATTTTATATCTTAAAAAGGCCTACATTTGATTGAGTTGAGCTTGATTTGCTATCCGACTGTTTAAAGTTATTATTAACCCCTTGGCAATTTTGAGAGATATTCCTCACTGACGATAAACAACCGTAGTTTTTTTGGGAGATATATCTCCCAGCTTGACACGGTCTGATAAAAGTTAAGCAATCTCATTTTGTATTACGGTGAGAAATGTGATTTAAGAAAAAGAAATTACCACGCTTTCAGTTTGCATTTAACAATTCACCCTAAAAGCTCCCGAAACTCCCGGGTTATTGCCGACTTTCGTTTTGGGTTTATTTTACCTTTCATTTTAGATCTCGTTCTGTTTCAGGAATAGAAAAATATAGCGTTTTTGCCCCAAGGCTGGAGAATTCAAGCATTAATTTTTCTATCCGACTATTTCAAGTCATCATTACCTATTGGGCATTTCTTTGAGATATTCTTCACAAATTTTATTTAGCAATAATTGAAAAATATTTGATTGAAAAGGGATTGCAAATTTTTCAATACATATTTTTATATTAAACGAGAAAACTTAAACTTAACTTAACTTTTGACAATTTTTTTTTTTTTGTAAAATAGTAATTACAGTTTACATGATAAGAGCCATCGGTAAGGGACATTAAAAATTTTATATTTGTTTGTGTTCAAAATGTTTATTTTGCTATTTGTTTATTATGTCGATTTGTGTAATACTAAAATAGTCTTTCAACGCTTTCAAGAATTTTTCTGAAACCAAATCAAATCTGTATTCTGACAGTTCTCCTAGTAGTAAAATTCTCCTTGTAAATGTTAGAGGCTTCAGTTGTTAATATCATATTAAAATTTTAATCTTATTACAACAATTTGATTGTTGCATCAATTTATTGAAACATTGACTTCATTACTCACTACTTCTTAATATTCATCATTTATCTATGAATATCAGTCACGTGCCGTACATTACAGAGAATAAAGTGATAATGAGAGATGCGTTCCAACCAAAATTCAAACATAACACTTTGAACCTGTTTGTTTTAAAAATCCGTAGGTGACAAAAGACTGCGACACTTTGTTCTCCAGAGCGAAAACATATCACAAAGCTACTGCATAATCCCTTTATTGGAGACAGCTCCTTATCAACCGGAAGATTACTCAAATACGAGATGAAATGTTTGTAGTGGGATCTACCACCATCCGCTGAGGCAATATCTCTTAATAACAAGGTGTCTTAAATACTACAAAAAGCTGCGCTTAATGTAGGTATATACTAATTGAAAATAATATGTTGTTAATGAAAATGTTGATTTTGAAATAAAATGTCATTATGTAATTTAAGTGATCATCTTCAACAACGGTAATAATACCTTATTCACGGGAGGTAAACAAAATATAATAATAAAAGCTGAAAATAGATTTCAGCCCTAAAGAAGGCAACGTCAATTTTAACTACCTTGAATTCAAAAATAGATCGGACTTTCTAGATAATGCAGGTCCAGCTCCGGTATTTAAAAATACTTAAATACAAACGAAATCATATTTCGTAAATTCTGTATATTGTGCCACACACAGTCGGTGACGGAGTATGTGAAATATGCATGGAGTTCATTGCTTAGAAAATAACAAAAATAAA
Source organism: Hesperophylax magnus (assembly GCA_026573805.1). Classification (NCBI taxonomy): domain Eukaryota; kingdom Metazoa; phylum Arthropoda; class Insecta; order Trichoptera; family Limnephilidae; genus Hesperophylax; species Hesperophylax magnus. The sequence goes on along the minus strand of JAIUSX010000014.1, from coordinate 27,221,497 downwards.
ATATTAGCATATTATTGCGTTAGTCATTGGTGCAGAGAACACGAATCATTTGGATTTTAATTAATATTATAATTCCGAAAAAAAATTAAAATAGTTAAGAAAATCACGTTGGAAAATATAACAAAGGTTGAGAAATCACATTGGGATATTCTGCGAAGTAATTAATTCTTTCGTATGGTGAGGGGATGAGAGAGGAACATCTAGGTGAGTGAGCCAGTCTAGGGCCCGCTGCAATCATTCCCCGGTGGACCTCATCAATCCCACCGGGGAATGAATGCAGCGGGCATTCTTTAACCACAACCTATTTGTATGTTTCAACCTATTACGTTTTTAAAAGATTGTAAATTATTATAAGCTTCTTGTCTTATTTATAACATAAACCTGGCTGAAGAGTGACTCCTGTAAATTCCCATCTACAACACACACAGGCGTTTCACACCGATGGCAAAACGTCAGCACCGATATTACATTAATGTTTATACAGGGTGTTAAGGGCGTACTTGACTTACATTTTTTACTCCACGATTCACTGGTTAAGGTAAGTTAAGTACGTCCCTTAAAACCCTGTATAATATATGTATACAGGGTGTATCGGCAAGTACCCGACAAACTTTAACCAGCTATTCCTCAGCACATTTGGAGTAAAAAATGTTATGGGCGCTTTGCTGTCCGGTAACATTTTTTTTCCATTAAAAACAAAAAATAAATAAAAAATCCACACTCCGTCACTGTCATTTGCATTGTTCAGCAGCTGTTATTAGCAAGTGTGTAAAAAAGTGTCCTCGCTCTTTCGTACACACTAAATAATAATAGTTAAAAATGAGACGAATGGTGCCGTGCCATTTCGTTGTGATTGTAAAAGCGCGCCAACGTAGGTACGTACGTACATTATTCAACGAAACTCGAACAAAATATTGCCAGATGGGTTTTCAAACTTTGACAAAGGATAAAATATTGGTGACATGTGGTGAAAATATGAATAATAAATTTTTTATTAAAAAAAAAATGTTACCGGACAGCAAAGTGCCCATAACATTTTCTACTCCAAATGTCCTAAGGAATAGCTGGTTAAAGTTTGTCGGGTACGTGCCGATACACCCTGTATATTAATGAAGAAGAGTGTCGGTGGGTTTGTTTTCAAACAAATCTACAGTTTTATCCCCCCCCCTTAAAGCAGAAAAAAGCCCGAGCAACGCTGGGTGCTTTAGATAGATTAATAAATCTGGGGCGGGTATATTTGACTGTATAGACACGCCCACGAATATTTATATATTATATCCTTCGTGTGTAACAAGCATATGTCTACGCCACATGGGTGATCCCAATTCCATTTGTGTTAGATACATAAAAGCTCATATTGCTCCGGAGGCTTACAATTCAAGCGTAACTGTTCTATAAATACCCGGTCTTCTGCAGGGAGGTTCGCCGGGAAGGGTAAGAAGGAGGGGGGGGGGAGACGGGTAAAACAATGGCGGGCGGTGGGGGAAATAAAGTTAATAATGGCCGTAATTAAAGCCAGCGGTAATGGCGGGAGAATCGAGCAAACAAAAGAGCGTCCAGAAAGAAAACAGGTTGATCACATGCCACCGAACAAATAAACCGTCATTTCATTTCCAGCCACTTCCATTCTTCGGCCACGGAAGCCTTTCCCTGGAAATTCAACGTCACTTCTGAGTGAATGTGAATGTCTTTTCACTATGGACACTACACTACTTAGCCAAATTGCTTAAACACCATTGCTCGTACCGTATTTTATATTTGAATTTTTTGATGGCAATCACGTACACAAACGCGGACATTTACGCATTTATCTGAAATCGGATGACATTACAGCAATTAGTATATGAATAAGTAGGAAGGATCAATCATCAGTCAAACCATTTTTTTATTTTAAGTTTTAAAAGATATTTTAAAATAGATGTATTTCAACAAAAAAAACTTGTTTAAGCATGGTGGTATTTTTAGAATTAAATATACATAAGAATTATGGTGCTTCTCAAATAAACTATTTAAAATTTGAATGGAGCATCCTCTTAATTTGATGTCATTTTCTTAGCTTGAGGAATTGATCCCGGTGTATAGAAATAAGTGTATAAACCACTATACCAAGAAGTCGTGTGCTTAATTAATTACAGTATCCGACAATTTAATCGATAGACGAACTTGACCCCAGTTTAACCGATCCCTTGTTTGGAGCTAGCCATGAACAGTTAGGTAACAGGTAGGTAAACAGTAAATATCCGTTATTTGGCACATTCTTGTTGGTCGGGTTACCCGATAGCCACCGGTGGCACTACCCTCTACCCAGTGGCCAGTGACGCACGCTGAAGGCATCCTTATTCCCTGTACCTCCCCGCAAGACTCAGAAATAACCTTCTCCCCTAATTCTCCCAACTCCCACCCCTAACTCAACCCCGGGAGTTACGAATTTAGCTTTGTCTCTGTTTTACTACAACGTTTGGTTATACGAGTTATCGTACTTTATAAATTACGCTGTTTCTTCTGGGAATTTGGGAGTAGAAACAAAATCATAAAGAGTTATAAAAAACGGTGTATGTCTAAAAATCGTGTTACGCCCGCGTAGCTTGGGTTGAATTAATAACTCCCGCCTTGGGCGTAGTAGGTAGGACATTCAAACGCTTTCCTATATCGACATCATACAAATTAATGTATAGTGCCATCACTGTGTACTGTAACTATTATTATAATATATTTTTTAATGTGTTGTATCTACGACAGATTAATATCCATTTACCGTACAAGATTACTTATTTTAACATTCTTAATACTAGGAAAGAATAATTAAATATATCTACTATTTTTAAATTTCATTCACCAACACCATTTCTCTTGTCACGCTATGCTGTGATAAAACATCTGTTCTGCCATGTGGTATCTGGAATGAGTCATGGCACGTGCAAATATAATAATAGATAATTTGAAATATTTACTGTACTTGACACCTACGCCAGTGACATCGACTGTAAAATGCCGGTTTCCACTCGGGGGTACCTTGGGTAAGGATTTGCAATGAAACACAACTTCGCGAATGTCCTCGGACAATTGACTGGTTGGGCCAGTTTTTTTTTGTATTTATTGGGTTAAAATACAGTTTCTATACGTGTTAATGTGGAGCAATTATTCTTATTTCTAAACAGAATATTATAATGCGTCATGGCGCCGAGAATTAATTACTAAGGTCCCACAGTTTTGTCAGTAATTCATCCTTGAACTGGCGATTTGACACGTGTAAGGTGATTTAAAATCTTATCAATACGACTCATCGTGCGAGATAAGCCTCAAAGGATTCGGCATCGTAAAATGTGTGATATCAGAATATCCATTTTCTTAATTATTTAATAATTATTAGGTACATCCATCTGCTGTCCGGTACATTTACCTAAATAAGTAAGTTTTACTTGGTTCAGTAAGTTTCACAACGGAGGATGCACGCGATATCGTTGGCGTTGCTTTAATAAGCTTGTAACTAGATCTTATTTTCCTCCTACTTCTGACGCGCAGCATTTCCCAAATAGGGGAATTGTAATATACAATCCCAGTAGGTACTGTTGTATGGCCTCACTTAACGTCATAACATCTTCCCATCGAACAGAAAGCCGAAGTTAAATCTGTTTAGATAACGTGCTGACGCAGGCTTCTCGTCCTTCATGCAACATTTGCTCGGAATTACTAGATTAAGATAAATGTGTTTGCTCGAACATTTCAGTAAATGTTTTTCGGCGCATAAATTTAACTTCCAGTCAACTTAAGTCCCAGATAACATCATGAGAGATGGAACTCTCATCGGAGACAGATGCCGGATGAACCCAAGACGTTAGAAAAATACAAAAGTTAAGGTTAACCGTTTTCTTGGTTTCCAAATATAGGATAGGTTAATACTATCACAAAAATAACACGAAAAGTAAACAAGGTACTAAGCATGACACGCACAAGAAAATATGCAAATGGCGAGTGTATTTGTTAAATTTAAAGATATAAGCCACTTTTTAATGAATTTATGACACAATGACTAACACATAAGATATCGTTAAGTTACTCATATTGTATAATGTGCAATACGCGCGCAATTGATGAATGAATGAGTGTTCATTTCTTACACCTTAATTAATAACCCCAGTTTAAGGAGCTCATAGTAAATATATTTCTTAGCGATATATCTATTAATATACCCACATGGGTAGGTATTCATTTATTTTTAATTACTTTGAGGTAATGGGTGTATATGACCCCAATAAACTTGGCAGCTGAGGGTGTGACGTCACCCCGCGGTCAGAACATTAATAATGTATCGAAATCATCGGTGACGTCAGAAAAACCCATCTTCAAATTTCGCCGCGTTTTCCTCTTTTGCAGTTGAGTTCTGAGAGGAAATCTGGCGGTTTCCCGCCTGCGTCACGCTGGGTCGTTGCCATTTTCTTTTATAAAGAACACTTTTGGCAACGTTCGCTTTCGGGAGTAGTTTAAAAATATTATAGGTCTGAACAGCAGTCGAAATGTTAGGAAATGTCCATGTAAGCGCCCTTGAGGCGATTATACTTTAAAAAATGGCCCTATAACAATGATCCGAGTAGAAGAGAAAGATGACGTAGATTTTAAGTATTTAAAGCTAAATTATTGAAGTCATCTAGCGATGGACTGTATCTAGCGATATACTACTGAAGTTATATACCATTAATTAAAGTTACCAGTTTTGTAATATTTGTAATTTTCATTTTTTCGTATATCACACGCAATAAATACGCCGTATCATATTCTGGTTAGCAAGAAATCAGTTAAGTTTATTAGTATATAATATATAAACGTACACAAAATTATTATTAGACCGCCCACTCGCTTACGAGATTGATGTTTTCTCTTCGCTGACGTCATTGACGTAAAACATGACATGTAATAATGTGACGTAGCATACTTTTTCCGACGGAAATACGAAAATAATTACTGCGATCAATAAACGGTATGAATTGAATTTCAAACGTTCTCGTTACGCCGTAAGCATAGTGTTATAATCCCAGCCTATGCTATAAATCTAAGTAATTAAAGTCAACCTTTATTTCTTTCTACATCTTAATACATATTACTGTTAATCTTAGCCGGTGCCCCAAAAGTAAGCTATAATGGCAAACATTCATTTCTTCGGCACTTTTAAAAGGAACCCTATTATTTTGGGAAACCAATCGATGATGCAATATTCAAATTAGTCACATGACCCTTTTTTGCATCTTAGGGATTAAAGTCCACAAAGCTCTCACGGTCCCAGAGACCCGGAATACTATATAAACAGGAACAAGCCGTTCCCCCATGTTCACAATTAACATCACTTGTGCTGCTTACACGCTGCACCTCTACGCATTATTGTCATTGTCATTTAATTAATGTACTTATCATTTAATTAAGTAAATAAGTGTACTTCTATCTAAATAAAGTAATTCAACTAAATCTATAAAGTTGTTATTGTGTGGAATCCATATATTCACCTCAAGATACTTACACACTGGAACTAGTATCACCCCAAGATACTTACACACTTACACCTGCAGATCTTACATACACATCCTCAGTGTCCAGATCTCTAAATTATATATCAACCACGAAGAGAACTTCTCGACAACCGCTCGCCGTACAGAGTTAAGTTTTTATTTACTGCGCCTCAACCGAGGGTCGTAGCAAATTGGTGTCAGAAGCGGGATTGCAAAGACATTCCCAAAGGATCTTCTGTGACGACGGAAGACTCCTACCTCATCACTTCACCGGAACAACGACGACAAGTCTGGTAGATACTCTCCTCGGAGAAATCCTTTTCGGAAGGCAGGGACGGCTCTCCCTGAAATCAACCTAACTAATCGACGTGACCCTGGAGAAGAGAAGAAAACGGCAACAACGTAGATCGCGGAGACAACATCTACGGTGAACTTCAGTTCTTCAAGCAGCCAAGAATCCAATCCTGTCAACTCTAAACCACGAGCATCGAGACCTTCACTTCTACAAGCAGTATGAACTGGCGACTCGTCCTTCTTCTACTGTAAGTCCATAAAAATTTTTGTCCTGTAGAAATTTTTACACTGTATTTTCCCAATTCCCTTATTGACAATTAATGCATTTCTTCTCGCTTATACACCGTGAACCGTGTATTAGTGAAACTCTTATATTTCTTTTTATTTCTTCAACGCGTAATAATAAATTTCGTAAAATAATTAAAATTGAATAAAAACCTCTTAAATTAATTCGCGTTAAATTCAGTTAATTTCTTTAATAATAATAAATACTTCTCAAAATGAACGATAAACCTACTTCGTCCTCTCAGGAATCCCAGGAAATGACTTTACCATTACCTGTTTTATTTAAATTTATCAAATCTTACGATGGAAACAGAGATAAACTCTGTGCCTTCTTAACTAATTGCGACCGGGCTGTAGTACTAGCTCAGCCTAATCAACAGAATACGCTCCTTTCATATATATTAACTTCATTAGAAGGCCAAGCAGAAGTCATCTGTGCCAATCACGTTCTCAATAATTGGTCAGAATTAAAAGATCTATTAAAAAGATCATTCGGTGAACGCAAACACTATGCACACCTATTATTGGAATTGCAAAATTGCAAACAATTTCATAACGAGAACGTATCTCAATATATTTTACGGATAGAAAATTGCATAAAAAACCTCTTAGTCTCAATTAATCAAAATAATAATAATCCCGCAGAAATGTTAGGCAGAACAGCCAGCATCCAAGAACTCGGTATGCAAACATTTATGTATGGAACTAACCCTTCCATAGCTACAATATTGAGATCGCGCAATCCGAAAGACCTCAATGAAGCATTTACAATATCACTAGAGGAAGAGAGAATAAATAAATTACTGAATTCCTCTAAAACTAATAACATTAATAATAAATCATGTACGATTTGTGGTAAATCGGGACATAACAATTTCAATTGTTATAAAAATAAAAATCAAAGCAATAATTCGAACTTTAATACACGTAAAGTTATGTTCGTAAAAAATAATAATAATAATTTTAATAAATCTTATAACCCAAATTCGGGATCAAGTTATAATAATAACTATAATAAAAATTTTAGTCCAAATTCGGGACAAAATTATAATAATAAAATGTGCAGGTACTGTAAAAAACCTGGTCACATAATAGATGAGTGTAGAGTATTAAAATATAAAAATGAAAATCCAAATCCCAACAACTCTGCAACTCTTAATTCGTCTTCCCTACCAAGGAAAAATGATTCAAAGGTAAATCATTTAAACTCCAGATCTGCAGTAGAATCTCGAGCCGATCTACTGTAAGTCGCGAGCTAGGCTCAAGAGTATTCAAACGTTCCATGTTAACATCTAATAAAAATTTAATTAATAAAAATTATATAAATTATTCGCCATCTCATTCAGATACGTTGCGTCATGTGGTTCTTCAAATACCTACAAATGGTATTATTTTTAAAAGACATTTTCTTGTCGACACAGGAGCAGCCGTATCCCTCATCAAGACTCACTGTCTTGGCGAAGGTACTTCCGTAAATTCGGGCAAAATTATAGAGATTAATGGCATAAGTAGATCGAAAAAATCGATTGAATCTATTGGAATCGTTCAAATTAAATTAAGTTTCGGCAATGAAACTATTATTCATGATCTCCACGCGGTGGATAGTGACTTTTTAAACCTTGGTTATGACGGAATTTTAGGGAACGACTTTTTTGAAAACAAAAAGGCGAAAATTGATTATAAAAATAACGTAATACGTATTAACGATTACTCTTTAAAGTTACATATTTCTGATCCTAATGAGCATTTGACTCCTATATTTACCTTATCCCCTAGATCAGAAACTCTTATTAAAATCGATATTTTAAACCCTGAAATTAAAGAAGGGATTATCGACGTAAAATACCTATTGAAGGTGTATATTTAGCAAATGCTATAACTAAAGTAGATGCGAATAATAAATCGTATTGTACTATTTTGAATTCAACAGACGAATATGTTGACATTAATATCATGAAAATTTACTTAAAACCTATACCAGAAAATGTTTACCATTTTAATCAAAATTCTAATAATGATGGTAAAAAACGTAAAAAATTAATTCGTGATCAAATTTGTATAGATCATTTAAATTCGGAAGAAATTAATTCCTTATTAGATATTTGCGACAATTATAATTCCATATTTTATCTCGAAGGCGACAAACTTACAGCAACCGATGCTATTAAACATCGAATTATAACAAATACTCAAAGTCCAATACATACGAAAAATTATAGATACCCTGAAGTACATAAAGAAGAAGTAAATAAACAAATAGATAAAATGTTAGAAGATGGTATTATTCAACCTAGTGTTTCACCATGGTCAGCTCCTATATGGGTTGTACCAAAGAAAAATGATTCCTCAGGAAAACCTAAATGGAGAATAGTCGTAGACTATAGGAAACTCAACGACGTGTCTGTCGGAGACGCCTTTCCATTACCTCACATTGTAGATATCTTAGATCAATTAGGTCATTGTAGATACTTCACAACACTAGATCTTGTTAGCGGATTTCATCAAATTCCTATGCACGAAGATGATATTCCAAAAACTGCTTTTTCTACTCCCAATGGACATTTTGAATATACACGTATGCCTTTCGGTCTTAAGACTGCTCCAGCAACGTTTCAACGGTTAATGAATAACGCATTAATCGGCTTACAAGGATTATATTGTTTCGTCTATTTAGATGACATTGTCATATACGCAAATTCTATAGAAGATCACTCTAAAAAACTCACAGCTATATTTCAAAGACTTGCCGATAATAATCTGAAGATTCAACCAGATAAGTGTCATTTCATGCGAAAAGAAGTAACTTATTTAGGTCATTTAATTTCAAACGACGGTGTTACTCCTAACCCCGATAAAATCAAAGCAGTCTCTGAATTTCCTATTCCCAGGAATCCTAAAGAAATTAAATCATTCTTAGGTCTAGCTGGTTATTACCGAAGATTTATTGAAAACTTCAGTAAAATTACGAAACCCTTAACTTGTCTTCTAAAGAAAGATATTAAATTTGACTGGAAAAACGAACAGCAAAATGCTTTCGATACATTGAAAGAAAAATTAACTTCTTATCCTATATTACAATATCCAGATTTCACTAGAGATTTTGTTTTAACTACTGACGCCTCAAATTATGCAATAGGTGCAATTTTGAGCCAAGGAAAAGTTGGAGAAGATTTACCAATATCTTATGCGTCCAGAACTTTAAATAAAGCAGAAGGTAATTATAGTACCTCTGAAAAAGAACTTTTAGCCATTGTTTGGGCTGTAGGACATTTCCGTCCTTACCTTTTCGGAAGAAAATTTAAAATTTACACTGATCACAGACCATTAAAATGGTTAATGAATGTTACCAATCCCAGTAGCAAATTGTTACGTTGGCGATTAAAACTCGAAGAATACGAATACGAAATAGAATACAAACCAGGCAGAATAAATTCTAATGCCGATTGTTTGTCTCGTATTCCAATAAACATTGTAACAGAAGATGAAAGTTCACCTTCTCAAGATATTATTGATCTTTTAAACGAACCATGTCTCGACGAAATAAATGTCGATGATTTAGAAACTTATCTTAATAATTTACCTACAAATAATTTAGAAATAGATGATACTCTATCACCAATACCTTTAGAAAATAATATAAATAATGATACTTACGAAAATTACGTGAAATTTTATTCTAATAAAAATGAACCAACTATTTTTAGTTTTAATGAACATGATTCATTCTTTATAAATAATATGTCAAAATATATGGCATACCCAACTTCTATCGATCTAGATGATCAAAACCCTTTCTGTGCTGAAATATTATCCAATTGTTCAGACACTGACGAACTTTTAGAAATACCAAAAAATTTATATGGTATTCATGAATCAAAATCAACAGATAATAAGAAAACTTACTTTCATTGCTTTACCAAAACTCATTACTTCGACAAAGCAACTCCTAAAGATATTTTCCTAACACTTAAAAATTTAAGATCTAAACTTATTGAAAAACGTGTAACTGAAATTACGTTACCGAACTTCCAAAACTCATTTGATTCCATTCCTTTTATAAAAATAAAGGAAATTTTACAATATCTTTTTAGGAACTTAAAGATTAAAATCAATATTAATCACAATAAAATCATTAATCCTTCAACTTCGCAAATTCCCGTAATATTAAAAGAATGTCACGATAGCCCTATGGCCGGACATCCAGGTTTCTTCAGAACCTACAGTCGGATCAAAGAAAGATACCGATGGGAAAAAATGAAAGATGACATAGAAAATTATGTGAAAAATTGTATCCACTGTCAGAAAAATAAAACTGACAGAAGAGCATATAAAGCTCCAATGGAAATCACTACCACTTCCACGGAAGCTTTTGAAAGAATTGCCGTCGACATAGTCGGACCACTTAATGAAACTGTCAATAATAATAAATACATCGTCACATTTCAAGACGATCTTACAAAGTTTTCTCAAGCTTATGCAGTTAACTCTACAGAAACAGAAACTGTAGCTGATTGCCTCGTTAAATTCTTTTCTCACTATGGAATACCTAAGTCAATCCTCACAGATCAAGGTGTTCAATTTACTAGTAATTTAATGAAACATCTTACCAACCTATTTAAAATAAAACATTTGAAAACTACCGTTTATCACCCACAAACAAATGGAGCACTAGAACGCTCTCATTCTACTTTAAAGGATTATCTTACTCATTATATAGATAGCGACCAAACAAATTGGGACGACTATATCCCTCTAGCTATGTTTTCATATAACACAAGTACTCACTGTACAACTAAATTTACTCCTTACGAACTTGTCTTTGGACATAAACCTATTTTACCAAGCTCTTTAGAAAACCCAGATTCAAACCCAACTTACGAAAGTTATCTTAATCAATTAAAGTATAAATTCGCCATTACCAGATCACTTGCCCGTGAAAGAATCGGACATGCCAAAGAGACATCCAAAAAATATTACGATAGAAATGTATCGAATAATATTTATAAAATTAACGACTTAATATTAATAAAAAATACTAATAAACCTAAATCATTAAGCAAGAAACTTATTCCTAATTGGAAAGGACCGTACAAGATTGTACAGGTTCATAATAATCATAATGTTACCATAAGAATGGAAAATAATTCATTAAAAAGATTCCATGTTAACAGAATTAAGCCATATCGCGCTTTCTCTCCTGTTCCAGGTCCTTCAAGACTATTTTAATTCTTTCCCAAGACGTCCAACCAATAACTACTGGAAATGGACTCTTTTTCGATCAAATTGGAAAATTAAAAGTTTATAATGATGATTGGAAAGTTATTACCTACTTAAATATTAGTACCTTCCCTAGACAAATACGAATTTTAGAAGATAATTATGCCTTAACTAAAAGCACATGTTCCAAATATTTATCATACGTACCTAACGACAATTGCAAAGATCTTTTAAAACCTGTTTTTAATACTATTAAAAAATGTAAAACTAAATATGAATCAATTACACACCTCGTTTCTAACCAACGCACAAAACGCGGTTTAATCGATGGTGTTGGAAAAATATTTAAAGCTGTTTTCGGAACCCTCGACTCCGAAGATGCGCAATATTATGACGATGCGATTGAACGCGTCATGTCAGATGACAAACATATTTATAATCTGATGGAAGAACAATTACAAGTCACTAAATCGACTCTCATAAATTTCAATTCTACCCTTACTAAACTTAACTATGACGAATATACTATGAATAAAAATATTATAAAAATAAATAACTATTTTAAGGAAGACCACGATAAAATGAATATGCAAGAAATTAAAAATATACTTATCTCGCAAACAAGCTCTTTATTCGAAACAACCGAATACTTTTATGAACAAATTGATTCCTTAATCAATGCTATTTTATTTTCTAAACAAGGAATTTTACATCCAGACATAATTACTCCTCAACAACTTTACTTCGAACTAAACTCTAATATTAAACATTTACCAAGCGGAAAAGAATTCCCCTTAAGTTTAAAACTCGAAAATATTCATTCTTTAATTGATGTATCAGATTTAATTGCTTATTATATTGATGATAAACTCATCTTCATAACAAAAATACCTTTAGTAACTTCGCAGGAATATAACCTATTTCATGTAGTTCCTCTACCTGTTCCAAATATTGATATCCCTAATACCTCCTCCTTAATTATTCCTAACCATAAATATTTAGCAATCACAAAGGACAAATCTTTTTATGTGTACCTTGATAATTTTAAGAATAATTGTAAAACTATTACCAATGAAAATTTTGTATGTAAGGATCTAGATGTGTTATCCACTCTCTCCGATCCAATATGCGAGACAATTTTATTGTCTGCTTATATTAATGAAATACCTAATGAATGTTTTAGTAGGATCATCAAAGGCAACATAATCTTATGGCAGCCTATAAAAAATAATAAATGGATTTTTACTTATTCTCATCCTTCTAAAATAACTATCGACTGTAAAGATAGAAATAATATTTTTGATATCAAACTATTCCATACTGGAATATTAACTTTAAATTCAAGTTGTAGAGCCTATGCAGGTCTCACACAATTAATTGCAAAAAGTAATCTCATCACAGAATATGTTAACCCTATTCCAACTTTAAACATTGTCGATGACAATTGCTGTAATATGAAAAAATATAATGAAACCTTAAATGAACTTGAACCGATAAATTTAATTAACTTGCAACACGATGACGTTAATTTGGCATCTCATAAAATCGACCAATTCAATGACGATCTTAAATCATATAATTCAAAGCCACTCATTATTAAACATTCAACAAAATTTCAAATTGTTATCTATACGTTATCTGCTATGCTAACTATTTTTATTGTTTACAAACTATTGAAATTTTGTAAATTCTTTAGAATAATTAATTCTTACTTTTTAAATAATGACGACGATAATAAATGTTGTGTCAGGATATATAATCAATGTAACAATCCTAGACGATCCACTACAAGGATCCAACCAAGTATGACATTCAGAAATTTAACAAATCTGGAAAACGAAGATGTACCTCTTCAAGATCTATCTTCAAGTGAAAATAATTTGAAGTATAATTACAGCAACTAAACTTAAAAAACCGTTGCTTTCATTTTAAGGGGGGAGATATGTTATAATCCCAGCCTATGCTATAAATCTAAGTAATTAAAGTCAACCTTTATTTCTTTCTACATCTTAATACATATTACTGTTAATCTTAGCCGGTGCCCCAAAAGTAAGCTATAATGGCAAACATTCATTTCTTCGGCACTTTTAAAAGGAACCCTATTATTTTGGGAAACCAATCGATGATGCAATATTCAAATTAGTCACATGACCCTTTTTTGCATCTTAGGGATTAAAGTCCACAAAGCTCTCACGGTCCCAGAGACCCGGAATACTATATAAACAGGAACAAGCCGTTCCCCCATGTTCACAATTAACATCACTTGTGCTGCTTACACGCTGCACCTCTACGCATTATCGTCATTGTCATTTAATTAATGTACTTATCATTTAATTAAGTAAATAAGTGTACTTCTATCTAAATAAAGTAATTCAACTATATCTATAAAGTTGTTATTGTGTGGAATCCATATATTCACCTCAAGATACTTACACACTGGAACTAGTATCACCCCAAGATACTTACACACTTACACCTGCAGATCTTACATACACATCCTCAGTGTCCAGATCTCTAAATTATATATCAACCACGAAGAGAACTTCTCGACAACCGCTCGCCGTACAGAGTTAAGTTTTTATTTACTGCGCCTCAACCGAGGGTCGTAGCAATAGGCGTTATTTTTCTACGTCAGAATCTATCCCAAATCTTCACGATTATCGGAATAGAAATTAAAGGTAGGTACCCACCTGGTGTAACTAATAAGTGAGGTAAGAGGAGGACTACCTTTCCTAACTAAGTATAGTAATTTGAATTCTAACTTTTTTCTGGTGCTTTTAGTTTGTTGCTGATCAAATGATAATACTAATTACTAGTTTTCCGACCACTGTGGCCTAATCCTGGGTCGATCGCGAATGATCCGCTCTTTGAAACCCGCCCACGAGCCACCAAAGAGCGAGCGGGTTATTTTTTCGTTAGCACCCGGGTCTCGTGTCGGGTGCCGGTGTGGGGAGGCGAGCGACCATAGATGAATGAGAATGATGAGCGAGCGGGTTGTCAGCAGCCACTATCGCGACTCGGGTGCTGAGGTGTGGCGAAGCGAGCGACCATATTATATATGAATAAGTATGAATTTTGTATCAAGTCTCAAATCACTTTCTCGCGACATAAACAACTCACGATTTTATTTTTTGATAGTCGAAATGTTTGTAGCTTTCTGGCGTCAACGTTCTTATCGTGTAGTTATTGTATTTTTTGTTGATTTTGCGATGAGTTTATGAAATTTTAAAGTTTGGTTGATATTGATACCTTATCTATATGGAATTTCCCACAATTGGTTACAATGTTACTTTTCACCATAATTAATTTCTAATTATTTGGTAATACTCGAGCATTCATGCTAAATACCTTCAGGTAAATTTACAATGGTTTGTTTAAGCATTTATTTACTTGAGAAATAACACGCATAATATTATTTTGATACGCATTCGCGAGACCCGGTCTTTGAGCGGGTTCTCGAGATCCGGGTCGTGTAAAATCATCGATTGATCGATGTGCAAGTTGCTGGTGTACTGAATAAATCAGTAGGTATAGTATAACTATATATCTTGCGTACACTAACCGAGTGAATATGTACACACTTTTAAACATGCAAAAGAAGGAGCCATATTACATCAACAATGGGTCAAAATAGACTGGCAATCATTTAAATTAAAATAAAAGAAAAATATATACTAATACAATTTTACAAGATTAACTGTTTTTGCAGTATAGGTACCTTAATACAATTTTGTGCAATAATTTTCCAATTTAGGCTGGTGCTTGTCTACGAGTAATTGATTATCTGATTTAGGATCACTTATCACATTTTATTTAATAAGTCAGTATGTGCTGCTAGTTCCTGGGATGGGCAGGTCGGGTTCCGGGGGTAATTCAAGGATGTGAGAAGGTCGTGGGAAGAAGCGTGCTTCCAATTGAAAGCACCGCCGAGCTATATTTAGTCGCGCGATTAATGTCGATACCGATGTAGGTCAGATGAAATTCTAGCGCCAAAACACAACAGACGAATGAAATAAAACAACCGGTACGAGTTAACCCTTCGACTCGTCTTATTGACTTATTGGCTTCATAGTCCAATGGTATATTGACTTTAATCCTTAAATTGAAGAACAAGAACAATTTTTATTACATTTTAAATAGATTTTTGAGCTCCAACGAATACCGAACCAGGCACATGTCCGTCTTATGACGGTCCTATATCTTGTACAATGTAATGTGCGCTCAAAACACAACCGTATGAAACATTTATACACGGTGTTTAGAAACTAGTGGTAAAAGCGTGAAACCCGCGAATTTACATCACCCAAAAACCCAAAAAAACAAAAAAAACTTTTCGGCATTTAAAGCGTTCAAAATACTTTTGGAGGCGGGTCTACGTTTCGAAACCTTTTAAAAGACAACGAACACTTGACAGTAACTAGTAACTACGTAGTGAACGATTTTTTAAATATAAATTTGGCCTAAAAAATCAGAAGTACCACTAGTTTTCGGACACCATGTATAATAATTTAAAAATACAAAATGAATGACGATGTTTATAAATACAAAATGAAAAATATTGAAATGATTCCAAGTAACATGGACATCGATACAATTATCCAAGGTACGCTCTGGTGATCTCTCAAGCGTGACGGGTTAAATATTATCACTTCATTGCAAGGTAATTTCCATTCCTTTATTACAGAAAACCCAACCGCTCCGTCGGATTAATTATTCAAAGTGACATCGTTCCGTACAAGTAGAACGTAGCACGCAGTACCTACTCCTTACTCCAAAGCCGTCTCACGGTTGCGGTGAGTTAACTCGAGTACGATGTACGACATAATGGAAAACACCCCCAGATGCTCCTCTGATCTGGTTTGCTCGAGCTGGTACGGAATCAGTATAATCGTCGCATGAAATCCAGTCATCCATCAATCAATATCGCATTTAGATCTTTGGGAATTACAAGTAATTGAGGTCGCTTCAGAGGTCGAACCGTATAGAGTAGTTGGACTGGAGTAAAGAAATGGCAGAAGGTAATTAGATTGAGATCCCGATTATGAAAGCACCGCTCGACCTTCAATTTCGGCCGACTACAAAGCTTGTCGTGTCGTTATTTTTTTAATTGGAAGGTCGTCAAGCTCTTAAAAGTTGCAGAGGTCGTACCGATGAATGATAAAAAAGTTGTGGAATTACAAAAAAAAGAAAAACTGATGTTATTTCGATATTATCTTGGACTACTGAGTCAGGATCAAGAATACGTCCTCTATTTACGAGTGAGAAGTAGGTATTAACATTTTAAAGATATTATAATATATCTGGTCCGTTAATAAATAAATATATAATACCCACTGTAATATACGATTAGAGACTCCACTGTGTCTTTTTTATACTAAATAAAGATCTTAAGAACCTGCCTATTTTTATTACTCCCTTTATTCAAACGATTATCGAACCACTTTTTAATCAAATCACTCACGGCCAATCGCCTTCGTCAGTAACCAGTCTCTCTTCGACACATCACGAAAACCTTTAACTGATATAGTTACCTACGTAATTCATAGAGACCTCAATTTTTTTAACGATATTCCCATCTTTTTGTCAGCTAAAGGTGGTATTTTGGTACATTAGAGTTCAGAAAATGTTAAAATAGCTCAGTCCTGACCAGTCCTAACAGAGGCGTGCGACGCATGACCCAGACAAGTGCTGGTAAATATCAAACAATTATTGAACATTAATACAAAGGCCCCAAATATTATTACGGTCACAATTGACTTCGATTGCCCTTTCGACTGCAAAAAAATTGTTTGTTGGGAACTGCCTCGAACGCTAGGAGCGCGGTGTAAAAGAGATTGGATGGTTTCATATTATCATCATGCTAAGAATTAGCACCCCAACGGCAAGTGACAGTGAAGAGGCAGTAATTCACTGGCCAGTCAATAAGGTAAGGTAAGTGGTAAGTGTGACTGACCTCTCCTGATGCTCGATCTGCCGGGCGCGCACCTCGGCCACGGGGTCCAGCACGGCGCGCTGCTCGCCCAACAGCCGCTGCCGGTCCAGATCTCCCTGCATCTGCCCGAAGGCCGCGCTGAGACCCTCCAGCTCCAGGGTGTCGTCATCAGCTAGAACAAGAGCTCAGGTTAAATGTGTGTATTCATTAGTCGATTAATACTGCTTACTACGCTTGGGAGCCCCTGAGGATATTGTATCACTATGTCATCTCAAATAGTTCTGTGTGGATGATGATCTGTTGTGAGTTAGGTAGGTGAGATTTATTATTCACTGGAGCTTGGAACTATAGCACGTGCGTTGAAATAGTATATAGTTGAAGAATTGGGAATGCTACTTGCAAGACACTAGATTTGGATTGACGACCCTTTGTTGGCTTTAAAAGTGGCAATTTTGAGATAGGGGTCGTACTCGTAAATACTGCCGATATATTCTGAGTGCATGGACATGGTTCGGATTTTTAAATTATTTTTTCTCATTATTTCTCTTTCAATGTTTACAATGTTTTATTACACTTTTATATACATTTCCATACTTGCTGTAGTTGGCGCAAGTAGTCTACGACTTCAGTTTAACTAAAATAATAGAGGAATAGTGTTGAATAAATCAAAACAACAGAGGCAAATAAAATAAAGGAAAGTATAAAATTAATTTACACATATGGCTAACTATATGTATAATTAGCAAAAAATTGTATTAAAAAGGAAAAGTTTAACACTTCCAGTCTCAGCCACATTCTGTCAGACGGTCGGAGCATTTCCGCTTTCCAATAAAATCCAAATAAATGGAATATTTCTAAACGTATTCGAAAATTAAAAACTGTTTTTGAAAGGTGTTGAAATAAGCTCTTGTATTTTATTATTAGAAAAAAACATATAATTTTCGAAATATCAAAATTATGAACGCAAACAAACATATAAAAAAAATTATAATGGCTCGCTTTATGTTTTTTGTAACTAAAATTACTAATAACTAAAAAAATTAATACACACTTATTTTTTAAGACAAATTAATTAAAATCGTTATCGATACCTCATTTTTTAGAGAGATGTATTCAAAACGTTATTGCCACCTCACTTTTCAGACAGATGTATTAAAAACGTTATCGTCACCTCACTTTTTTGTCGTTTTATACAACAAAAATTCATGAAGTCTTAAGTTTTTTCAAATTGCGGTCGGTACCTTTGGTTTCATAAGGTGCACATTTTACTTATTCTGTGGTTAACTTCTATATTTGAATATAAAGCGTGGTGTTTTCTCTTTCTAACACCGTTTAGATCATATTTCTCACCAAAACGGTAAGGGAGACACAACGATTTTTGTGAGACCATATGAGTTGTTCCCAAAAACGAACAATTTAACACAAGGGATTAATACAAACTTATCTGTCCATAGAAAAAAAAAGAAATGGTTGTAGAGATGTGGTGGCAATTAACCAGTTATGTTGGTGAATTCAATAGAGCTTGGAGTTTCCATTGAAAGGGTAGTTGAGGAAATGCTTTGCTTGAGTTTTGCTTCTTGCAAAAAGTGACAATTTTGAGACGGGCCGGATATACTGCCGACATAAGTATTACCAAGGAATATATTTTAGTTAAATAATGTACACACGGAAGAAGGGTGAGTTATTGGGCTTTGAAGGCTGTTAGGCATCTCCAAAGTGAATTGATTTGAACTGTAAAATATGCGATCTTGTTAATTATGAAAACAAGAATTACGATGTTATTCACGTGATTTCTTTAAATAATGAAGCATCTCAGTGCAAACAATGTGCTCGTGTTCTTAAGTACCCATGTACCATCTAATTTATGTGTTTGCCCAAATGAGCTGTTTACAAAATTGATAAAGACAAACTTGAAGAATGTAAACAAACGAGATCTCTCAAGAAGTCAACGCATTCGTACGTGATTTTCGTCACTTTTTTTTCTGAAAATATTTAATAGTGAATTATCACGTGTATTTCGCTGATAACCCCGATATTATAATCTTTCCTTCTTTCTCAGAAACTACGCATGAATCAGAAAGAGATGGTACAAAGAAACTCTTAGTGGCATGACCATATTGCTAGTCAGCATGTCAGTCTGTATAAATATGCGTTAGTTATTCACGTGTTGTTTTATTGTTAGGTTTATAAAATCTGCGTACATGAATATTCGAAGCCGTCATTCTCCATGGCAGTCGGAAAGCCGGATAGTCGAACTGTTGGTCAACCGGACAGTGAGACGGCCGGATAGTGAACAGTGGGACGGCCGGATAGTGAACACACTCGGGCAGGCGGTGCGGCGCGGTAGGCTTGTCACAGCGGGCAGATGGTGTCACGCACCGCAAGAGGCACGGCTTCAGTCACAACACTCAACACCTTTCCTCATTAGTGAGGCCATAAAGCAGGGGCTTCTTATCACCGGCTCACGCGTTCGGGGGTAATTACTTCGCAATCTAAGTCGAGCGACATCATTTAGAAACAAACAACCGACTTATCACATTCGTTTTCTTAGATAGGCGCGTAGTTTCCCCCAGGAAACCTAACAGGGAGATGCTACCATTAAACGAACATCATATTATGGCTATTAGATTACTTATTCGGGAACAACACTTGACAGTGGTCGATGTTTGTAATTAATCGGTACCACCTCTTCAGACGTCAAACGTCAGTCCACGGAGGGACGAATCTTCAAATGGAGAACAGAATAAAAAGGAATAACCGAATGATTCCATTGATTGTGGAAATCCATGCAAATATGCCATTAATAATGAATCACGCAGTCATGAGAAAAACTCGATTAGACACGTATTAATCAACTACTTAAATTATGCACTATTTACGTTAAGCTTCTCGGGACGAGTAAAAAAAACACTAATTTAAACTAATAATGTTAATTTATTGCGTTTAAGTAATAATAATAAATCAGCATAAAACTACTTATCAAATATGAATAAACTAGCTTAGACTAGTGAAAAATCCCGGGATATTAACGGTAAATCTAACGTTTTCTTGAAAATGGAAAAAAGTGCAGATCCTTTAAAAATCACAAAATCTGACTTTACTTGTCAAGATTAACACAAAGAAATTTATAAAAAAAACAATATACAATTCAAATAATAATACAGTATTAAAATGAATTTCTGGTAAAAAATATTATATCTCAGGTAAGTACTTTATAGCTTGTCTGAATTCTTGACACTGTGTTCCAATTTTTAAAAATAATTAAAAATAATTTTCTGTTAAAATTATATTGCAGGTAGGTACTTTTCTGTTTGTCTGAATTATTGACACTTCAGTTCCATTTAAAAAAAATGACGCTTGAATAAAAACAAATCCTAGTTCATTGAACCAGAGTTAAATCACAGAGAGACCCACAACCGAAATTAGTATTTTTGATGATGATACTCGTATTTGTAGTGTTTTCTAATTAAACTAATTTATCCATTTTTTGTAGCTTGTCAATAATCAAAATCAACACCCAAAAGCAGCATTCTCGTACGAAATGGAAAATCTATGCCGACATAATTTTGCTCTGCGATAAGAATCGAACGCGCAACTTCTAAATAATATTTTTTTGCGAAATTTTTAATGAATAAACTTTCCATCAGAATGCTGTTTCAGCGTGTCACAAAGCCAGCGGTGCAACTCCAATAAGTGCAAGTTCTCGTGCAACTAAATACCTGAACCAATAATTGTGAACAATTGGATTAGCCCGAGGCATACACTTCTGAGTGACACTGAAGTTGATGAAGGCGAACACGTGGAATTAGCCACTAGCCATTGAACACGGTTTAGAATGTTATCAAGTGGCAATATAGGATTAGGTTTATTATTTATCATTAAAAAAAACATCTAATTAATCATTAATTATGGCAACCATGGATTTCTGAGTACTAACCGATGGTCAGTGGGGTGCACAGAGTATATAATCAGGGTAGGCAGATGAGGGAACCCACCTCTTTCCCAACCTGTTATAAGTAACAAATGGTTACTCCTTCGAGGCGCACTACAAGGACTCTATTTTTTAAAAATTAAACAAAGCTACATTTATGTAAAAACTGCTCTAGACCCTCAAGTGTCCTTGCTCAGTAGGAATTAGTAACATGTGTATGTGGATGATGGAATAGTATTTATACAATAGTGAATATATTACCTGTTCGAGGGATAGTACGGTTCAAAATTGTATGCCAAAACCTATTGTCAAATTCCATATATAAAGAACAAGTAGATCA